>OY986437.1:153083815-153683815 GCA_963920525.1 Dichetophora obliterata | reverse complement strand
AAACTGGCCATTTACAGTTTTGGAAATTTTTGAGTTAGCAATGGATTCGTATTCGTAGGGTTAAACTCTACCTGAAATATATGTAAACTTTTTCCAAATATCTCAATTGAGTCTCCAAAAAAGGACTTAAAATGACCGTGATTGATCAAAACTGCCTATTTACAATTAAAAATATATTTATTTTCATTGAAAAAATTGAAAATGTTTAATCAAAACTGGCTATTTACAATACGAATTTGATACAAGAAGTTTGTGTTCGATCAAAACAGATCATTTACTGAAATGTGTGAAAGCAAAACACTTGTTCGTCAAAACATAAAAAAAATTAAGTTTCCATAGTGACTAGCAAATAGTGGCGGGTAATTTCACAAAATTTTTAACGTCAAAAATTTCAGCTATATTTATTGTAATTTAAAATCTTGTGAAGTTTTGTTTAAACAAAAAAACCAAAAAATGGAAGAACAAACAGTAAAAAAAATTAACTCTGGATCAAGAAAGCGTCAAGCGAGAGTGCCAAAGCGAAAAGTGTAAGTTGCCCAGGTCAGGTTCATGCTCAGTTCTCACTTAAATTTTATTTTCAGATACAAAAACGAAGATCCATTTTGTGCAAAATTTAAGAAGCCTTGCAATCACAAACAAATGAGTATGTTTTGTTGCTCCTCTTTGGATATTAACCAGGTCATAAAGAATAAAAAAAGCCTCTTTAAAATGGAGAATAAGATTGACCAAGACCAGTTTTTAACGCGCTTTATCTCTCCATATGAACCGCTGAGAAGGGGAAACTACGTTGCAAAATATGCAAGCATTAACCGTTCCATGAGTGTTAGATTTTTTCTATACACTTTTAGGAACAAACGCATGGTAACTGTTTGTAAAAAATTTTTCTTAGCCACATTTGCAATAAGTAAAACTCGCGTGAATCTAATAGCTAAAACGATTTTTCAAGGAAATATACCAAAGGAAACAAGAGGTGGAGACAAAAAATCGTTCAAGTCAATTGAAAAAAAAAATAGTGTTCGAAAGTTTTTAGACAAGCTTCCAGCCAAAGAGTCTCACTACAACCGAATGAAAAATAAGCGTATATACCTTTCCTTTGACTTAAATTTAAGAAAACTCTTTAACAGCTACAATTTATTGGTACCACACGAATTAAATGTGTCACGAACAATGTTTAGTAAAATATTTAATCATGAATACAATATTGGGTTCTCAACGCCAGCAACAGATGCATGTAATGTTTGCACATTGTGGGGCAACAAAATTAGAATGGAAAAAGACGCTCTAAAAAAACAACAAGCCATTGCTGAAAAACGAATCCATAAGTTGCGTGCTAACTCATTCTATGAATTAATGAATAAAGAAATCTTCAATTCGGAGACATTCTGCTTTGACCTTCAACAACAACAGCCCCTTCCGAAAACTCCCATTCAAGACGCTTTTTACAGTCGTCAAATTTCATTGTACAATTTCTGTGTTATGCCGGTTGGGAAAACTAAAACACAACCCACCTTGTACATTTGGAATGAAACTGAAGCTGGTAGAGGAGCTTCTGAGATTGGTTCGGCGTTATACAATTTTTTATGTTCTCGATACCCAGAAAATTTTCAATATAGTACATGCAAATTGGTCCGCTTATTCTGTGACGGCTGCGGTGGACAGAATAAAAATAGCTACATCGCTCAACTTTTAGTATTTTGGCTTTGCAAAAAAGCCCCAAAAAATGTAACAGAAATTGAGCTACATTTTCCAGTTAGAGGTCATTCATTTTTACCAGCGGATAGAGTATTTGGGAGAATAGAAAAAGACCTAAAAAAGAAACCCGTTATAACAACCATTGAAGATTATGTTGAAGTTTTTGAGAGGCATGGAAACGTAAAAAGATTTGGAAACGATTGGGAAATTTTGGACGTGAAGAGTTTAGATTATCATTTAAAAAAAATTCAAAATATACAATCACTTAAAAAAATATCTATAAAAAAAATATGTTGCGAAGACGCTTTGGTTGGAGGGTCGCAACATTATAAATACGCCAGTAAGGAAGACGAACAGTTCACTTCGTTAGTCAAAAGAGGAGAGCGTTTACCTACTGAAATTTTAAGAATGGAGCAACGCCAATTGGGACTTACAATCGCAAAAAAAAAAGACGTCACGAATCTTTTATGCAAACAATTTGGAGAGGAATGGCTAAGTCTCGAACCCTTGAAATGGTATCGAACTATTTTACTCGATTTCAAAACATTGGAAAATTCACATGACCATAAAACCGTTCAAGGTGACGAAATATGCATTTGTTTTGAGCCAGATATTGATGCAATCAAAGTTTAGATTTCTCACGTAATTGTACAATGTACACACTTTAAATACATAAGACTACTTTATATAAATATTAACAAAAAAATTGTTTTGCTCCATAGGGAAAAAATTGGGGCTGAAAGGGTTAATAAAGGACTATTTTCAAAAATATAAGTACATTAAGTTTTATTCATTACTACTTTTTTATTTTTAGTTTGATCAAAAGTAGCTATTTACAAATTTAGACTGAACAAAAGTGTCTATTTACGGAAAGGTTTGATCAAAACTGTCTATTTACAAATTTTAAGCAGGTCTCACTTGATGGTGGTAGAACTTATGGAATTTTTTTTTTTTTATATCGACTAAGCTATCTTATATAAATTCGACCACATTTTTACATATTTCAATTTGATTTTGTACTTTGGTATATCAGTTTTTGCTGTTTTTTGAACATTTCTTTATAATGTAAATAGCCAGTTTTGAACAGTCACTCCTCAACTGAATTTAATGGAGATGAAACAAGATATGTGTCTTGGCGACAAGCAGCTTTTGCAGCCTATAAATTGTTTGAGCCATACGTTGGCAGTTCAAAACATTATCAGGCAGTCGCTATTATACGTAACAAAATCACGGGTCGTGCCGATGCAACATTAGCATCGTTTAACACAGTTTTAAACTTTAACGCAATTATAGCGAGATTAGATTTTTCTTTTGCGGACAAACGTCCGATTTACTTGGTTGAACAAGAATTGTCAACCTTAAGACAGAGACGTTCGAGCATTATAAAATCTTATGAAGAAGTTGAGAGAAAATTAACACTCGTAATAAACAAAGTGGCCATGACAAATGAAGGAAACGTAAATTTAATAAATTCATTAAATGATAAATATAGAAGCGATGCGCTTAGGGTATTTATATCGGGATTGAACAAACCCTTATGTGAAATTCTATTTTCGTCGAAGCCGAATAACCTTCCTAGTGCATTGGCGCTTGCGCAAGAACTTGTTGCAAATAATTCTCGGTTCGCGTTTGCTAATACTTTTCATAGTAACGATTTTAGACCAGTTAGATTTAATTTTTCGCCAGATTATAGAAGCTCAATAAATAATACACGTCAAGATGCAACCAAAGATCAAGCTCCCATTCCGATGGAAGTCGATCCGAGTACTTCACGCTTTATCACAAGACCACCAATTAACATTTCTAATCGAAGTACCACAGAATCAAGCCATCAAAATAATAATAACCGACAATATACTGAAAGGAAACCTTTTCCTTATAATAATACGGAAAAAAGACATACCAATAGTGCACATCAGGTACCTTTCAGGCAACAACAAATAAACTATACAGAAGCAGATGAGTGCAATTTTTTAGAAATGGATCGCAGTTGCCATACATAGAGAGATATCTAAATGGCAAACTGCTTAAATTCCTCTTGGATACAGGTACGGTTAAAATTATATTAAAGGGGGAGTAATTTTAAAGGGGGTTAAGAAACTCGAACACCCATTTATTTTAAAGACAGTTAATAGTAAATTGATCATAGATCAAAAATGTCTAGTAAATGTGTGTAATGAGTATTCATATTTTTATTTATTGCCTGAACTCCAATCGTTCAATGGAATAGTAGGATACGACTTTATTAAACAAATAGGGGGAACTATTGATGCAAAAAAAGAAATATTCACTTTTAATGGTGGCATAGAACCATTAAAATTCAAGAGTTGTGCTGAAATTAATCAGTTAGAATTGGCGCATTGCTTGCCTTTATACGTAAAGGCACGGTTTAATGAAATTATAAATGATGTTAAAGAAGTTTTTGCAAACCCCAATGTAAAACTGTCATACAATACAAATGTTATTGCCACTATAAATACCCGGTCAAGTGACCTAGTTTATAGCAGGAGCTATCCATATCCACTGGCTGTTAACGAATTCGTTAACGAGGAGATAGAAAATTTATTAGAAAACGGAATAATACAACCGTCTAAATCCGCGTATAATAACCCGGTTTGGGTTGTTGATAAGAAGGGTGTCGACGACAATGGACAAAAAAAGAAGTGGCTGGTTATTGATTTTAGGAAATTAAACAATGTTACTAATAACGACAAATACCCAATACCAGATACTTCAGTTATCCTGTCCAACCTGGGCAAAGCAAAATATTTCACTACTCTAGACCTTAAGTCTGGATTTCATCAAATACTGTTGCATGAAAAAGATAGGAAAAAAACAGCGTTTAGTATCAATGAAGAATGCGCCAAGTATTTTTCAAAGATCCATAGATGAAGTTTTGAGAATGGAAATTGGGAAAACATGCCACGTGTACGTGGATGACATAATAGTATTTTCGGAAAATGAAAGCGACCATTTAAAACACATTGAGAACATTTTAGCATTACTCAACAAAGCAAATATGAAGGTAAACTAAGAAAAGTCGAAATTTTTTAAAGAGGAAGTGGAGTTTTTAGGATTAATAGTATCTAAAGACTGGTTAAAAACTGCGCCTGATAAAGTTAAGGCTATACTCGAATACAAGGAACCTAAAACCGTTCGTAGCCTCCGTGCCTTTTTAGGGCTATCAGGCTATTACAGAAGATTTATTAGGGGATATGCTCACATAGCAAAACCACTTACGAGATATTTAAGGGGAGAAAACGGGAATGTCAGTGCAAATCAATCAAAAAAAATATTGATTCAATTAGATGAAGAAGGACGAAAAACTTTCGAAACACTAAAACAAATTTTAACCTCAGAGGACGTTATATTATTGTATCCAGTGGCAACATGTTGTAACTTCGAAAGTTTCGAAGCTGTCGAAATTATCGAAAGTCGGTATGTTGTAACATTTTCGACAGGCGATATTTGCGATAAAATATCACTTTATTTTGGTGGCAGTGATCGAGAAGCGAAGTAAATATAAATAGAAATATTTATCCATTTAAGCATGGTTTTAGTTATTATATATTATTTATTTACCATAGAAGTGTTAAATAATGATTTTAAGTTTGTGAAATTATAAAAGAAGTCTTTTTAATAAAAGTATATATATGATTACCTTAGAACTGTTTGTTCAAATTAAGTTGACTTTATTTTTTTCAAACAATGTTATTTGTTGAAAATAACTCATTTATAATTTTTGGTTTAAATGACATTTTTTATTAATAAAACAATTTTTAAAAATATTGATTCACGTTATTTAGCATGCCAAGTATCAGAAAAAAGCTTGCGTGCAGCTGTTAAACGTTCGAACATAACTTCGAAACAAACCAAATCGCCTGTCGAACGAAAATATTACAACATACTGCCAGGTCGAAAACTTCGCTTCGATGTTCACTTCAACAGTGAAGTTACAACATGTCGCCACAGATTTTAGTAAACCATTCGACTTAACAACGGACGCATCATCAACAGCTATTGGTGCTGTTCTTTCACAAAATAATAGACCTATCACATTTATATCAAGAACCCTTTCGAAAACAGAAACCAACTATGCAGTTAATGAAAAAGAACTATTGGCCATAGTTTGGGCAATAAAAAATTTGGGGAATTTTATATGGTTGCAAAGGGTTAAATATCTTCACTGATCATCAGCCGCTTACATTTTCAATGTTAGACAAAAATCCTAATTAATCCTAAAATTAAGCGATGGAGAGCTTTTATACAGGCATTTGCTCCAAAATTTTTGTACAAACCAGGTAACTTAAATGTTGTAGCAGACACCTTATCTAGGCAATTTTTAAACTATCTTTCTGAGTCTGGTTCACACTCAGAAATTTCTGTAACAGATACCATAAAAATAGTAAAAATATGTTTAAATAGTTTCAGAAACCAAATTTTAATCAACAGACAAGTCGAAAATAAGAGGAAAACGAAAATTATGTTTCAGAAATATATTCGACACGAGATCAATTTTACAGACGAAGAAAACCTTATTTGGTTACTTAAAGAAACAGTTAATCCTAACGTAGTTAATGCATTTACTGTGAAGAAGAATATTTTGGCCAAGTACAACAAGCATTGTTGAGAAACTTTATAGGTGTTAAATTTGTATTTACTCGAGAAATTGTAATCGATGTGACTAACAAAGATGATCAGGAGGAACTTCTGATCTCGGAACATAATAGGGCACATGGGAATGCTAAGGAAAATTACAAGCAAATAACAAAAGATTATTTTTTGCCCAAACATAAGAAAAATATTAAACGAATTAATAAAGTCATGCTGGACATGTTTAGTCTCTAAATACAATGGGAAGCCAGGAAACCATATTATTGAAAGAACTCCAATTCCAACTTACCCTGGAGAGATTTTGCATATAACGCTTTCATAGCTCACTAACGGAAATAGGTAGATGTATTAAAAATGAAAATAATTCAAGTAATGTTGTGGAGACAATTTTGTCAGCAACAATAAAATATAACTAAATTAACTCTGCAACAGACTGTAAGCCGATAGATATAATTTATGGTAAGGGGACATCAAATAAAGATATTGAACAGAAACTGAAGACGAAAGAGACAAATGATTTAATATTTCATAATAAAAATACAAAATATAAAGCATATAACGCAGGAGATATCGTGTACGTTAAGATTATTAAAAGGCTCGGAAATAAGCTCTCAGAAATTTATGCACAGAAAGTAGTTCAGAAAGATTTAGGTACTACTGTTAGAATAGATGGAAAACATTCATAAAGATAATATTCGATAATTTCAGGTTATGTGTCACAATTGCTACATCAAAAATAATAGTTTATTCGAGGTTCTTTTATATACCGATAGAAGATGGAGAAGTTGCAGCTTATAATGTCAATAAATATTTAAAACACAAAACTGAACTGATGGATTTTACCAAAATGTCATATGAAAATTTGAAAATTGCAGAAAGCTTCTCATATGCAGAACTACAGAAAAATATAGAAATAGACTCAGAACAAATAATTAGATTCGTAAACATGTTAAATTTACACCACAGGCATGCACGAAGCATAAATTTATTGGGATCAGCCCTTAAATTTGTCGCGGGTACGCCAGATTTTTATGATTTTAATGAAATTAAGGTAAAAACTGAGGCTTTGATTGAATCAAATAATGATCAAGTAATTATCAATGCAGAAATTACGACTAAGATCCATCAACTAACAAAAGAAATTAATGAACTAAAAAATGTGAATTCTGTAACTAAAGAAGATAAAATTTTTGAGCTGATTTCGCATAAAAATAATATTATTATATTAGAATTGCAGAATATAATATATTCATTAATATTAGCAAAAATTAATATTGTAAACCCTTTTCTATTAAGCGACAATGAATTATTGGATATAGATTCAAATATTAGAAATAAGATAAGTGCAGCAACAGTACTTAGCAACTCTAATCTTAAAATAGTTCAGAATGATGAAACGATATATTTTATAATTCAATACCCTGTAATTGAAGAATTTTATAGAAAATTTATTATAAAACCAGTTATATACAACAAAAAAGTAGTTAACATAAAGTTTGACATAGTTGGAAAAAAAGGAAATCAATTTAAATTACTAAAGAATTGTAGTAGTAGAACAGTTATTGATTTCTGTCAGATAAAAACAAATGAAAATTGTCTATTAGAGTTACTCAACTGAAACACTGCAAATTGTAATACGAGTTATGCCAAAAGGTACCAGAAAGTTGACAAAATTAAAGAGGGCGTAATGCTACTAAACAACGATGTATTCGTGGTACGAGAGGAGGAAGGCGATGAAGAGGTTGTAAATGGAACATATTTAATAGTATTCATAGATAAGGTAATTGTGAATGGTACTATTTTCGAAAATAAGGAGCATCAAAGCCTATAACAATATCGAACATCCCGGGTTACAGAAAGTAAACATAATTCAACAATTTTAAGATCTCACTTTAGAAAATATTGAGGAAACTGATATAAAAAGCATTAAAAGAATATCAATACTTAATCAAAAAATAGAATCGAGTCACAATAACATGAAAATAGCTGTATGGGTCGCAATAGCCATTTTATTGATAATAATTATTTTAAAACTCTCGAATAACAAAGCAATTAAGATTTTGATGAGGAGGCAACCCCGGCAAAACAGTGACACAGTATTACAAGAAATATTAAGCCGAATAGGCCAACCAGACGAAACGAATAACTCCGTGTAATCAGGGATGATTACATTTAAGAGAGGGGGGGAGTTAACACATCTTAGAAACATATTCGCCTCCACGACAAAATGCTGCCTATTGGTCTGCACCCACGCCGACGATCAGTTCAGCGAAGTAAACGTGACAATATTTGAACATCTGTACAAAGATATGTTCAACAACTGAAAAACAGCAGAAACATCAACAACAACAACATTATAACAATACAGCATCAGATAACAATAAGAATAAGAAATAATCAACGCTCTGCGAGTAAGCTTGGGGTAGCATAAGCTAGTTTAGTTTTTCGTTTAAGTTAGTTAGAAATCAGTACTTGTACATTTAAGTTTAATCGCTCACATAGTGAGTTTAATAAATAAATGAATTAAAAGATTAAACCATCGTGTTTAATTAATTTATACAACTTCGGTCAAATAATAGCAGTGCGTACCATTATTAATAATATAATTATGCACAAGCGACTGGTTTAAATTTTATTCAAAAACTAAAACGTCATTTAGTTCTTAATTTTCTTTTGTCCTCTTTTTTATAGTAGCACATGTTCTATATGTTGGTAGTACCACAGGGTGTTCCATACAAATTAAAATATATGTAAATTATTCTATTACAAAATATTATTATGGAAACAATTAAAAATACAATTTTAATACTCGAAAAATTTAAATTAAACTTTTAAAAAAGTAAAAATAGAACATACAGTAGTGAATACATAAAAAGTAAATTGAAGTTTTTTAAAAATATAAAATTTGCAGTTGAGAATATTAAAAATAATGAAGATTGTCGAATTTAAAAAAAAATCAACAATATTTACGCAGAAATAGAAAGCATAATAAATAATTTAACTATAAAAGTTTATACAAAGAGTTTAAAAGAAATTGTTTCTGTAGACTTGGATTTATCAAACAATTGGGAGGAAAAAATTTTTTTGTCAAAAATGTCAGATTTCGATATTAATGTAGTAGGCAAAAACCTACAAGTTTTTAAGGGAAACTATAACGGTTTAGAGGATTTATTTTGCAAGCCAAAATAAGTGCAACCCCTAAGTTATCTGAGAAAATCATAACTGATCAATTAACCCACTCCGTGTCTTCCACCATTTTTGTCTCTCAACATACCAACAAGGGTAGGTCCACTACTATAAACCTCTTAGAGTTTACTACGCGTGTTATAAATGGTTTTACTTTGGGACTGCAGACTAATGTTGTTTATACGGACTTTAGCAAAGCCTTCGACAGTGTTAATCGTAAAAAACACGGAATTATTGCATGATTTGTTGAAAGATGAGGATAGAGTAATTTTTGTGAAATACGTATATAAATTTAAATTTACTACCCAAGTACGCAGCATACTTGGACTTTTGATGGCCTTCTACATTGGCAGCATTGAACAATTAATTGGGAAAGTCGTACCCAAATCGGAAAAATTTACAACAGATCTTAACTTAATTTAGTTCGCTAAAACAAAATAATATGCCAATAGCAGCATTTAGAGACAAATTGATAGAACTTCCAGAACAGCTAAGTTCGTATGAAATAAAAAGTTTAAAAAAATCCTAATAAAGACGCTAAAGACGCAGTTTACAAAATAAACGAAAGCATGGCACTCAATATTTTCTCAAAAGGTGTGGATACAAAATAAAGAAACATATTACTAGAAAATTCACCTACAACTTTTGGTGAAGCTGTTGAGAGGTGTATGGCAGTAGAAGAAAGTTAAAAAGCCAATGAAAATAATATTTTCCAAATTAGAAACAATTATAGTTTTAGAGAACAGAGGGCAAGGCATAACAATAATTTTAGAAAAAAGAACGCGCAAAATAATAATCGCAGAGATTATCAAAATAGCAATTCAAACAGCAATTACAAGTATAACAACAACAGTAACAGTTTTAGAATCAATAAGAATAATTAAAATCAAGGCTTTAACAGAAACAATAACTTTCCAAACAACAATAACTTTCAAAATAACAATAGTTTTTGATACAATAATAATACAAACAGAAATTTTAGCAGGAGTAATAATAATAATTATAATTACAATGTGCCGAGCAACGGCAATGGCCGTGTAGCAGGAGCTGTTACCCGTAGATGTTGTGATCCGTTCAGAACTGACTTTAAAAAACAAACACATACTTATAGGCGCTACCTTGTGTGAAATACAATAACGTTGAATTTCTGAATTCAAGTTCAATGTCAATGTTGAAACTGCAAAACATGCAGTAATTAATAAATAAACAATACCATTTAGATTATAACGTGTGCTATAACGTAAACGGTGTTAAGTTAACAAGCGTCCAGCTTAAAAGCAAAGGCAACGACAGGTGTGTCGCTTAGCCTACCTTTTTGCATTGACGTATAAAATGCGAGCAATGCACTTTTTCCTGCAATTAAAACAGAGGTAGAATAATTTAAAATATATTTTATTGTTGGATTCAGTGTTTTGTGAATTATGACCTAATTTTCCCACACTGAACATGTTTGTACGTTTGTTTCGCTAATCTTCACAATATTAAATAAGTATGTGCCTAAATATGTATAATAACTGAAAAATGTTATTTTATAGAACTAGAGTAAATTCTTGAGCCAGGTATAACCTCGGCCAAGATTTCAGGAAATGCTAGATTAACATTTCCTAATTAAGAAATTAAGTATGAAGAAATAATTGTAAACAAGATTAAGAATTTAATAATTATTGTGCAAGATGCGGAAGGCAATCTTGCAAAAATGCTGAGTACGATCATTTATCATTCAAACCGAGGTGTTAAGTATAAGTATTTTTAAGAGAATGAAAAGTAGATTTTTAGCTGTGGAGAATTACATTAGAATATTGGTGTTTGTAATTATACCTAACAAAATTGTAGCATTGACCCTAATCTTTTAAATGATTTCCTTCTTTCAAATACTTCAGCCTATAATGATAACTTTCAGTGTAGTGCTCGTCAGTTTTGTGACGCCAACAAATTCTCTTTTTCCAATGTGAATGAGAATGATGTTATAAAATCTATCATGAAAAGTAAATCGAATGCTATTGGGCATGATGGTATTTCATTAAGATTTATCAAAATCATTTTACCCTATATAATTGGTCCACTACCACATATCGTTAATCACTGCTTTACAATCTCATGTTTCCCTCAATCATGGAAACTAGGTACTGTTATCCCCTTTCCTAAAATAAATTCTGCTACTACCTTGAGTGATTATAGACCAATTAGTATTTTGACCATTTTTTCTAAGATTTGTGAGTCCCTTATGGATAATCTTTCAGCAAAAAAAATTTTCTCTCCACACCAATCGGGTTTTCGAACTAGACATAGCTGTGTGATTTCAGTGCTGAAAGTTATCGACGATATTTGAACGTCATATGATGAAAGACATCTTTAACTTCTTTGCCTTTTAGACTTTTCGAAAGCATTCGACTGTGTTAATCACTTTATTTTAGTTAAAAAGCTTAAGCTACTCTTTGGTTTTAATGATAATGCTGTAACCTTAGCAGGAAATTATCTTGAAGGTAGAATACAGAGAGTAAAAATTGGTGATATTTTTTCTGATTATAAGAACACAAAATCTGGTGTACCTCAAGGATCAATTCTTGGGCCCCTGTTATTCAGTGTAAAAACTGTAAAAAAATCAGGGGAATTGATAAAAATCAGGGGAATTGATACAAATCGTAATGACGTAATAACGAAATGATGCATGGTTATGCCGCAATTCCAACGCATTGCGCAATTTTTATCAACGCAACTTCCAACTGGTCGTCTAATAATGCTCTTTGTCTAAATAAAGAAAATCGTTTATTCTTCCAATTTCTAATGATAATGATAACCTAACTAACATTCCACCGATATTTTTAAACAATAATAAGCTAGAAATGGTTGCTAAGTTTAAAAATGTAGGTTTTTACGTCAATTCGAAGCTCTCCTGTTCTGACCATATAAAAAATGTTGTCAAGCGCATTTATTTCACTCTGCGCTGCCTACGGCTTTCCTCATAATTTGTTCTCATTGAGACTAAGAAGAGACTTGCTGTTCTTTTAATAGACCCCTTAATAACATAATTCGAATTGGCTTATAGCAATCTTGATTCACAATCTTCGCACAAAATCCAAGTTGCCTTTAATAATATGACAAGATATGTGTTTGGCTTAAGGCGCTTTGATCATGTATCCGAAATAAATTAAGAAATTTTGGGATGTAGCATTATTAACTATTTAAACGCAAGAAATTGTTTGTTTTTGCACAAATTAATACATAATAGGTCCCATCTTACCTCTATACTAAACTACGCTTCAGTGTTTCAAACCGAACTGGCAACCTCATTATACCGAGATTTAATAATTTAAATTTAAAACGGCTATTTTTCGTCAACGTCATTAAACTTTGGAATTCCTTACCGGTTAGCATAAAAGCTACTGTTAGTGCGAATAACTTTAGGCTTTCTCTAATGTCATACTAACATCTAACTATTACTACTATTTATTAATTATCTTACAACACTTATCACTTTATTGTTTTATTTCATGTTAACTACTGTTTTTCTTTATTCTTTATGTAATTGCTTAGATTCAAACTTAATCCACTTTTAATTAACAATTTAATTCAATTATAAAACTTATTATGCATTGCTAAAGTATTTTTATATTTTTATCTCTTATATACAATATGTGATTTGTTGATTATGTATAATATTCGTTGTACGATAAAAGATGTTACTTTAACTAATTGTACTAACAAGTGTCAAATAATAAATACGAAATACGAATAAAAAGTATACAGTCACTAGCGTGACTAAAAGGTGAATTCAAAATAAAAGGAACCGCGTAAAATCCCCAATAAGGTCAAGGACGAGTTTTAAGTCCGACAAGCAGGGTGGAGTTAGGACCTACAGGTATCCTTAGGAGGAGAATACAACAAATTGGCGCAGCTGGTAGGATCCTTTGGTTCGCAGGAACAGTAAGGATATTAGTTTTTTTGTAAAATTTAAATTAATGGGTGGGATCCTTGCTGTTATAGGAGCAGTAAGGATATCAGTTGTTTTTTTGTAAAATTAAAAGTGGTCGGTGGACCCTTGTTGTTACAGGATATTTTGAAAGGAACATTTTTTTGATGGAATTTAAATTTTTGGTAGGTTCCTTATTGTTACAGGAATAATAAGAATAATTTTTTTTAAGTTTTGTAAAATTTTTAAAGAATGAAATTTTTTTGATAGGACATTTAAAAAAATGGTTTTTTAATATTCTAAATAATAAGAAAGAAGTTATTATGATAAATTATGGAGTTAAACTGTTGGGCATATTGAAAAAAAAAATTGTTTTTGGGCAAAATGTTAGTTGTTGTGATATAATTCTGTGGGAATTTATCTTTGTGGCAATAGGACTGACGTGGGTCCTGCTAGAAATATATTGCTGATGGCGGATTCATCTCCCACCACCTCTCGGAAAGAGGATGGTAGGAATATTTTCTTTTGTATATAAAGGCTTAAGTTCCGTTCGAAACCTTTTTAGGAATTAAATTTTTGGCAAATTTTTTTATAGATCACACTTATTGTGAACAACGTTTTTAGATCTACTAATTATGAGGACTGAACCAATTGAATTTTTAAAGACCATCCTGGCAAACCTGGAAGTAGATTTTATGGGAAAATAGTAAAGGAACTAAATCACCGTGGAAAATTTATCAACAGAGAAGAGAACCAGACAGCGTCAAGGAGTTCCAAAGCGGCATGAATTTTAAAATTTGTTATTAAATTTTTTCCTAAATGACCTCTTTATTTATTATGTTGCTATTATATGATTTAAATACAAATTCTAAATGTTTGATAGCTTAAATCATACTTGATTTTAAATACAAATTCTAGTTGTTTGATAGCTTAAAATCGTTAATTGAGCTTAAGGTCAAAGTTAGAATAATTAATTGTTCTAACGAATCTTTCCAAGGAAACAACAACAACATCAAAGTTTTCAATATGAAAAGGAAAAAAATCACTAGCTGATTTCATTGCAATTTCGGCCTGGCTAAAGGCTTCATCAGAAATCTTTGTGATACCCGTGCAAGCGCGCACTAACGCACTGCACCACAGGGGCGATGAGATTTGAAGTGTCAATTTCTCAGTTTTTCTCAATTTCATAATTTCACATTTGTTGATGTATTTTTGCTTTACTTTCGTCTCTATGCTTATGTTATTATATGGAGTACAACAGCCTGCTGGAAGTCTCCACTAACAAAGCATGTTTACTGAAGTTGTTTTTAGATTTTTGCTGATTTTGTTTTCAGCTCTTTCCGTTTGGTCGAGCTCTACCATTTGATTAAAGTTTTTTCCTAAATGACCTCTTTATTTATTATGTTGACTTCATATGATTTAAATACAAATTCTTAATGTTTGATAGTTTAAATCATACTTGATTTTAAATACAAATTCTAGTTGTTTGAAAGCTTAAAATCGTTAATTGAGCTTAAGGTCAAAGTTAGAACAATTAGTTGTTCTAACGAATCTTTCCAAAGAAACAACAACAACAACATCAAAGTTTTCAATATGAAAAGGAAAAAAAATCACTAGCTGATTTTATTGCAATTTCGGCCTGGCTAAAGGCTTCATCAGAAATCTTTGTGATACCTTGTTACAAGCTTAAATCTGCTGACTTCTAATTTTTGAAAGCCTAAGTTCTGCAATTCAAAAAGAAAAAGGATTATCATTTAGAGCCAGTGGCGTTTTTAAGCGCCGGCAAAATAGTTGCGGCAGGTCCTTTAAATAAAAATACAAGAACTACAAATTCATTACATGGCGGTCCGGCCAGCCGACGGCCAGAAAATTTTGCCGACGGCAAAACAGAGTGTGCCTGAGCACGTACCTGATTGTTACGATCGACGCGTAACCATATGTACCATGGAGATGCAGATTTAAGCACCCAGGACTATGAAAACAAATCGACGAATTAGAAATCCAAATGGAAAGCCGTCATAAAAAACAATAAAAAAAAACCAATAAAAAAATTAAAAATTTTTTGTTTTATTAAATGTATTATTTTGACTTTTATAATAGCTATATTTTTCTATTAATAAATAAAAAAAATACGATGAGGTAAATCTATTTCTTTTTCATAATTATAAAAATTTTTTGTCTCAGCATATTTTTGGTCAAACGTTGTCTATATTTTTCTAAATAGACACTTCGACAAACACTTGCTGCACCTTATTGACGTAAACTTTTTCACCGTAATATTTATTTCTCACTTCACAAACACTTTGTAAATCTATTTGTGATTTTAGTGGTTGTTTTATAACTACAACAACTTGTTTCACTTCTTTACACTAACACACAAACACTTGGCAAATATTTTAGCTAAACAAAAATTTTGCTAACAACAACAATTCTTTCTTTTCCATATATTTTTTCTTGTTACGTTGCTTTAAACACTGCACTTAAAATCGATTACATGCATATATTTTTCGAATATATGCTAAACAAAAATTACGCGCACGGATTATAATATGTTCATATTATATTTTACCAAAATTACCTTTTTTATATATTATTTAAGCTGTGACCAACATTTATAAAAAAACACTTTTTTTTACTACGCTAAAACTACTCACGACCGCCATTATATTTTTCATTCATTGAACTGAAACGTCAGTTTTGCTTTTTCTTTGTACTCTTCTTCGCAATCAATCATTGCATACAACAACATGTTTAAATGTTGGCATGCATGATTTATTGGCATTATGAAATCACACGATGAATCATAAGAATTACAAAATTAAAAATTTTATATGGTTTAATGTTGTGACATTAATATTATATTTTGTTTATAACTAAACAAAATATAATATTTATAACTAAAAAAATATAATATTTCTTGGAAAATTTAAGGAAAAGTAAAAATTGGGTTTATAGTGAAGAGTATAAGAAGGATAAATTACAAAAAATTGAAAAATTGAAAAAAGGGATAAAATCATACGAAAAGTTAGATATTTGCAAAAATTTAATATTTGAATTTAATAAAGTTCACAGTGAGGTGAATGATATAATAGAAAATTTAAGAGTTCGTAAAGAACTTAATTTAAATTTGTTAGAAATTTGGGAGGAAAAAGCAAATGTCGTGTAACGGTGATTCGTTACAAAGTTGCACCCCGCTCCCTACGCCACTACTCTACTACACCACTGTGCATTCAACTCAACCAACAGCAATAACCACTCACACACACACACACACACACATCCAGCACATTCAACGTAGCCAACAGCCGAGTCTACGTAAACGACACGCAACAGCCAGACACGATATTATTCCCAGAAGGTTTCTAACGACATATGAATAAGTAAGGCGCATTGTGACAGACTTCGGCACGGCTCGAGAGCGTAGTTCTTTGTTCCGTCGCTTACTTGTTGAAAACGATAACAAGCCCGTTGATTCAAAACGAGCTATCGCAAGGTGGCTCGTATTAATACATTTAGTTTTTTAAGTATTATAAGCAGTAGTTAGTGGGCTCATCACGTTGGCTACGGCCGATCGGGAGTCTCATTTTTTCCATACTTATTAATTAGTTAGTGGGCTCATCACATTGGCTTCGGCCGATCGGGAGTCTCGTTTTTTTTATTAATTAGTTACTGGGCTCATCACGTTGGCTTCGGCCGATCGGGAGTCTCGTTTTTTATACTTATTAATTAGTTAAAGGGCTCATCACGTTGGCTTCGGCCGATCGGGAGTCTCGATTTGTCTTATTTTATTTTGCTAGTGGTACCATCACGTCGGCCTCGGTCGGTCGGGTGTCCACAACAAAATCATTCTCTCTCGGCTCATCACGTCGGCCTCGGTCGGTCGGGAGTCCACAACAAAATTCGCTTCTGGGACCATCACGTTGGCTTCGGCCGATCGGGAGTATCGTATTTTTTTTATTTGTAATTACTTAGTGGTGCCATCACGTCGGCTTCGGTCGGTCGGGCGCCCACAATAAACATTCTCTTTCGTCAATCACGTCGGCTTTTGTCAGACGATAGCCCGACGTACAGATATATACTTAGGAATTCTATTATATTTTATTTTACTGTTATTACCCTATCGTTAAAATAAATACCAAGGCGCTTCACGCCATATACAGACATTTGTAAAAATATATATATATATATATATATATATATATATATATATATAGTACACTATTCAAATTATATAATACAAAATATTAAATAACACAGCGTAGTCGGGTCTTGCCGAAGTCGTTGTCACTCCGAACATCACCGAACACCGAATAAACACCGATACACACCGAATATCTCCGAACTTCAGCGAACACCGAACATCACCGAACTTCACCGAATATAATCGAACCAGCGTCGGCAGATTCACTAACGACTGTATATTTATCGTTCGTATTCCTAAAATATTGTGTATTGTAATAAGAAAGGCTTACTCATATGATTACACTAAGAGAAAAATATACATAATATTGTACACACTGCTAAAAATTTAAAATTAAACAATAAAGCAGAAAAATATAATCTGAGCAGTAAAATCAACAAGTCTTCTTATTTATTTTGGACAAAAGTTTGAGGGTCTTTTGTTTGACCCTGGAGTCGCTGAGCATACCTCAACCTTTGAATAAAACCCCCTTATAGTCGAATTTTGACAAAAATATGGTAGGTAAAAACCTACCAGTTTTTAAAGGAGTTCATGCAGAATTAGGGGATTTTATAGTGAAAGCAGAATTGCTTCATAATTCAGTAAAAGATGAAGATAAGGCCATTTTTATTGAGTATGAGTACAATTTTAAATTAACAACCTAAGTGAGAAGTATACTTGGACGTTTGAATAAACCTTCGACATTGATTGAGTTAAAATCTTTATTCGTGAAATCTTACCCCAAATCCAAAAACACTACAGCAAATGCTAAATGAATTTAGTTCAATAGCACAGAACAACTTATCAATTTCAGAATTTAGAGAAAAAATAACGAAGTTAGAAGAGCATTTAAGCAATTTAGAGCTACAAAGATTACAAAAGCCCAGTCAGGAGGCAAAAGATGCAATAAATAAAGTCAAAGAAAGTATGGCACTTAATATTTTTACGAAAGGTGTCAGGACAGACAGAATATCAGACTATTCTAGAGGCAAATCCGTCGAAGTCTTTTAATGAAGCGACTGAAAGATGCTTGACTATTGAGCAATATTTCTCGACAGATAGAAGCAATATTTTACATTACAAAACAGAAATAATTCAAGAAACTACAATGAGCAAAATAATAGATTTAATCACAACTTCAGATATTACAATAATATAAACCAACATTTTTCAAACAGAAATAATAGAATTACAGAAATAATAATAATTACAGCAGCAACAATTTTCAGAATACCAATAATTTTTACCGCGGAAATAACAGAAATAATAGTTTCAATAGAAATGGAAATTTTGGAATCAGCAACAGTGCGCAGGGAAACGGATATAGCAGGGTAGCAGGAATTGTTACCCACAGGGGCCAAAACTGATCCTACAACTTACTAAAAATTTAGGAAATTTTATAATATTGAATTGCAGAAATACAAATGAGAACTTAAAATTCCTCAATTTATCCAAGACTTTTATCAAAGGGTAATAAAGACTAAATTACACACCACACTTACGTTAACCTGTTCAATCTGCCCCATGTAAACTTAAAATTCTTTCTCCTTCCATCTCTCGTGTCATTTCATGCAATACTAGGAAATGATAGCCTTAAAGAGCTATCCGCCGTCATTGATACAAAATATAACCATATGACGATCAACAACTCAATAAAAATTCGATTTAAACAACTTACCTCTCAGGATGTAAACCATATAGATATACAGATAGTCACATGAACGAAACACAGAAACAAGCAATGCAAACATTAATTCACCAACGTTTTGACCTTTTCTCTGACCCAAACGAAAAATTGACCTATACTACAAAAGTAGTAGTCGCCACCATAAGAACAAATTCCGACACACCAGTATACACGAAACACTATTCTTAACCAATGTCGTTAAAAGAGGAGGTAGAAGGCCAAATACAGAAATTGTTAGATGATGGAATAATCAGACCTTCACGGTCTCCATACAATTCACCGGTATGGATAGTTCCAAAAAAACAGGACGCATCAAATGAAAAAAAATATAGACTAGTAATCGATTATAGGAAACTCAACGCAATTACAATAAGCGACCGTTACCCCATTCCAGACATTAGCGAAGTTTTAGCCCAATTAGGAAAAAATAATATCTTTTCAGTAATAGACTTGAAAAGCAGTTTTCACCAAATTCCATTAAAGGAATCTGACGTAGAAAAAACTGCCTTTTCGGTGAAAAATGGCAAATACGAATTTACACGTTTGCCATTTGGCCTAAAAACTGCCCCTGGAATTTTCCAACGTACCTTGAAAGATATTCTAAGAAAACACATTGGCCGAATATGTTATGTCTACATTGATGACATTATCATATTCAGTAAAGACGAAAAAACTCATGCTGAAAACATCCACGAAATTTTTCAAACTCTTCATGATGCAAATATGAAAGTGCAAATAGACAGATGTGAATTTTTTTAAAAAACAAATAGAATTTTTAGGATTTTTAGTGTCCTCTGACGGAATAAAAACCAACCCTACCAAAGTACAGGCAATAGTTGACTTTCCTTACCCTAAAACGCTAAGGGACTTGAGAGCTTTCATTGGTCTCTCAGGATACTATAGACGCTTCATACAGAACTACGCAAAAATAGTAAAACCTCTTACTAATCTATTGAGAGGAGAGGACGGTAGAGTATCAAAGAATAAATAAAAAAATTTCTTATTTATTTGGACAATACTGCGAAAGACGCATTCAATAGGATAAAAAACGTACTCATCTCAAAAGAAGTAATTCTTACATACCCCAATTTCCAAAAAGAGTTTAATTTGATAATAGACGCTTCAAAACATGCAATAGGTGCAGTTTTAGAGCAAGATGGAAAACCTATCACTTTCATTTCACGAACATTATCTAAGACAGAATAGAAGAGACAGAAGAACACTACGCCGTAAATGAAAAAGAGATGCTTGCCATCGTTTGGGCATTAAAATCTCTCAGAAATTACCTTTACGGTACAGCAAAAATTAAAATTTTTACAGACCATCAAACACTAACGTACGCACTCACCAACAAAAATGACAACTCCAAATTGAAAAGATGGAAAGCTATTTTAGAGGAATACGACTATGAACTCAGATACAAACCAGGACGCAATAATATTGTTGCCGCACACTTTCGCGACCACCAGAAATTAGTTCCCTTACGATAGCAACTCATTATGATGAAAGCTCAGGCCACAATCTTATACCAACAACTGAAGCCCCGATCAATGTCTACAAAAATCAAATATGGCTAAGATTAGGTCAAGAAACTAGCTACCAATTCAAAATCCCATTTCCAACATACCACAGACACATTTTTATTTCAACAAAACTACTCTGAAAAAAACCTTATCGATATATTCAAAAGATATTTAAACCCTTCGGCTATCAACGGAATTTATGCCACAGAGAATTTGATGGGCATCATACAAACATTTTACCTTTCTCATTTTAGCACATATAAAATTCGCTTTACACAAACACTAGTCAAAGATTTGGTTACAGACGAAGAACAAGAAATATTAAATGAGCATAAAAGAGCCCACTGGAATGCGATAGAAAACAAAAACCAAATTATAGAAAATGTTTGTTCTCCACAGATGCAAAAAAAAGTAAAAAAAATAGTTTAACAATGTAAAATTTGTGCTACACAAAAGTACGACAGGCATCCTAGCAAACCATTTTTGAAAGAAACAAAAATCCCGAAATATCCAGGCCAAATAGTACATATCGATATTTACATTACAAACACAAGACTAATTTTAACAGCAGTAGATAAATATTCTAAATATGCACAGGCTAGATTAATCGAATCCAGATCTGTTGAAGACAAACGCGATCCACTCAGACAAATAATTTTTAATTTTGGAGTATCACAAACAGTAATAATTGATAATGAAAAATCTCTGAATTGCAACTCGATAACATTTATGCTAGAAGATCAACTTAGAATAAAGATTTACAAAGTACCTCCATACATGAGTAAAGCGAACGGCAAGGTCGAACGTTTTCACTCCACCCTATCTGAAATTTTAAGATGTTTAAAAGCAGAAGATATAGAAAGAAGTTTTGAAGAACTTTTAGATACTTTAGAACTTTAGACAGTTTACGAATATAACTATTCAATATATTCCACTACAATGCAAAAGCCCGTAGAAGCATTTTTCGGTCGCAGAATCTACACACACCCCGAGCAATATGAAATCTCAAGGCAAGATAACATGCAAAGATTTAAAAAGAAGCAAGAAAAGGACTTGGAATTCCATAATAAAAACAGGGCCCCTTTTAAAGATTACGCACCAAAAAAAAGCATAAACGTAAGAATCAATAAAAGATACGGTACAAAACTTACGCCAAGATTTAAACATGAGATAGTTAAAGAAAACCAACCTTAGAAAGTTATAACAGAAACAGGGAAAGTAGTTCATAAGAGTTTAATAAAAAATTAAAAGGAAAACAGAGTAAAAACAAAAGAAAAATCAGAAAAATTAACGAATTTTTTTCTCTTCTCTTATTTTTTTTTTGTTTTCACTAAATTACTAATAAAAACATATTTGTAGATTGGTCACAGCTGCTATACTAATAGATGCAAACGTCCAAATATTAGACTACTCATCATCACAACTCGTGACCGTGGATTCAGGACAGGCAAAGTTACAAGTCGGGACATTTAAAATCATCCACGTAATAGAACTAAAGAAATACGATGACATCATACGCAACATAGAGACAGTAATAAACGAACAAATAACATCTCATCCCCTGAAACCGATCTTCATATCCCTACTAAACCAATCCAGGACACACTTAAATAGAATCAAAACGAACAGGCAAATAAGCAGAAGATCATTGGACTTTATTGGATCCGCCTGGAAATGGATAGCCGGGAATCCGGAACATAGTGACTACAATGTTCTAGTGGAGAAAATTAATAATGTGCTAGAGAGTAATAATAAACAGGTAATAATAAACAAATTGACAAACGATAAAATAAATGAAATAACGGAAACTACCAACAAGATAGTAAAATTTGTACAGGAAAAAAAGGAAATCGAAAATGATGTTATAAAACAAGCAAAACTCAAACTAGAAATAATCAAAGAGGAATTAATAAATATCGCTTATGCCATACACTGGGCAAAGTCAAACATACCAAACTCATATATTTTGTCCAGCAAAGAAATTGAAATTACGGGAATCTTTTTAGAACAAGAAAATGTTCCTTTTGTAAACTTAGATGAAGCCTTAGAATTCGCGAAAGTAAAGATAGCTTCTATGTAGTAAAGAGAGTTTAATTTATATAATAAGTCTTCCAACAACCGAAAAACAAAATTGTAAAAACTTAGAAATAAGACCAGTTAAAAAGGGAAACTTTGTTAATAAAATAAGCTTTAATTCAATTTTAATATGTGAAGATAAAGTTTATGGAAAAGTTAAAAATTGTAAATCGTATAATAACTTGGTAATCTGTCCAAGAGACACTATTACCGATATAACGAATGGCACGTGCATAGCACACCTGCTTAAAAGCAAAATTAATAATTGTACGAAAAGTAATAACCACCATATAAACTCAGTGGAAGAAATTTCAAAGGACAAAATTCTTTTAAATAATTTTAATGGCTCTGTAAAATTTAATAATGATAGTCTAAAACTCAACGGAACGTATTAAGTGAAACACTATAATACGAGTGTTGAAATAGACAATAAGATTTATTTCTCGAAAGAGATAACAGGAAACAAGCCACTACCGGCAATATTGCAGCCGATGGCAAAAAACTATAGTATTGAAGAAAGGTTATCCCTTAAATCAATTCAGCAATTACAAGTAAATGGAATTAATGATATAAAATTACTGAAAATTAAGAATAATATTTACTTCTCAGTAAATGTATTATTTTATATAATTTTCATCATTTTAAGTAAAGCCTTAACTATAAAGAAAATAAGAACAAAAATTGTAAAGCATAAGAATGTAACTAAACAAAGCATAAAGGAAATAGGGATACACGACATACCGAAATTATGTATCGTGACTCCATCGAACGAGGATGCTCGAATCTGAGGGCGGAGGAGTTAAGGCACATAATATTTAAACTTATCATTTTGCCTTGCGAAATATTTCATTCAATATTTCCAAGAATTTATTTCGCAATAAAAAAGATGACTTTAATATTTAAACTCATCATTTTGCCTTGCGAAACATTTCGTAATTATTCCTTTTATTTCATAATAAAAAAGCTGACTTTAATATTTAGACTTATCATTTTGCCTTGCGAAATACTTCATTCAATATTTCCAAGAAATAAATTAACTACACTGTAAAAGTCAACAAATGCATTGCACGCTTATCCGGTGCAGTGGATTTGTTATGAAAAATGCTGACAACACGTTAAGCGCGATCGCTGCTAGCGGATAGCTGTCGTTGCTAGTCAGCAGGTAGCCGTCGCTACTCTTGTTGTTGTTCTTATTTTTTTTTCAGTTGAGCTTAAATTAAGTAAAGTGCAGCTTAACTAAATAAAAAGTTATCAGTCTTCATCCAAGTGAAAAATAAAATAGTTCGGTATTCCCTCTCCTCAAAACTAATAAAAACAACAAAATATAAACGTAACTTTATTGAACTTAATAACTTTAAAAAACAAAACTGTATTATTATTTGAGAATTATAATCAAAACAACGTAATCTAAAACCTTACTAAATAAAATAACTTTAAAAGGAACAAAACTGTTTTCTTATTTAAAAAACATAATAAGAAACTCCAACTTATATGTCTAAAATAGATTTTAAAACATGCACAGTAACATTTTTAATAAATGAAAAAGAATTTTCATTATCAATAATTTTAAATGAAAAATTCTCGAGTAGAAGCAGTGGTCCCCATAAATATAAGGGTTAATGAGGATAGTATAGTCCTTAAAAAAGAAATGAATAATGGAGTTTTCATTGCAACTTTACTATTTGTGGTGGTTAAATTTTAAGGGTCGCTTTTTTGTTGAATGTGAACCACACCTAAACGTCAAGTTTTTCTGCATTTCATTTGAATTTCTCAATTTCAGACTAATTCAATTTCAACTATGGAAAGATACACAATCTAGCAATGCGTAAAAGTTATTCAGGCTTATTATGAAAATGGACGTTCAAATCAAAATGCATATCGTGCACTTCGTGATTTTTTCGGTCAATTTAATCGTCCAAATGTGCGTACAATCGGAAAAATCGTGCAAAAATTTGAGCAAACTGGGTCTGTAGGAGATGTTAAAACACCAGTGCATGCTCGTACACCTCGTACTGCACAAAATATTGCTGCCGTTCGCGATAGTGTGGCTGAAGAGCCGTCCACCTCAACTCGTCGTCGTGCCCAACAATTGCACCTCTCACGCTCATCTTTGATGAACATTATGGATAAAGACTTGCATTTACACGCTTACAGGGTGCAATTGACTCAAGAACTAAAGCCTCTTGACCATTCAAAGCGTCGTCAATGGTCAGAATGGTGGCAAGAAATGGCAACAGTCGATGATCAATTTTCGAAGAAAATCATCTTCAGTGATGAGGCACATTTTCACCTCAGTGGATTCGTCAAAAAGCAGAATTGCCGTATTTAGGCGAATGATAATTCAAGAGTGATTGTCGAAAAACCAATGCACCCACAAAGAGTGACTGTTTGGTGCGGTTAATGGGCTGGCGGCATCATCGGGCCGTATTTTTTCCAAAATGAGGCCGGTCAGGCAGTTACTGTGAATGGTGTTCGCTATCGTGAGATAATAACGAACTTTTTATGGTCCGAATTGGAAGATATTGGTGTGGACGATATGTGGTTTCAACAGGACGGTGCCACTGGCCACACAGCTAACGAAACCATGGCTCTTTTGAGCGACAAATTCAATGGCCGTGTTATCTCACGTGGTGGCGCTGTCAATTGGCCGCCAAGATCATGTGATTTGACACCGTTGGACTTCTTTCTTTGAGGTTATTTGAAAGAAAAGGTGTACGTCGATAAGCCAGCAACAATTCAAGAGCTAAAGGATGAGATAATTCGGCACATTAACGGCATAGAACCTCAATTATACCTCAGCGTCATCGAAAACTTGGACCATTGGATGGAGGAGTGCCGCCGAGGTCGCGGCGGCCATTTGGCCGATATTTTGTTCCATACATAATTGAACCATACCAATATTATCATAATAAAAAGAAATTACAGTAATTTCCTAAATAATTTGTGTTTTATTCAAAATTAACATCGGCCCTTAAAATTTAACCATCCTTTATAATACCTGCAAATAGTGTAGCACATGTAAAAGTTTTAAACATGACAGATAAAGAGATAAATTTAGAAGATTTAAACATAGAAACAAAACCATTAAAAAACTACAATATATTTTCTATCAAAGAAGCTAACAAATTTAATGCACATAGATTACAAGAACTTTTAAAAACACTAGACATTGGATGCAACGAACCGGAGGCAGAAACATCAATAATTGAGATTTTAAAAACTATCGACTTTCACATACACAAATGACAGAGATCAACGAACAAGTAGACAAGCTTTTAAAAGACAACATTGTTGAACACTCGGTTAGCCCTTACAATTCGCCACTTTTAGTTGTCACCAAAAAATCAACTAATGATGAGAAGAAGTGGAGATTAGTAGTCGATTTCAGGAAACTAAACGAAAAAATAGTAAACGGCAAGTTTCCCCTTACAAAAATAGTAGACGTACCTCAGTAAAATAATTAAATGTGCAACACTTCAAATGCAATTCTAAACAAACATAACTTTATTTGTTTTTATATTATTTTTTTATTGAAATAGTATTAAGGAATTATATGTGAAACAAGACATATCTTATTTAAAAAACTTGTTGTTATTAAAAAAATCATAATGTATTAAAAAAGTTCATAGAAAATATTTAAATGTGCAAAACCGATTTTTGTTGATTTGATGGAATAAGCTATAAATGTATATAGATTTTATATAAGAATATGTCTTCCTTTCTTATATATGACTTGGTTAAGCGTGAAAGACATGAAGTTCATCAACGATCTGAGGATGGAGCCATCAATTTTCTTCCATTCATCTTAAAGAACTGTTTCCAGATGCTTCATCGACTTGAACTGGCGCCCGTTTTTATAAACTTGGTCCGAAAGAATGCCCCACAGGTTTTCGATAGGATTCAAGACATGACTTGCAGAAGGTCACTACAGTATGGGTATATTTCTGATTTATTGAAAGTAATTTGTGGCTCGGGAAGGAATTCTTGGTGCGTTTTCCTGCTGAAAAGTCTAGTTATCCTGGTATTTATAGCATGTGAACACAATTTACACATCATATAATAACTCAATTTACATTTGTGTATTCGATTTTCATGAAATTAATAACAGAGGAGACTTTCAAAATATCTGAAACCGGCTGAAATCATCAATGATCCCCGCCCATGGTTACGCGCATATCTAATTTGCCGTGGCTATCGCAAATTGTGCCAGTATTTCTGGCAACCGTTGGGCCAGATTCTCAAATTCTTTCTCACAAAATTTGTATTTTTCGGCATATGCTAGACTGGCCGCAATGTGTCATGGTTGAAGCCTGGGTTGATAGAAGGGCGATTCATAACTGACGTTGGCATTTTCATCCAAAATTTGTTGAATTCTGCTTCAACTAATCTAAATCTAGATCTAAATGCGTAGCAATTTTACCACAACTCATCCCTTTCTGCACAGCAAGACGTCGAATTCATCTTTTGTGCCATTGGTCAATCACGGATTTTCTTTCACTACTCTTGATTTTAGTGGTGTGTGTACAACACAGAAGCAAATAAAAACAAACAAATAATAATAACAAATAGACCACCTAGTCACAAGCAAGGTCATCAACGTAAACAAACCTTGAAACACTGAGCACATGTGAGTGCAATATGATCAAGCTGAGTAGTGTAGCATAAGTTAAAACAATAAAACGGCATGAACGTAAAAGCAATAGTAATTGTGAATGAATCACGAATTTTAGCCAAGCGCAAGCAGCCACTTGCGGTGTTAACAAAGAGCTGATGATATTGTAATTTGAACATGTGGGCAGTATGTAAACAAATGTTTGGTATTGCATTTCTGCGGAAGTCACAAATGCAAGTCTGCACATTTGATTTACAACAATCTTAAATGATTGGTTAAATGAAATATATTGGAAATGTGACTGGAAAATGGGTGTGTCCTAGGTTAAGATTATTATAAAAGAAAATTTAGTTTAGAATAAAACACAGTGATTTTATGAATGGCATACTGGCAGCATTGCCTTCCTTTTTTATTTATATAAATCGGCCTTGTGGCCTTCACATACAGGGTGGCACGCTTAAAGCCAAAACCCTTGTTAAAAATATTTAGTTAGGATTTTTAATATTTTTAAACACAGCACCAAACATAACAATAGCATATTTGCCAGGGTATTTAAAAAAATTATTATGGTGTTTCGATGACGATTTGTCCTAGCAGCTATAGCACCTACTTTTATACCGGCTTTATTTAAGCCTTTTATATTTCAACAATTTTCTTCAGATATAGTGGTTCCACGTGGCATTTTTATTTGAAAAATAAAATAACTCTAAAATGTGCTCATATTTTTTCCAAAAATGTATTACCGTTATGTTTATGGGTTTTCTTACTAAGGTTATCAAAAAATTTCGTAAATTCTAAACTACATCCTTTAAAAAAAATTTTGTCAAACTCAAAAAAAATTGTGTTGTTATAAACTAGGGAGAAAAAATAAAAAATATTTATGCACATATAAAAACTTTACTAACTAATAAGGAAGAGCTAAGTACTTCTCAACGTTGGACATAGCTAGCTCATTCCACCAAATAAGATTACACGAAGACTCACGACCACTAACTGCCTATTTAACAAATAACGGACATTACCAATTTAAACGCCTACCTTTTAGACTAAAAATATCGTACAACAGCTTTCAGCGCATGCTAACAATAGAATTAAGTGGTTTAAATGCTGAACCATTTCTATACGTAGACGATATCATTGTGTTTGGATGAGCACACAAGTTTTTAAAACCAGAGGTTGTATACCTAGGATACCTCATAACAGCTAAGGGCATTAAAACTGACCCAGCAAAAAATAAAATAATTGAAAATTATCCTGTGCCAAAAGACACAGATGAAGTCAGAAGATTTGTTACTTTCTGCAATAATTTGCAGAAATAGTTAAAGTTTTGAGCTCACTACTGAAAAAAGATATTAAATTTGATTGGACTGAAGATTGTCAAAATGCTTTCGACACGTTAAAATTAAAATTACTCAACCCTCCGATACTAAAAAACCCAAATTTTAAAAAACAATTTGTACTGACGACAGACGCCTCAAATTATGCGTTAGGCGTCGGTTTATCACAAGGTGATGTTGGTTTAGACCTACCAATATCATACGCGAGCAAGTCTCTCAACAAACACGATTTAAACAAATCAATAATAGAAAAAGAGTTATAAGCCATACATTGGGCGATAAATTTTTTCAGGCCATACCTCTACGGTCGCAAATTTTTGGTAGTTACAGATCACAGACTTTGGTGTCTCTGTTTTTCCATAGAAACCCGTCATCAAAGATGACACGAATTAGGCTAGATCTATGCGATTACAATTTTGAAATTATGTACCAGAAAGGCAGTATGAATACTAATGCTGACGCATTATCTCGCATAGTGCTGAACAGCGGTGTTCGCGTCATTAACGTTTTTCCCACTTTAATATATTCCAATTTCATAATTTCATTTTAAAATTTTCTTTTCTGAAACGATAATTGTACTTGAATTATTTACAAGAAAACGCACTGAATTTAAAGTAGTTTTACATCATGGTTTGTATGTATACATTGAACACAGCCTTCCGCTGTGGCTCCATCCGAGCTCCATTTTCGGAACGCTGGTTTCCGCCTTTTTTTGCGCTCTCTTGCGTTCTAACCAGCAAATTGTAAGGTTGTAGTTTTTCCATATAAAATTTTGAAAAGAGAAAAAAACTTAACTTTGAATAAAAATTATTAACTATATTAAAAACTATAAATCGCTTAATAATTGAAGTATAATCTTGATATATAAAAAAACATCACACGGGAGTTTGATGAGATATCTACGTGAACACACCCAGAAGCGATTCTACATCAATGAAGAACAAATCCACCACGAGGTAACTTTCTTTTAATAAGACACATATTCAGTGGTACGCAAGTGATGCGGCCATATTTTTTTCTCTCGCCTATTTATTAAGTAAAGCTTCTGTCCATAAGTCCGTAAAAAAGAAAAACTGAAAACTAAAGTAAAATAGTGAAAGTAAGCAGAATACATTTTGCAGCAGAAAAAAAAGTGGTAAAGTAAAAAAAAAACACAAGCTAAAAGAAAACTAGCGAACTACAAGTGTGCTCGATAGTTGCAAACGCAGCTTAAAAGTGTGTGTGTCTACATGTAAAGTGTGTGAAAAGTAAAAAGCGTAAAGACTTTTATCAAACTACTTAGTGTGCTCGACAAATTAAGTGTTCCAGGAAGGGAGCTACAAAGGCGGCAAGTGAAGGTGCTGCGTGGCGATCAGTTTTCTGCAGCGACGAAATTAAGGAGAAGACTTTGCGCAAGCTGCGAACTGAGCCGGCATACGAAAACGTCCCACAATCTCTGCCGGCGCACCAACGTAGACAGTCGAAGCCCTGCATTTCAAGAGCATCCAAGGTCACAGGTAACTTTACGTTTTATTAAATTGCAGTTTGTTGTGCGCACATAAGTCACACAAACGGTTCTTGCATACACATTTTCAGTACCACATATATTCGCCATCATATACACACACACATATACATAATTGCATAAATTTTTTAACAACCCAGCAAACAGTGCGCCAAATTAAATAGTCTAGCTTACATTAAGCTACGGAAAATATAACAAGCGAGCAAGTTTGATGGTGAATATAGAAATTAATCACAAAATTTTAATATATATTGTGATGTAATAAAAAGTGGCGCTAATCAGTACAAATTAACTTAATTTTTATATGCTTGAAAATTTCTCCAGTAATCCAGAAAAATATATATTCGCCTTCATATACACACACACACATATACATAATTGCATAAAGTTATTGAAATTTTTTTAACAACCCAGCAGACAGTGCGCCAAACTACATAGCCAAGCTTACATAAAGCTACGAAAAATATAACCAACGAGCAATTTTGATGGTGCATATAGAAATTAATCACAAAATTTTAATATATTTTGTGATGTAATAAAGAGTGGCGCTAATCATTACAAATTAACTTAATTTTTATATGATTGAAAATTTCTCCAATAATCCAGAAACATTTGTGGGAATATATTAATAAAATTGCGTGTTTGTAAAAAATAATAAAACAAAAACTAAATATACGCAACACACATAAATGAGCACATATTCACTACAACATATATATACATAATCATAACAAAGCCCGCCTTTATTAATAATATATTAATTTTATTCACATATATATATATATACATAATATAACATACTTTTTAAAGCATATACATTAATTTACAGCATTGACCAACTTCTTAAGTGTATCACACAAAAACAAAAACTCATTTTTGATATTTACTGGAAATATTTTTACGATCAAAATACTGATTCCCAAATTATTTAAATAAATTTTTTCCCATATTGTTCCAGGTCCCAAATATTTGCTACAATTGTTCATTTATAGCTCGAGCAATCCATCATATATATAATATTATTATATATATAGGTGGATGCAATATATAAAGCGTGCATGAATTTGCAAAAAAAATATTGCAAGCTCTTGAACAATTTGTACAAATACAAATAAAAACATTGTACTAATTTGATCATGTAAGTAATCATATACTCGTGTTTAGTTACATCGAAAAAATTCTGAGTATTTTCAACTTGAAGAAAAATTTATAATAATTTCTCTAATTATTCAAAAAATTTGAATAAATTTTTCTCGAAAATCAGTACTCATACTCTTGAGTACCTGATTTAATTTTCTTAAAAAATTTTTCTCGCGAATTCAGAGTTGCCATCTCGCGCAACTTCTGAATATTTTCGAACTAAAGAAAAATTTGTGGTAATTTTTCTAATTTTTCAAAAAAATTTTTCTCGAAAATCAGTGCTCATTAATAAAAAATTAAAAAATCTTAAAAAATTTTCTCGCGAATTCAGAGTTGCCATCTCGCGCAACTTCTGAATATTTTCGAATTAAAGAAAAATTTGTGGTAATTTTTCTAATTTTTCAAAAAAATTTTCTCTCGAAAATCAGTGCTCATACTATTGGGTACCGGATTAAATTTTTTTTTTCAAAATTTTTTTCTTTCTCAAAAATAAATTCTTGATTTAGAGTTGCCAACCCTGTGTAACTTCTATTAATTGCATAGCAATTTATTCAAACATCTCAGTTCAGAGTTGTCAACCCCGTGCAACTTCTGTAGTAATACTCACTATACGTTGCCGCGTTGGATTCCAAATCAACTCGTGTGCTGAGGTCATCGATCAAAATGAGCATCAAACAAAAATTCATTTTCACTTCGGACAATTTAGTGGAGTTTTGCTCGAAGTTTGAAGGCATCAGCGTCGACGATCACACAAACTCCAGTGTACACGTCCAGCTTCTCGACCTGGATCAAAGATGGGCAAGACTCAATGATGCCTATGCAGAAGTGATGATCGCAGAGGACTCAGTAGCAGATGAAGCGTTCAAAGTTGCAACTCGGACAAAATATGGCGCGTGTGTGGATACATATCACAGATGTAAGGCACACATGATGGACCTAGGAAAGATGTTCGAAAATGAGATGGTCAAACCAACTCATAGCACCACTCTCAACAATTCTCCAGCTCAAGACAACTCGGTCGCCTGTATCAAGGTATCACCTTGTGATACAGAAATCTTTTATGGAAGTTACGAAGACTGGCCATCTTTTAGAGATATGTTCACGGCAGTCTACACGCATCACCCGAAACTCACACCAGCACAAAAGCTGTATCACCTACGCAATAAAACCCGTGGCCCTGCGGGAAATATTGTAAAACGGTACCAGCTTAGTGACGAAAAATTTTCGTTGGCGTGGGAGGCTCTACGCTCTCGCTACGAAAACAAAAGGATTCTGGTTGACAACCAGCTCAAGATCCTATTTGGCATCCCAGCTGCAACGACAGAAAACAGTGGAGCGATCCAGAGGATTCAGTCTACAATAAACGACTGCCTCGCCATGCTATCAGCGCAAGACGTCTGCATAGATCATTGGGACCCAATTCTCATCTATCTCTGCTCGTCGAAGTTGCCGGAGGAAACGTTAGCATTCTGGGAGCAATCCCTCACATCAAGACGCGAATTCCCAACGTGGCTACAAATGGACGAATTCCTGACAGCTCGCTACGAAGTCGTCGAGAAATTAAACAGCATCAAAGGGGCGAAACCCAAATGGTCGCCGCCCATGGCTCAAAATAGGAACCAACAAAATGTCTCGAACAACCGGAACACCAACGCTCACTTCCCGCAAAGCCATCATCCACAAAACTCGAATCATAGGTCCAATGTGCAAAATTTCCACTCGGAAAATAATGCGCAAGTCAACTATTCTCTCTGCCCAAAATGTCGGCAGCAGCATGCTCTTCGACTGTGTCCACAGTTTAAAACACTTTCTGCTCAAGAAAGAAACAAATTTGTTACCCAAAACAAAATTTGTTCCAATTGTTTAGCGTATTCTCACACAAAAAGAGAATGTAAAAGTTCATGCTTGTGTTTACACTGTAAAAAACAGCATCACACTATGCTGCATATAAACCATCAAGCAAACTCTGACAATCGCCAAATACCGTCCACGTTTCAGTCCCGCCCAACTTCATCGATGCATATCGAAACTACGACACAAAACTCTTTATCATCTAATGAAATTTCTTCGGACTCTCGGCAAGAAGAAATTGCTCAAGTTAGCACTCACTTTTCTGCCAATGAGGAGAAAATTATATTACCCACAGCACTGATCCACATTTTACATTTGGGAGAAACTTTTACGCTAAGAGCTCTGATTGATCAGGGTTCTCAAAAAACTTTCATTTCTGAAAGAGTTAAAAACCTTCTCGCACTGCCAACCAAAAAGATTCTCACCAATATCTCTGGCATAGGTCGTCAGATGGTTGGCAGCTCAAGCCAAGTTTGCATACTTCAAATTGTAACTAAAGATCTCAGCTTTCAACTAGACGTGCAAGCAATTGTCTTACCCAGACTTACCAGCTTATTGCCATCTAGCACCTTCGCGAAACCTAATTTGAAAGAACTGGAAGGCTTAAAGCTCGCCGATCCGAACTTCTATTTGCCAGGTCAAATCGATATGCTCATTGGAAGTGATGTTATTCCAAGTCTTTTACTCGAAGGCTTGTGTTCAAACGTTTTCGGTGGACTTCTAGCCCAAAACACGGTCTTTGGATGGATATTAAGTGGCCCTCTCACTGTCCAAAGTTGCTCATTTTCCACTCAAGTTTCCTGCGTCACTGAACCCTCTATAAGTGACCTAGTTCGCCAGTTTTGGGAGCTAGAAGAAGTACCAGCATGTCGAACCGTATCAGCTGAAGATGCGTTTTGCGAAAGCTTATATAAATGAACCACATTTCGTCAAACAGATGGTCGGTATGTGGTGTAACGAAGCTCCCGGTCTTCCGGGTCTATAGCTGAGGTAAGCTCGCCGGGATTCCAAGGTCCTTACAAAATTTATTAAAATTAAGAAGACGTGCAGGTATAGTTTGATTTATTTATTGAGGCTTTAATTCAATGATACATTGAGGCTATGATGATGGGAATAACGGGTGGCTCGGTGGTCCGTAGGATCTTGGCTCTGATGTGGTTCTTGAGCTGGCCGTAGCAAGACGTAAAGTGTGGCGTTGTTCGTTAGCGATTGTCGTGGTTCGGGGTTTGTTCTCGTTGTCACTAATGCGTAGGTACTGTTCGGTAATATTCGTACTATATGTTCCTAGTTGGTATCCGAAGACCCCGTTATAATTATAATAAGTGAACTATCACCACATCTTAGTTGGTATCCGAAGACCCCGTATAATTATATGAGTAAATATACAAACTATTACTTCTTAGTTGGTATCCGAAGACCCCGTATAATTATAGCAGCAAATATACAAACTATTACTTCTTAGTTGGTATCCGAAGACCCCGTATAATTATATGAGTAAATATGCAAACTACTACTTCTTAGTTGGTATCCGAAGACCCCGTATAATTATATGAGTAAATACACAAATTATTACTTCTTAGTTGGTATCCGAAGACCCCGTATAATTATAGCAGCAAATATAAGAACTATTACTTCTTAGTTGGTATCCGAAGACCCCGTATAATAATAGCAGCAAATATAAAAACTATTACTTCTTAGTTGGTATCCGAAGACCCCGTATAATTATAGCAGCAAATATAAAAACTATTACTTCTTAGTTGGTATCCGAAGACCCCGTATAATTATATGAGTAAATATACAAACTATTACTTCTTAGTTGGTATCCGAAGACCCCGTATAATTATAGCAGCAAATATAAATACTATTACTTCTTAGTTGGTATCCGAAGACCCCGTATAATTATATGAGTAAATATACAAACTACTACTTCTTAGTTGGTATCCGAAGACCCCGTATAATTGTATAAAACAAAACTACCACCACGTCTTAATTGTTCATCAAGTTATACCGTCCTGTACGAGTTTCTATCCTTAGTTGTCCACACTTTACTTACGCTTCCTTTCCTTGCCAGGCTCCTCTATGTCCGTCCTGATTCCTCTTCTCGATTGCCCTTCGATGTCTTCTTAGTACTTTTTTAAGCAACTATTCATAGGCCCGTCCGCCTCCGATTGTCCTTCGATGTCTTCTTAGTACTTTTTTAGCAACTATTTATAGGCCCGTCCGCCTCCGATTGTCCTTCGATGCCTTCTTAGTACTTCTAGCAACTAATTATAGGCACGTCCGCCTTCGATGTCTTCTTAGTACTTTTATCAACTAATTATAGGCACGTCCGCCTCACTCGATAGTCACCCAGCAACTCGTTATAGGCACGTCCGCCACGTTCGGTAGTCCAACAGCAACTTGTTAAAGGCACGTCCGCCAAGTTCGGTAGTCTCACAGCAACTAACTTTTCGTTGTCTTGCCGGCCAGCCTCTGACTATGCTGCTGGCTGTTCTTCTTCTTTCTCCGCTTGCTTGACTTGTTGAGTCAACTTTTCTGTTGTTGCTCATGTTCACGTATTATATTGTCGCTCTCATTCTTTCATTGTATTAGTGTTTGGGTCTCATTATTGGGCTGCTGTGTTAACGATCATGCTTTGCTTGTTTGTTGCTTTTGTTTGGTTGAGTCAATGATTTCTTCTTTGTATGTAATGCTCTGCTTGTGGATTGTATTATACTTTCTCTTAAGTTGCTTTACCGCTTGCTCTTTCTTGATGTCTGTTCGGTGTTCATGCTTCTATGGATTCTCGGCTTTGTCGCAGTGGCCGTTATTCCCATTAGTAAATACATATATTAAGTTAGATTTAATTGTAATACAGGGTGCTTGCTTATTATAACAAGGTTTATATTTTACAGTAGTTAAAACGTTTGTAGGTATTTTACTTAACATTCGAGATAAATACAATATAATTTCAATGTGAATTAAGTGGTAAGTAGAAAAAATATACATATATAAGAAAGAATTAATTTAATTTATTTTAGCAAATAAATAATTCAATGTTAAATTCAGGTAAGTTTTCTCTTCTTTTGAGTAAGTAAATTAGGAATATAAAACTACATATTTTCATTCAAACAATAAAATTAAATTCATTTCAGTAATCATAAAATCATTTTTAAATCATCAAAAGAATAAATATAAATTTTGGCTGCTTCGTGTCTCGCTGTGTCGCGTCGTGTCGCCGCAAAACTCGCTTCGGGTTTTGCCCGTCACACTCCCCTCTTAATTCGCCGGGCTTTTGGGAGTAATTGTTACCTTCCCGCTTCTCGCTATCTGGATCCGATATTGGATCCCGTAAACTTCTCTTCTGGTCTGGACGCGGATTCCTGGCCGTCTGGTACTCAGGAGATTTCGTACTTCCTCTTCAAGGATCTCGTTCGTGGTTCGGTTGGTACCAGTGTGGCTGCAGCTTGGCCTAGCATCGTCTTTTTCGGCCGGGGGCTGGCTTGGTACTGTTCCTTCGGCGGCGAACACACTGAACCGTTCTTCGGGTCTCTCCCCCTCTAGGTCCTCCCAGATCTCAGTATCTAATGACAAAGCTTCATCTGTTTTGCCTGTCTTGAGGTACGCTGACAGGAATTGCTCTGTTTGGGGAGACATCCAATAGGGCATGGTGGCGTCATCGGGTTGCTCTGTTGGCCAGGCCGGGCTGGTTTGGCACGACCGGTCAGTGCTGGCTATCAGCGGGCTCGTTTGTGTTGAGCGGTGCACCGGTGAGCACGTGCGGGACCAACGGCTTCGGTTTCTAATGAAGTCAATTACCGCGGCATGATGCTCGTTGATCGTAGCTGTGTGCCCGGATGTTTCTGGAGCGCTGCCATCCTCCCTGGGGTCGTCTGTGGCTGGGTCCATCGGTTCCCACAGTATGGATTGGGGAACTGGGGATGCAGGGAACTCAACCCAAGGCTCTTCAGGCACTTCCTCAACCTCTTGCGGCTCTGGGTTTCGTACTGAAAGGCTGGCCCGACACTGTAAGACGTACTGCGTCCACCCTCGGCAGTCGATCACGTCTCTCAGGACCTGGGTAGAAAACCATCTACCCTGTGGGGGAACGTAGTCTTCTTCCTCTTCGCCATCACTTGCATTCCCCGGCTCTTCGTGCTCGCTACTCAGCGTAATCGGCGTCTCTGGTCTTACCGACCCGCCATCGTCCTCTTCCGAAACTTCGCCGTTTCCTCCATTGTAAATGGAACTCGGGGATGTAGGTGTCTGTCGGCCGTCTTCCGCTTGTGCCTGAAAGTCGTGGGGCACCTCGTCGTCGCTATCAACTTCTTCGTCAACGTTGCTTTCGTCGGCGCTGGAGGCCTCGGCTGGGGTCGGCTGGCGTGTGGGCGTAGCGTAGCGCACTCGACGGCGGCCAACGTATGGCGAACGTCGTTGTTGGTTTTCTTGTTGGGCGTGGCTAAGGTTAGGGGCCTCGTATGTGCTGCTGCCTTCGCTATCAGAGCTATTGTCCTCAGGAAAATAGTCGCTGTCCTGAGCAGAGTCCTCTCGCATTTCTGCTAGCGCCTGTCGTCGGTAGCTCGGTGAACCTGGAGCCTGGTTAGCGTGGCTGCAACGGGGTCCCTCTGCGGTGGATATGTAGACTCGGCGTTTCGGTATTGGTTGCACGACCTCAGGCTGACCGTGGCTGTTTTCGACTTCGGAGCCGTTGAAGTCTACGTCCCTTGGTAGTGCCATGCGGACGAGTCGGATGCGTGGGTATTTTGACTTAGGATCGTCAACCTTTTCTTCCCAGGAGGGGCTTAGAAGGCGTATTCGGGGCTGTCTTTGCTGTTCCCTGAGGAAGCTCCTCTCGAATTGTTCGCGAGACCTCTGGAACTTATCCTTGCTGTGGTCTGTCATAGTAAATTTTTTTACTTTATTAACTTAGTGCGTGTTCTTCGTTTGGTGGTTAAACTCAGACTGATAACTAGTGTACTAATCTTTTGCGTACGTAGCCTAATCGTGCCGTTGCTCTTCTTACATTTAACTTATTGTTGTTTTTTTTTTCAATTTGTGTGCTTATTTTTACTTTATCATTTTAATTTATTCAGGCTTCATTTTCTTATGTTATTTTCTGTTTCTTCTTTTCCAATTATTTTCTTATATTATATTATTATATATTATTTATTTTTATTTTCATTTAAATTTACCGATTTTTTTTTTTTTAGTTATTTAAAGTTTAATTATTAATTTTTCCTTTCGTTTCTCTTTTCAGCTTATTTACCGTTTTATTTTCATTTATTTTAGGTTTAATCGAAATTTTTTTTATTTTTCGTTTTCATTTCTCAGTTTGTTTTCATTTATTATTCTTTATTTATGTTAAACTTAATTTTAATTTTATTTTTCTTTCTCAGCTAAATATACCGATTTTGTTTTCATTTAATTAAGTGTAATTTATCATATTATGTTTCTTTGTTTCTATTTTTAGCTTAATTACCGTTTTGTTTTAATTTATTTCAAGTTTAATCGATATTATTTAATTTTTCGTTTTCATTTCCCAGCATTTTTTTTTCTATTGTTCTTAATTTATTTATGCTTAAATTTTCATTTCCTTTTACTTTTCTACTCTCAGCTAAATGTACCGACTTTGTTTTCAGTTATTTTAAGTGTTATTTATCATATTATGTTTCGTTTTTTCTATTTTCAGCTTAATTTTGATTTGGTTATTCTTAATTTATCTTAGGCTTTAGTTTTCATTTTTGTTTTCTTTCCCATTCATGCTGGTTGTGAATTCCGGCGGATAACTTTGGAATGAATTTTAGCATATTTTTATCTTTGCCTGGTTCTTGCATTTTTCTGGGTATTTATTTTCCGTCTGTTCATCGGTCGGTGTTTAATGATGTTGGGGAAGTTCTTAGTGGGCGAACCGCTGCTGAATTTTTCTTCTCTTACGTTTGTGATGTATTATTGTTGGGTGTGCTCTCGGCCGTGTAGTAGGTTTTCAGGTCGCCGATGTGGGCCGTGCGGGATTGTGTTTTCCCAATTTTTCTGACACGTACTATAACCGGGGATATAAATGCTTCTATCTTATAAGGTCCATCGAAGCGTGGAGCCAATTTGGCCGCAAATTTGTCAATAGCTTTCGACAGGGGGTGTTGCTTCACCCATACGAGCTGTCCGATTTTTGGCTTCCATTGTCTACGTCTTAAATTGTAGTGTCGGGCCTGTGTTTGTGCTGCTTGTTCCATGTTCCTTTTTACGATATTAAATACGCTCTTTAGTCGTTCTGCTCGCTCTCTTATCGAGACTATCTCTTGGCCTGTGCCTATAGTTTGCTCGTCAAACAAGGCATTTGGTAGGCGGGGTTCTCGTCCTTGTACTATAAACGCGGGACTGTACCCTGTTGATTCTGACTCACTTGTGTTATAGGCCAAGGTCAATTCCGGGAGTAGTTCATCCCAGGCGTTGTGTTGTTCTGCCGTATACTGCGCAATCATTGTTTTAATGGTCCGATTCGTGCGCTCTGTGGGGTTTTCTTGCGGGGTATAGGGTGCCGTATATCTTTGCTGCACCCCGAGCTCTGTTAGAAAACTCTTGAATTTGTTGCTGGTGAACTGTACGCCGTTATCCGTGATCAAGATTTTTGGGACCCCGAATCTTGCAAGGATTCTTTCGCGGAATGCTTTCACGAGCTGGTCGCTGGTGGCTTTTCGCAGTGGAATCATCTCCATCCATTTGGAGAACTTGTCTGTGAACACTAGAAGCATGGTGTTGCCGTGTTTTGATCTGGGAAGTGGCCCTACGAAATCTGCACAAACGGTTGACCAAGGTTCTTCGGCCAAGTGGGTTAGCATTTCGCCTGCTGGTCGCTGTTGGCTGGATTTATAGCGTTGGCATATTTTGCACCCTCGCACATATTGACTTATGTGGCGGAACATTCCTGGCCAATAATACTTATTTGCCACGCGAGCGGTGGTCTTACGTATACCCAGGTGGCCTGCGGTTGGTGCGTCGTGGTTCTCCTGCAAAATTCGCTCTTGAAGATGGTTTGGCACACATAATTTCCATGGTGTGCAATCTTCGTCGCCAACAGTCCTTGGAAAATGACGGTACAATTTGCCGTTTTCTATGGTGTATTCTGGGAACTTTTCCGGGCTCGATTCCACATTGTTAACGTATCTTTGGTACCAATTTCCTACTCTCTCGTCGCACTGGTTGATGGCGCAACCACGTGCCACGTCTGCTGGCTGTCTGGACAGGGCGTCAGCTATAATATTCGGTTTGCCTTTACGATACTGGACGTCAGAAGAATATTGTTGTAGTTCCTTTTTCAGAAATGCCTCTATCTCGTTGTTTTCCATTTTACTTACTTCTTTCATGCGGTTCGCGATGCATGTGTAGCGATCATCTTGCCTTCTTGATCTTCTCCTTGTTGTTGTCGTCGTTACTCTTCTTGTTTCCTTCACAGTTGGTGACGCAGGTGTCGCTGCCCTTCGTGATCTTCTTCTTTTTGTAGCCTTCGTTACTCTTCTTGTTTCCTCGACAGTTGGTGACGCAGATGTCGCTGCCCTTCGTGATCTTTTCCTTTTTGTTCCTGTAGTTACTCTTCTTATATCTTTGATAGTTGGTGACGCAGGTGTCGCTGCCCTTCGTGATCTTCTTCTTTTTGTAGCCTTCGTTACTCTTCTTGTTTCCTCGACAGTTGGTGACGCAGGTGTTGCTGCCCTTCGTGATCTTTTCTTTTTTGTTGTTCTGGTGTTTGGAGACGTGGATACGCCTGCGGCAGTTTGTAGCACAGGTGCTGCTGCAATGGCCGTTGATGATGCAGTGGCTGCTGCTGTTGCAGTTAGTGACGCAGATGCTGCTGCGATGGCCGTTGATGATGCAGTGGCTGCTGCTGTGGCAGTTAGTGACGCAGGTGCTGCTGCGATGGCCGTTGATGATGCAGTGGCTGCTGCTGTGGCAGTTAGTGACGCAGGTGCTGCTGCGATGGCCGTTGATGATGCAGTGGCTGCTGCTGTGGCAGTTGATGACGCAGGTGCTGCTGCGATGGCCGTTGATGATGCAGTGGCTGCTGCTGTGGCAGTTGGTGACGCAGGTGCTGCTGCGATGTGGTGGGTAACCTCAACTGGTGAATTTGATCTGGGTTTATCACGCAGGTCGAGTTGGAAATTTCCGCATCGTATCGTCGTCCCGATTCCGGTCAAAAAATCCATTCCCAAGATAAGATCGTCGAGAACTTCCGGCAGGATCAAGATTGTTGCCGAGAAACTATGTTTGCCCAAAGACACTTCCATCTTCAGCGCTTCGGTTACCTTTTGCGTACTTCCATCAGCCAGGCACACATAAGTTGCAATGCGTACAACGTTATCGTTGGTTATTAACTTGTCAGCGAAATATTTACTTATAAAACTTCGAGTCGCTCCTGTGTCTAGTGTAGCCTCCATCCACGCCTCATCAAGGGCTACTGCAACGATGATGCGTCCTCCTTCGGCTCGTAAACCGTCTAGTGGTGTCGAGGTCTGGCAAAGCTTGGACCCTGCTCTTCTCGACGTTGAGAGGGCCCCTGGTGGTTTCCCGATGATCGACGGCAACAATCGAATGTCCTTGTGCCTCTTCGGCCGCAGTCCCAACAAAAGTCCACGGGCGCATTTCGGCAGTCTCGCGCCAGGTGTCCATTTTGTCCACACCGTCTGCAGGCTGTACGCGGGTCTACATATGTGTCGGGTCCGCTTCTCCGTTCCCTCGGCATCTCTGCTCGACTGTAAGACTCTGACCACCTTGCTGTCCTTTGTGGCCTCTCCAGATTCTCAAAGTCGCCGGCCAGGCTAATCAATTCTGCTAGGGTTGTGAATTCTTTGCGTTTGATGTAGTGTTGAAGATCATGGCTACTATTGCGATATATTCTCTCCAACTTTTGCTGTCCACTTAGACCAGCATGTCGCATCAAGTTTTGGAGAGCGATGACGTAGTCCTTAAATTTCTCACCTCGGTTTTGTTGGCGTTGCCGGATTTCGTCTTCCAGTCTCTCAAAAAATCTTGCTGGCAGGAAAAATTCAAGAAAATCGGTCTTGAAACTTTGCCAACTTCTCCAGTGCTGGTTATTGTTTCTAAACCAGCAAAGGGCCTGAGCCTGCAATAACTCTGGCATAGTTCGTGGCAGCAAGTTGATATCAACAGTGTAGACTTCTGCCAGTTCTTCAACTCGTTCTATGAATGCGAGCGGATCTTCGCCTTCGTGGTATTTCACTCCCCATCTCTTCACCCGGTCAATAATATCTCCGTAACAGGTTACTCGCTGTGTCTCCCTAGGAACCTCGTAGTGTGCCAACGACGGTGAACGATATTCTTTTAAAATCTCCGTGGTTGGTTCTCTTGCCATCTCGTACTTGTGGGCTTCGGTGGCATCTGGCGATGGTATCGTAAGCACGATCGGTGGGTTAACATTTCCGGTATTTAGTGGTGTTGGTCCTGGTGAGTTACCTCGCCTGTGTTTGACTTCTAGTTCTACTAGCCGCTTCTCTTCATCGGCCGTTAGCGCCGCTTCGTTCACCCGCGTTGCAAAGCGCTTTCTCAGCTCTTCCACTGAGCCTTCTGCTTCAAAACCGAATTCCTCGGCGTAGCTAAGCAGGTCCTCGCGTCGAAGTGAATAAATCCACGTCGTCTTTACCATTTTGCTTTGTATATAATAACCTTTTAAAATGAGACTAGTCCTTTTTCGTAGAATTTTCGCATTTAAAATCTTCTTGTGATCTCGATTAGTTTGCTCTCTTTTTTTTTCCTTTTAATTCTTTTCTTCGTTTTTTTTTTATGTCCTTAATTCTTTACAGGAATTCTTCTTACCACCAAAACATTTGCCCTTTTTAAAATTCTTTAGTTTTTAAAATGCCTTTTCTCTTTAGAATTTTTCGTACTTAAAATCTTCTTTTGATTTTTCGAGTAGTTTTCTCTTTTAAATTATTTTTTTTTTTTTAATTCTTTTCTCTTTTTTTTCTCCTAAACACAATTTCTCTTCATATCTTAGTTCATTTGCTTTTAAAAAAAATCTTCCAAATTATTCACCAATTATTCTTTTCATCTAACCATTAGCCTTTTTTTTTATATGTCCTTCCTTCTTTACAGAAATTCTTCTTTTCACCAAAACATTTGTTTTTTTTTTTTTTGTATGTTCTTAATTCTTTACAGAAATTCTTCTTTTCACCAAAACATTTCTTTTTTTATATGTCCTTAATTCGTTACAAAAAAAAATTCTTCTTTTCAACAAAACATATGCTTTCTTTTTTTTCTAAAATCGTTTTTTTTTTTTATGATTTCAGTTGTCAATTGATTTCATATTTATTTTATATATTTCAATCATTTTAATATTTTGTTCAATTGTGGCACACCACCAGTTTAAATTTTCCGTTGCATTATGTCGCCAACTTTATATTTTGATTCACGCACGTATTCCACGATCATGTTTTATATCCCTCTAACTATATTCTGCACGTCCCTGTTCGGGCACCATGTAACGAAGCTCCCGGTCTTCCGGGTCTATAGCTGAGGTAAGCTCGCCGGGATTCCAAGGTCCTTACAAAATTTATTAAAATTAAGAAGACGTGCAGGTATAGTTTGATTTATTTATTGAGGCTTTAATTCAATGATACATTGAGGCTATGATGATGGGAATAACGGGTGGCTCGGTGGTCCGTAGGATCTTGGCTCTGATGTGGTTCTTGAGCTGGCCGTAGCAAGACGTAAAGTGTGGCGTTGTTCGTTAGCGATTGTCGTGGTTCGGGGTTTGTTCTCGTTGTCACTAATGCGTAGGTACTGTTCGGTAATATTCGTACTATATGTTCCTAGTTGGTATCCGAAGACCCCGTTATAATTATAATAAGTGAACTATCACCACATCTTAGTTGGTATCCGAAGACCCCGTATAATTATATGAGTAAATATACAAACTATTACTTCTTAGTTGGTATCCGAAGACCCCGTATAATTATAGCAGCAAATATACAAACTATTACTTCTTAGTTGGTATCCGAAGACCCCGTATAATTATATGAGTAAATATGCAAACTACTACTTCTTAGTTGGTATCCGAAGACCCCGTAAAATTATATGAGTAAATACACAAATTATTACTTCTTAGTTGGTATCCGAAGACCCCGTATAATTATAGCAGCAAATATAAGAACTATTACTTCTTAGTTGGTATCCGAAGACCCCGTATAATAATAGCAGCAAATATAAAAACTATTACTTCTTAGTTGGTATCCGAAGACCCCGTATAATTATAGCAGCAAATATAAAAACTATTACTTCTTAGTTGGTATCCGAAGACCCCGTATAATTATATGAGTAAATATACAAACTATTACTTCTTAGTTGGTATCCGAAGACCCCGTATAAATATAGCAGCAAATATAAATACTATTACTTCTTAGTTGGTATCCGAAGACCCCGTATAATTATATGAGTAAATATACAAACTACTACTTCTTAGTTGGTATCCGAAGACCCCGTATAATTGTATAAAACAAAACTACCACCACGTCTTAATTGTTCATCAAGTTATACCGTCCTGTACGAGTTTCTATCCTTAGTTGTCCACACTTTACTTACGCTTCCTTTCCTTGCCAGGCTCCTCTATGTCCGTCCTGATTCCTCTTCTCGATTGCCCTTCGATGTCTTCTTAGTACTTTTTTAAGCAACTATTCATAGGCCCGTCCGCCTCCGATTGTCCTTCGATGTCTTCTTAGTACTTTTTTAGCAACTATTTATAGGCCCGTCCGCCTCCGATTGTCCTTCGATGCCTTCTTAGTACTTCTAGCAACTAATTATAGGCACGTCCGCCTTCGATGTCTTCTTAGTACTTTTATCAACTAATTATAGGCACGTCCGCCTCACTCGATAGTCACCCAGCAACTCGTTATAGGCACGTCCGCCACGTTCGGTAGTCCAACAGCAACTTGTTAAAGGCACGTCCGCCAAGTTCGGTAGTCTCACAGCAACTAACTTTTCGTTGTCTTGCCGGCCAGCCTCTGACTATGCTGCTGGCTGTTCTTCTTCTTTCTCCGCTTGCTTGACTTGTTGAGTCAACTTTTCTGTTGTTGCTCATGTTCACGTATTATATTGTCGCTCTCATTCTTTCATTGTATTAGTGTTTGGGTCTCATTATTGGGCTGCTGTGTTAACGATCATGCTTTGCTTGTTTGTTGCTTTTGTTTGGTTGAGTCAATGATTTCTTCTTTGTATGTAATGCTCTGCTTGTGGATTGTATTATACTTTCTCTTAAGTTGCTTTACCGCTTGCTCTTTCTTGATGTCTGTTCGGTGTTCATGCTTCTATGGATTCTCGGCTTTGTCGCAGTGGCCGTTATTCCCATTAGTAAATACATATATTAAGTTAGATTTAATTGTAATACAGGGTGCTTGCTTATTATAACAAGGTTTATATTTTACAGTAGTTAAAACGTTTGTAGGTATTTTACTTAACATTCGAGATAAATACAATATTATTTCAATGTGAATTAAGTGGTAAGTAGAAAAAATATACATATATAAGAAAGAATTAATTTAATTTATTTTAGCAAATAAATAATTCAATGTTAAATTCAGGTAAGTTTTCTCTTCTTTTGAGTAAGTAAATTAGGAATATAAAACTACATATTTTCATTCAAACAATAAAATTAAATTCATTTCAGTAATCATAAAATCATTTTTAAATCATCAAAAGAATAAATATAAATTTTGGCTGCTTCGTGTCTCGCTGTGTCGCGTCGTGTCGCGGCAAAACTCGCTTCGGGTTTTGCCCGTCACAGTGGTCAGGCTACCTTTTAAGAAAACTTTTCACTCTCAGGTGGCATTAGGTGCTTCTCGTTTCGTTGCCCTGCAACAATACAAACGCATCGAACTCAATCTCAATAAAAACACACAATTAAAACCTCAATACAACCAAGTGCTGCTGGAATATTTAACTCTAAACCACATGCAAGAAGTTGGCTCTAATGAAATTGTTTGTGATGGAAAATATTTTTCATTCTATCTCCCGCATCATACGGTAATCAAACCAGCTAGTACCACCACGAAAGTGAGAGTAGTTTTTAATGCGTCAAAGGCTTCACAAAGTAGTCACTCTCTCAATGACGCACTTTGTACTGGTCCTACTCTCCAAGCTGACATCATGACCATTATTCTCAATTGGCGATTATATCGCTTTGTATTTAATGGCGACATTGAAAAATGTATCGTCAAATAATGGTGCATGAAGATGATCAAGACTATCAACGGATACTCTTCCGTCCCGACCCGTCTCAATCTATTAAAGATTATTGTCTCAAAACTATAACTTTTGTTGTTAATTGTGCCCCGTACTTGGCCATTCGAACTTTGCATCAGCTAGCAGAAGATTGCAAAGATGATTTTCCATTAGCTTATCACATACTCAAACGTGAAACCTACGTCGACGATATCTTATCCGGCGGTCACGACATGCCTTCTGCTCTGAATGCCCAAACCCAAGTAATAAGTGCGTTGAAGTCAGCTGGCTTACCACTTAGAAAAATCATAGCAAATCACGCTGATCTCTTACAGCATCTTCCCACTAAAGATTTACTTGATGACAATTTTTTAAAATTCTACGACACAAGCTCTACAAAAACTCTCGGCATTAAATGGAATGCGATCAGTGATTCATTCTGCTACTCTATTGATCCCGTCGCTCTGACGGGATCTGCAACAAAGCGACAAATTCTGTCTGCCGTAGCATCACTGTTTGACCCCGCAGGATGGTTAGCTCCAATCATCGTTCAAGCGAAAATGCTTATTCAACAACTTTGGATAGACGGCGTAGACTGGGACGAATGCGTTAGGCCCATGTCATTGGTCAAATGGAATGAATTTCTCGAAAATTTGCCCTCCATTGAGCAAATAAGAATTCCAAGATGGATAGGATTTGTACCTCAAACCAGAATTCAAATCCATGGCTTCTGTGACTCCTCAGAAAAGGCGTACTGTGCGACGCTGTATTTGCGCACTTGCGATTCCAATAACGTAATCAGCTCTCATTTGCTGGTTGCAAAAAGTAAAGTCGCTCCACTTCAGACTATAAGTTTACCTCGTCTCGAATTATGTGCGGCAGTACTATTGTCGAAGTTAGTCAAACACATACTTTTAGAACTCCCATTTCCACCACATGAACTTTTCTTATGGTCTGACTCATCAATTGTGTTAGCCTGGCTTGAAAAACCCCCCTACACTTGGAAGACGTATGTAGCCAACAGAGTGTCAGAAATTTTAAATAACGTGAAAAATGCAACATGGAGGCATGCCTCCTCAGGCGAGAACCCAGCGGATCTAGGAACACGAGACTGTTCTCCGCCTCAACTCATTGACAACTCTCTTTGGTGGCAAGGGCCTGCCTGGTTACTAGAAGAAGCCAACCAATGGCCAAACCGCAAACCAACGGCCCTTGTGGTGCCTGAGACTAAAAAAGTAGAAGTTCTCCATACCTTCACTCCTGATGATGATCTACTTAATAGATTTTCCTCATACCCCAGAGCTGTGCGTGTAATCGCATATATCTTCAGGTTCGTTCATCGTTGCTCACCAAAATACCGAGCGAACCGCATAAAAAACTCGGGAGAAATATCTCAGAATGAAATAAATGTCGTTAAAATCAGAATGATTGTACAATCGCAATAATTACATTACCCTGAAGAGTGTAAAAATCTCAATTCCTCTTTACCCATCTCCAATAAAAGTTCTCTTTTAACCCTTAATCCATATCTGGATCCAAATTCAATACTTAGAGTGAATGGTCGTTTAGCCAATGCCGCACTCAGTTTTAACGAAAGGCACCCCATTATTTTACCAGAAAAATCCCGCCTCTGTAGTCTTTTACTCGATTTTACTCACAAAACGCTTCTACATGCAGAACATCAACTCATGCTGAGAGCGGTACGCCAGGAATATTATATTCCAAAACTAAAAAACAAAATCAAGCACTGTATCTTCCAATGCAAAGTGTGCACAATTTTCAAGAAAAAGTTGCAATCTCAAATAATGGCTGCTCTTCCTCCTGAACGAGTCAATTTCTCACTTCCCTTTACGACTACTGGAGTTGATTTTGCTGGCCCCTTCGAGTTGAAGAGCTCAATGCTTCGTAAGGCTCCTTATCTCAAAGGATACGTAAGTGTTTTTGTTTGCTTCTCAACCAAAGCTATTCACTTAGAAGCTGTTTCCGATCTCTCATCGGAAGCCTTTTGTGCTGCCTTTGCACGCTTCGTTGGACGACGTGGCCTCCCAAAAAAGTTGTTCTCAGACAACGGTCGTAATTTCGTCGGGGCCGATCTAACCCTGCGAAAAGAGTATGACCAATTCGTAAAAAAAAGCCGCTGAAGAAGTATCTAAACAGTTCAGCATACACGGGTTTGAATGGTCTTTTATCCCCCCCACGGCTCCTCATATGGGTGGACTATGGGAGCAGTAGTTAAAAGTTTTAAAATCCACCTCAAGAAAGTAGCACAACTACAAAAGTTTACGTTTGAGGAGTTCTCAACTCTTCTCATTAGAATTGAAGCCGTTCTAAATTCTCGATCCCTATCTCCACTAAGTGAAGACCCTTCTGAACTCTTACCATTAACGCCCGGCCATTTTCTCCGAGGAGCGCCATTGCTATACCCGAGCCCCCTAAGGAAAATCTCTCGCTTATTAATCGATGGGAAAAAGTTAAAAGTCTCCATCATCAGTTAAGCCGTCGATGGAAAGAAGAATACCTTTGTGAATTGCATAAAAGGCATAAATGGAAACACCCCAAACGTGACCTCAGCATCGACGATTTTGTTGTTATTAAGGACGAACTGCTCCCGCCAACTGAATGGCGCCTAGGTCGCATCATCAAAACGTATCGCGGTACCGATACTCGAGTTAGAGTAGCGGATATAAAAACTCAGAACGGAATCATAACTCGACCCATAGTAAAATTATGTATCCTTCCTTCGGATTAATTATGAGCTCATTCCCTTTTTCTCTAACTTATTCATCCTCCAACAAAACACTCTCACATTCCATAGTCAATTACGCATATACTCTTATCCACTCATATATCTCACTACATATTCTGATTTGGTTTTGCCTCTCCTATAATACGAGTTTCCAATTATTAATGACACGCAGTGCGCAAACATGCGTATTGCTTTAACTGCCTGGCACGGTCGCATGACATTTGGGAATGCACTTCCCGCATCGAATGCCATGTGTGCGGTCTTCAGCATCACACCCTGCTGCATCCGGACAAACATCCACGGATAATCTACGATTTGGCACCGACCACAGCCGGGCGAGTCGCCTGCCAAAAGGTAGCAGCAAAGCGCGCACCGCCGTCCAAATGCGTGCGAACAACGAGCCACGATGGTAAATGGTATCCGCGCGCAAGTCCACGGGATTGCTTGGCAAAGGCCATCAAGGCACTGGAGAGGTTGCAGGAGCTACTTTAAATATTGCACCAGTGCAAGGCGCGCGCGATGTTCGCGTCATTAACGTTTTTCCCACTTTAATATATTCCAATTTCATAATTTCATTTTAAAATTTTCTTTTCTGAAACGATAATTGTACTTGAATTATTTACAAGAAAACGCACTGAATTTAAAGTAGTTTTACATCATTGTTTGTACGTATACATTATACACAGCCTTCCGCTGTGGCTCCATCCGAGCTCCATTTTCGGAACGCTGGTTTCCGCCTTTTTTGCGCTCTCTTGCGTTCTAACCAGCAAATTGTAAGGTTGTAATTTTTCCATATAAAATTTTGAAAAGAGAAAAAAACTTAACTTTGAATAAAAATTATTAACTATATTAAAAACTATAAATCGCTTAATAATTGAAGTATAATCTTGATATATAAAAAAACATCACACGGGAGTTTGTTATCCCAGCCAATAAAGGGATTATACCACAAATTTCAACAAGGAATTATTTTCGGAAGGTGTCAGTTCAGCGTTAACCAAGCGGTTTATTGCAGGCCATGATTCCGACAAAGGCGGATGATAGCAAAATACTGGCTATAACAAGAAGTATGGTTACAAATATACATACACAAAGACACAAGTGTCATTGCTAACAAGAAGTTGATCAACTTTTTGCTTGGGAGTGCACATCCAAATAGGATATTAACAAAATGATACAATTAAGGTTCGTAACAGATAGAAATTACAAGGGTACTTAAATAAATATAATTAGTAGAGAAGTTTTTGCAAGATGCAGTGATAATCCATCGATCACACAGCTGACTTTGGAGAAACTGTCGTCAAAAATGCATAAGTTAAATATAAACATGCTCGCGTTAAGTAAAAATGATAAAATATTCGAAACCATAAGAATGGATAACTTTAAAGAGATATTTAATAATTTACAAAGAAAAAATAATGAAAATTTAAAAATTTTGATATACAATGAGCCAACAAGAATAATCGGTAAAGAAATACAGAATAAATTAATTGAGGAATATTACAATTCCACTCATGGAGGCCACATGGGTATTAGAAAAACTAATTTACTAATAAGAAAAAATAATTTAAAAATGAAACAAAAATACATTTGGAAAAACATGAACAAAATGATAAAGAAATATATATTAAATTGCGAACAATGTAAAATAAACAAACAAACCAGACATACAAAAAAGGAATTAACTTTGACAGACACACCGGGAACTAGTTTAGAACTAATATCGATAGATACGGTAGGACCTTTGGGCTTATCCAATAACTACCAGATAGGGGTACTAAATTTAGCAATGAGTTGATGTCGGAGATTTGCAAACAACTTAACATTAAAAAAATTTTCAGCACGCCTTATCATCATGAGACCTTCTATTGAACCTAGGAAACCACAGGGTATTGAAGGAATTTTTATTGAATTTTTGCAAAAATGACGAATGGGTCCACTAGATCCCATATTTCACATTTGCTTACAATACAACATCTCATGTTGACACTAATTACACTCCTTTTGAACTTATATTTGGCAAATTAGCAAACCTACCAAATGATATATTAGAAAATTCAAAATGTTACAACACAGATAATTATGCGCAAGACTTGAAAGTTTGATTAGCGTACTCATTAGAAAAAACTAAAGAATTAATTAATATCGCAAAATGAAAAAGAATAAAAATTAATATTATTTCAGCACCATTAAATATAAAAAATGGGGACAAAGTACTGATAAGAAGAATGAATAGAAAGAAAAGCCAACCTTCATATCATGGTTCATATACAATAATTGATAAACATGGAGTAAATTCTAAAGTTAACGCAAATGAAAATATTAAAGAATACAATAATAATTTGTTAAAAAAATTTAATTCATAAAACTTTAATCGATTAGCGTACTCATTAGAAAAAACTAAAGAATTAATTAATATCGCAAAATGAAAAAGAATAAAAATTAATATTATTTCAGCACCATTAAATATAAAAAATGGGGACAAAGTACTGATAAGAAGAATGAATAGAAAGAAAAGCCAACCTTCATATCATGGTTCATATACAATAATTGATAAACATGGAGTAAATTCTAAAGTTAACGCAAATGAAAATATTAAAGAATACAATAATAATTTGTTAAAAAAATTTAATTCATAAAACTTTAATTTGAATTGTATAAACTTTTAAATACAAAATTATATTCTATGTATAAAACAAATATTATTTCTACGAAAATATAAAAATGACACTTGCATTGTATAAATTTTAAAAACATAATTTTATTTTATTTTATTTAATATTATTTAATTAATGTAATTTTGGAATAAAATGTAACTTATAAGAATATTTGAAATGTACAAAAACAAAATTATCTTTGATTCAAATACTGCAATGTATTAAAATGTAATTTCAATTGTATAATTTTATAAGTAAAAATTATTTTTTTTCCTTTGCGCACCGAATTAACTGTAGTTTGACTAACTTACTGTAGTCAAACTTATTGATTGCACTGAACGCAACTATGTACTAGGTTTTCACCACGCACAATGATCCGTGGTTATATATTTTTTTGCTTTACGCACTTTCACACTAAGTTAATATTTTGTTTTCTTTCACTCGCGCACTTTTAATGTTTATATATAATTGTTTATTATAATTGTTAAATATATTGGCTATATTTATTTGCATTACGCACCTACACATTAAGTTAATACTTACTTTTCACTCACTCACTTTTAATTTATTATATTATTAAACGCTATGTATTAAAATTATGCACATTTTTGTATATGATTTAGAAACTTAAGAATGCCGTTAATTAGCTTTATAAGCACTGACTTTCCGAAATAAAAATCATTATTCCTACAAGCTTAAATCAGCTGACTTCTAATTTTTGAAAGCCTAAGTGCATATTTTTATGCCGGCTGCAATTCAAAAAGAAAAAGGATAATTTTTTAGAGCCAGTGGCGTTTTTATACGCCGGCGAAATTGTTGAGGAAGGTCCTTTAAATTAAAATACAAAAACTACAAATCCATCTCAAAATATCTCCGTAGTTACAGCATTTAAAGTCGGTATATCGGATCTCGAGATAAGGACAGTAGTGTTATCATTGTCAGGGAATGACCCCACAGAGTTGGTAAAAAAGGCTTCAGATGTCGAATACATGATAAAGGACAGAAGCAGGAATAGGCCAGGACGACATTCTCCGCGTTAAGGATAAGAGATTTAAAACCAGTAGATAGGTTTGAAGACGAAAGGCAGGACCAATATAAAAGGAATATCAATGAACACATTCTTCAACAGACAGGGAAATACAAGGGATGAGTGTCTCACGAGGAAAAATTCTCCATATTGCGAAACATCTCAGAAGTATGGGCCTAAAAATTATTGAACATCAGAAAAATTTTAGACAATTTCCTAGTAGACAGCAAGAAAACAGGAACATATTTAACGATCGATTGAGTTTTAGGGCATATAATTTTGGTAATGAACTGTCAGTGAGATAGAAACAGGTACGCTGTAGGTGGTATAACAAGGTGGGTCATGTGCAGGCTGAGTGTTATAGGAGGAACAACTGGGAAATCGGCAGGAAAACTTTCAGGGGCCCAGCCGAGACCAATGAGCTGGGAACCCCGAAATAAGAGCGATATAAGGCCATCAAAGATGGTAACGGATAATTCTACGTCTAGAAAGATTGTGAATATTTGTACATCTAAGCCAATAGAAATGATAGTAACAGATGTTTGAAAAGATAGTTAATATCTGTACATCGAAGCCAGTGGAAAGTTCAGTAACAGATCATTCGACATCTAAAGAGATAGTGAATACTTGTACATCCCAGCCAATAGAAAGAGTAGTAACAGAGAATTTGACATCTAAGAAGATTGTAAATTTCTGCACACCTCATTTAGGAAGGAATGTAGAACACATAGGCCCAGAATCGAAGGAAACAGTTGAGTCGTTCCAGGAAAGTAAGTTCGACAAAGAAAATTCGGGAAAGGGAAAAATAGTATAAGATACATATTAGGAGTAGAATCATGAGGATAAAATAAATATTTTATAAAAAAAATTTAGTAAAGTTGTAAAGAAAAAGAATATCTTCCAGAAGAAGAAATAAAACAGATTTTAAAAAAAAGTTACAAAAAAAGCAAATTAGGAAAGTAGTAAATTTGAAAGCATATTTGTGGAGAGAATACGGCGATGTGAAATAAATGACGTAGCGGAAACTACTTACTGAAAGAACAGTTAAGAAAAGGTTAGGGAATCAAGATATAGTAGAAAGAAATATAGATGAAAAAAGGCATTTAAATGAAACAATTAGAGAGCCAAGATATGGCAGGAGGAAAAATAAAAAACGGAGGAAAGTCTATGGTACAAGGCAATTGTCTTGGCATCTCCAAAGTGAATGACGTTGTTACAGATATCCCTTGCAAGGATTAAATTCTAGTACAACGCATTTTACTTGTAGATCCCAAAATAGAGCCACTTTATTTAAAATAATTCTGTAAATTTTGTTTTGGATTTAAATTAGTCGTTGAAGTACTTAAATGTTATTTAAAAAAAATACAAACAAAGTAATTGAAAATAAAAAAATTTGAAAACGCTGTAAAACATAGTAAGTACAATGATACAGAAAGTAAAGAAAAAAAATAATGAAAAACAAATTATTTTTACATAAAGAAGAAATATATATAGCAAAGGAATAAAATAAGTAAACAATAAAAACTTAAAGTGTAGACAGTTCTAACTTACTCTTCTAAGTGATTTTATTTGCTTTTCAGAATTCTTAACTAACTTAGCTTAAATAAAAAATCTACTCTTGCACGCGTTCAGAATCAAATTGTCTGCCAAAAATCCCGTTCGGCCTGATCCGTTGTTTTATGGTGCCACACAAAATACGTAGAAGCGTATATGTATGTGTGCATGCATTCAACAACAGAACAAACAAAGACCAAATCAAAGAAGACAAAAGAACTGAACAGTTGCAGGGCTGCCGAGTAATAATTAACACTACTAAATACTTAATACTATTACATCTCGGCCATTCTGACATTCGATCGACTCGATCGACAAGATTTAAAAGAGTTACAATAATTTCATAAAATAAATATTAGATCTGTTGAATAATAATTGATTAAATAAGTGTTGCTACGACAAATCCATCTTTAGACAGTGTATTTCCTCTTTATGCAACGGTAATTTAGGCCAGTCTAATTTAAATAACACACTCCTGAGCCACGCCAATCCACCCATTTTCTTATGTGGGAGGCCTCAATGATACCATCATATGGTAGTTGAGTGATCTGGCAGTTGTCAATATCACGAACCACATATCTGTCATGTGGGAGGACTTTATGTATCTTATAAGGACCTTTATATTTCGGAATAAACTTTTTATTTGTGCCTACTGTTGAATCGATATTTCTTATTTGAACGAACTCGCCTATTTAAAATTCGGGGGGGGGGGGGGTGGTTTATGCTTTTCGGAATGATATCTAGAATTTCTCTGTTGAACAATTTTAATGGCGTCTGCCGCCTCTGATCGTAAATTATCTAGACGCCTTTCGGAACCGCTCGTGAACTTTTCATCAAGATGTTCAATAAGTAGATCAATTTCGCGTCCGCGTTGGGGAACGCCAAAAAGCAAATGGCTTGGTGTCTGTTTGGTACTTGAGTGAACCGAATTATTTATTGCATATTCAACATCGGAAAGTACACGCGCCCAATCGGAATGTTGTACTGGCTCTGTGGTTTTCGCAAGCATGGCTTTTAAAACTCGATTAATTCTTTCCACTTGGCCATTAGCCCGAGGCATAGCCACAGCCACCTTAATATGCTCAATATTTTTATCCCTTATATAAGAACTAAAATCCAAGGACTTAAAACACGTACCACGGTCACTGAAAAGACGCCTGGGACGACTGTAATAATCGAAATATCTGTCTAGTGCAGCACATACCTCTTTAGTGCTTGTGGTATTTGTCGGATAAAGTTTAACATATTTTGTGAAACCGTCAATAACAGCTAAAATATGTTTTCGCTTAGAGGCAATTGCTGGAAGAGGGCCAAAATGATCGATATGAATCGTATCGAACGGAAGTGATTTCTTCGGAATATTATAAAGATTGCTATAATTTGAGTGAGGAGCAGTTGAATATAAGAGGCACTTTAGGCAATTTCGTATGAATTTATCTACTTTGTTTTTCATGTCTGGGAACCAGTAGTGGCACAAAAGCTGATTAACGCACTTTGTTGTAGCTAAATGACCTAGCTTTTCATGAATATTCCGAATAATATTCGTTTCCATTTCTTTCGGAACATATAACAGGAATTTTCCGTCTTTGGTTTTACGATAAATCAGTCCGTCATCTAAAACAAAGTTTTGACTTCGTCCTCCTCTAAGAGGTCTCTTAATTTTACAATTTCACTATCACGGTTTTGCGTTATTTGTAGCTGAATGTCAATATCTTCGGAGTTAATGGCTAAAACAGTTGGATTACGACTGAGGGCATCGGCATGCCCCATACTAGCACCATTTCTATGCTGAATGGTGTAATTATAGTTTTCCAATTCCAAAGCCCATCTGGCAATTCTGGCGTTCACACTTTTTTTGTTTAATGTTAGTGTTAGTGAATTACAGTCGGAAACAATTCGGAATGGAATCCCTTCTAAGTAAATTCGGAAAAGTCGTAAGGAATAAATTATAGAGAGTGTTTCCAATTCGAAACTATGGTATCTACTTTCGGCTTGGGTTGTTCGTTTCGAAAAATAAGCCACAGGGTGAAATTAACCATCTTCCTGTTTTTGCAATAACACACTACCAAAGCCGGCTGAACTAGCATCACAATGAAGCTCGGTTTCCTTCATTGGATGATAAATGGATAGCACTGGTGTTTCGAGAAGTTTAGCTTTCAGCATCTTAAATGCATTTTGACAATCATCATCAAAGACAAAAACACACTCTTTCTTTGCTAAATCAAGTAATGGTTTAGCAATTCTCGAAAATGACGGAATAAACCGACGGAAATACGAGAATAGTCCTAAGCATCGTTGCACTTCGCGTGTATTCGCCGGAGCTGGAAAGTGCGTAATTGCTTCAAGATGTTTATCGCTAGGTCTCACACCATTTTCCCCGACACAATACCCAAGGAATTCTATTTCGGAAAAACAAAATTGACATTTACGTAATTTTAATTCTAGACGAAATTGGGACAACCTCTCTAAAATACGGCTTAAGTCTTCGAAATGCTTTTCAATAGTGTTACTCATGATCGTAATGTCGTCCATATGGACTACAATTATGCCCTCGTCAATAAATGGTCTAAGAACATGGTTTATAAATCGCTGGAATACCACAGGAGCGTTTTTTAGCCCAAAAGGCATTCGAATATATTCGTACTGGCCCATGGGTGTAACAAAAGCTGTAAACTTAACTGAATTTTCGGCAACACGAATTTGATGAAATCCGTTTTTAAGATCTAAAGTACTGAAATATTTTTTTCCCTCCATACGTTCTAGACAATCATCAATAAGTGGCAACGGATAGTTGTCTCTTTCTGTTATTTTATTTAAAGCACGATAGTTTACACATTTTCTAGTCTCGCCCGATTTCTTTTCAACCAAAACAATTGGCGAGGCATACGGAGAATTACTAGGTCTTATTTTCCCCTCGTCAATGAGTTTCTGAATAATTTCAGTCACTTCTAGTTTGTCACGATAGGATAGTCGTCTGAGTGTAAAGCTAATAGGGGTATCAGAAGTTAGCCGAATGTTCATTTCGTAGTCATTTTCTACTGCCGGAATGTTATTTAAGTCAAAATATTTGTCGCGTAAAATTTGGTTTAAACCATTGATTTCGAATGAATTTAACTTACTACAGATATTGATTTCATCACTTTCACTATTAGACTGAGGCTCTATTGCGAATATATCAGGTACAAAATTGTGTTCGTGATCATGACAACTACCAGTTACCACGGTTTTCTCTATCTCGTTTTCTTGTTCAGAATTTTTCGTTTTTGTTTTAATGAAAACTTGGTCTGCGATAGATTCGGAATGTTTAGCTCTCGGAACCTTAGTGGCGGCCAGATCAAACTCGAAGTGAAGTAATGTCTCATTTAATTTAATTTTATTAATATCTTCATTGACATTTTTAAACTTAATAATATTATTAAAAATCGGAATACTTAAAGAAATGTTAAATAGTTTCATGAAATCTCTTCCCAGTAGAAATGGAATTGATAGTAGTTCGTCTGAAATAACAAAAATGTTAAGCTCGCGTTTGATCCCAAAGAAATTAATCACAACTGGCACGCGGCCAAAAGAATTCAACTTGAAATTCGTTATCTTCTTACCGTTTAGACGTGTTTTTGCGAGCTCTTACTTTTAAAGATATCTTTAACCAAAAGTTCAAGTTAATATAAATAAATAGAAATTAACAGCTTTGATCGGCGTGCTCATACATCTGGAAGCGTGATAACGTGGATTACATCCTTTTAAAATACTTGATATTTAATTTAATTTTCAATATAAATAAATATAAATATATATGTATATTTGTTTATAATTTGCTTCTTTCCTTCTTCCTGTTTTGTTTTTAGCGCAAACAGGTTTCTATAGAGCAAATTATTGTATTTACTTTTACAGCTGTTTTCACGCTACTGCAAAAACTCTAGTGCTTATAAAACTTTTCAATTCGTTGGTTCTATAAAATCAGGGCTGCAAAGTTTCTACAGTACAGTGTCTTTAAACAAAATAAACTGTTTTTCACTAAAAGCATTTAAGTTCATTTTTCTCATTTTACTTTCATCTATATTGCAAAACTTACTATTAAACTGAAAATGATCTGCAATTTCCGAAACTGCGCTGTAAAGGGTGAATCAGACCGGCTGGTTACTTGCTGGTTGTGTGATTCATTTTTTCACATCAAGTGTGCAGCGTTGACTGCGAGGATCTTCGATGCACTCAACGAAAGTAAGGGACTTCGTTGGTCATGTGAAGATTGCAGGTTTACAAACGTTGAGATTTTTAAACTTATTAGACAATCTCGGAAAGGTTTTTTGGAGGTGGCTAAGGATCTAAAGGTAGCACAAGATAGACTGAGTGAATACGAAGATTTGTTTAAAAAGTTTAAAATTATGGAGGAAGCTTACAATTCTCCAAAACGTAAACGTTCAAACAAAAATCTTCGTAGTTCAGCTAAAACTACTGACATAGCCATGCCGTCACCCAATAATAATACTGTTCTACCTTCTACTTTAACTGTTTTCCCTAATGTGAACATACAGATTGAAGATCAATCAATTGGTGCTGTCAATACTGATCAAATGGCTGATAATATCGCACCAACTAAGGTCGCTGCGTCAGCTGATCAGATTTCTCTTTCTGTTGAAGCAATACCAATCATAGAGGAAAATGCTGATTCTCCTCGCGTTTCTGCCACAAAAAAAACTTACGCTGAAACTTCTATTTCCTCAAATGTGGTCCCTGCATCTTCTCAGATTACTCCGGTTTCTACAGGAGCGATACCGAAACAAGTATCGAACAGCAGTATCAAAGCCCCTGTTCATAAAGAACTTGTGATTATTGAGCCTGCAAAATCTATATTTGTTTCTCGTTTTGCAGCTGATACATCCGGTGAAGACGTGTTATTCTATATAAACTCTAAGCTGAATGTTGTAAATAAAAATATCTCTGTTTACAAATTCAATTTTTCATACGAGCGAATTACGTCCTCTTTTAAAATATCTTTGCCTGGTGATCTTTTTCACAAGGTATTGGATCAAAAGTTTTGGCCTGACAATACGATGGTGCATGAATTTATTTCTAGACCTCGGCCTACAACTTCCTTGGCTACTTTTTCGGTTTTTAACAAGAATCAAAAAAACTAGATTGTTGCTTTCAGTTCCTTATCCTTTACCAAAACGTTCGTGGCATTAACACAAAACTAAATAATTTATTAATTTTGAGTCACAACCTTCACTTTAATATAATAGCTTTTAGTGAGACTTGGCTGAAACCTAACACTCTAAATACTGAAATTCTGTGCAACAAATTTAACATGTACCGCAAAGATAGAAACTCCATTCCTGGTATTTGCTCTAAAGGTGGGGGTGTGTTGATTGCAGTCAAAGCGACACATTTCTCTGAAGAGTTATTAATTCCAGAATCCTTGGACATTGAATTCTGTTGTGTTCATGTTAAGTTTGGTTCCTTGAGCCTTTTTATTACATGCTCATATATTCCTCCCCTTTCTACCTTAGAAGTTTATAGCAAACATTTGGCTTCTATTAGTAAAGTTTGCTCAAAACTGCAATCAAATGATCATATTTTAATAACTGGAGATTTTAACCTGCCAAACGTTTCTTGGAACTGCTGTTCTGAAATTCCTGAAATATTTTTACCTTCGTCTGAAAGTTCATCCGATAATTACTTTTTAAACGAGCTCTCAATCCAAGGGCTATTCCAACTTAACTGCATTTTTAACAAAAATAATCGTTTGCTTGATCTGGTGTTTTTTGATGACAGCAATATCGCTTCTGTGTCTAAATCAGATCCTCTGGTTACACCCGAAGATTCTCATCATCCAACATTAGAAATTATTTTAAATTTTCCAAAACCATCTGCGCAGTATTCTGATTCTCAACCACCTATTGAGTTTAACTTTAAAAAAACAAACTACGTGATTTTGAAGAATAACTTGTCTAATATAAACTGGAATTCTATTCTAAATATTAATACAAATAGTTTATCTTCTCAGAGTCTTGATGATGCGGTATATGCGTTTAATAGAACGCTCAATGATTGTTTTCTTAAAGCTGTTCCGCAAAGGAAAGCCTCCTTGACATCGGGTCCGGTATGGTATACAAATGAATTAAGAAAAATGAGGAATTTGAAATCTAAATACTATAAAAAATATCAAAAAACACATAACATATGTGATTTTGGATGCTATACCTCGATTAAATACAGTTATCAACAGTTATGCAAACAATCCTATAATACCTACTTAACAAAAGTAAAATTAAACATCAAATCTGATGCTAAATCCTTCTGGAACTTTGTTAACACAAAACGCAAGATTGATTCCTATCCTTCTTTTATGAAGTATAATTCGGTTGAGTCTGATAATGATAATAGTATTTGCAATCTTTTTGCTGACTTTTTCAAGTCGACTTATTCATCATCGTCCTATGATTATTTAAGTTATCCTTTCAATATTCAATCTGGGGATATATATTTCCCAATAATTGACACAAACACAGTCTTATCATTTTTAAAAAATATTAAAACATCATATAAAAGTGGTCCTGATAACATACCTTCGTGTATATTAAAATACTGCTGTGAAGAATTAGTAACTCCAATCTCTTTACTATTTACTTCATCATTAAAATCCTGCTATTTTCCTGCAGCCTGGAAGCATTCATTTATCATTCCGCTGCATAAATCCGGAAATAGGTCTTTAATTGATAACTACCGTGGCATCGCAAAATTGAGCGCTTTGCCTAAACTTTTAGAGGCAATTGTTACATCACGACTATCGCATAGCATTAAATCTTTAATGTCTCCTTTCCAACATGGATTCCTTTCTGGAAAATCCACTGTTACTAACCTTCTCGAATTTACATCAAAAACTATAGAAAACTTTGGAAAAGGCATGCAGACTGATGTTATTTACACGGATTTTAGCAAAGCTTTTGACGTTGTAAATCACAAACTATTGATCTTAAAATTACATCTTGTTGGATTTCCTATACCGTTGGTAAAGTGGATTGAATCTTACTTAAGCAATAGAACACAATCTGTTCTTTTTAAGCTCAAGAAATCACACGAGTTTCCTGTTACTTCAGGAGTACCTCAAGGAAGTCATCTTGGGCCTCTTCTGTTTTTACTTTTTATAAACGATTTGCCATCTGTCATAATGCATTCCAGCATCTTAATGTTTGCTGACGACGTCAAACTCTTCCTTTCTTGTAAAAATGATAATGACGCTGTATTTTTGCAAGCCGACATAGATCATCTTCATAACTGGTGCAAAACGAACCGTATGAACCTCAACATGAAGAAATGCAAGCATATGTCTTTCTCGCGCAAACCATCAATTAAATGTACCTTCAAAATTTGTGGTTATCCATTGGAGTCCTTAGATATTTTCAATGATCTTGGAGTTATAATGGATCCTAAACTACGCTTTAATATTCATGTAAATAAAATAATAAATAGAGCAAATAGTACTTTAGGATTTATTAAACGTTGGGCAAAAGAGTTTAATGATCCTTTCATAACGAAAACCTTATTCACTTCCCTAGTGCGGCCTATCTTAGAATACGCTTCAGTTGTTTGGTGCCCAAGATACGGTTGTTACATAGACGACATTGAATCAGTGCAGAAACAATTTCTTTTGTTTTGCTTAAGCTATCTTTATTGTAATACTGATTTTCACTTACCACCTTATGAATATCGGTTACAACTCTTAAATCTTCCTTCTTTAAAAAATCGGAGAATTATGATAAATGCTTGTTGGATTATAAAACTTTTACATGACTATGTAAACAGTCCATATTTATTGAGTAAAATATATTTTAATATTCCTCTTCGTCCTAGAAGATCTTTTGAGTTACTCCACATGAACTTTTGTAGAACTAATTATTTGCAAAATGAACCTCTTAGAAGCGCTTGCGGTGATTTTAATTTTGTATCTGATGTTATATCCTTAAGTGAATCCATGGACTCAATCAAACATAAAATTATAGATTACCTGCAGTACCGTCGTTGATTATGTAAAGTTCTTTCAAACATATATCTGATGCATCTGGTGATTTGTAAACACATAAATATAACAATCTAAATGGACCTAAGCGTAAAATGGAAAATTTTGGTGTATAATATATCTAAATAATCTGAATGGACCTAAACCTGGGATCTTCAAATGCCTCATATCTTCAAGATGGTTGTGACAACATTTGTTGACGGTACCGTGGTGTCTTGATGTCTTTTTACCTCTTGAAACACTACGTTAGATGGATTTGTAATATATTAATATGAGTGGCCGATAAGACCTAGTTTGTCTTGGTGCCTGCGTTCGCAACTGGTTTTTTTTATTTTATGAAAATTGGTTTGGTGAAGTTGACCTAGTTTGTCGAGTAACCACCCTGTCAAGCCAGGATTTCACCGGCTTCAGGGAGACAGAACGATATATATTATATATATACCTATTGGAGTGGTGTTTTATTGGGTATGAGACCTTGTTTGTCACACGACTCCGCCGTATACAAAAATTGTTGCTAACTTGACCTTGTTTGTCTTGAAAACGCAACCCTGCTATGCTGTCTGATTTTATCGATTTTGACTTAACTTTATTTCTATTATTTTTTATACTTTAATAAAATTATATACTTTAAGCAATTTACTAAAACTTTTTAGTTTGTTAATAATACATTATTTCATTCAAAATCATACTTTATATTTTTGAATTGTATTAAATATCTTATTTTACAATTTTAAATTTGCTATAAAACCTGTTAAGGTTTAGCAATCAAGTAAATAAATAAATAAATAAATAAATAAATAAATAAATTACCTATGCCTTTGTAACCAGAGAAAACTGCGTTTCCACTTATAAGGTTTGACGGAATTGCGGAACGTTGCGAAAAACTAGCCGGACTGCCGGTATCGATAAGAGAGAAAAAATTTTGAAATACACTGTGTCTAACAGAATCTGTCGGAAAAGCAACACTTACCGTATTCAATTCGGAAAAAGCTGATCTTAGTTTATTCATTTCGTCGACATCCTCCAATAAAGCCACTCGCGTTGCTGGCTTCGGTTGCTGGGGGGTGGTGCTGGCTTCGGACAATTTCGTAGAACGTGTTGGGCCGACCCACAGCGGAAACAGGAACCAATTTGCCGTTTAGGTCTGGTGCAATTTGCTGCAAAGTGGCCAAGGCCGGAGCAATTAAAGCACTGAACTTGGCTTGAAGAGATTTATTTTTTAATGTTTGGCTTGACGGAATAATTATTTTTCGGAATTGGTGCGGGATTTGATGATTTGCGCAGCTGGACGTCGCGCTGGGCAAGCTTTTTGAGCTGTAGTAAATTCGTTGCAGGGTACAGCACGGCAACACATTATAACACAAGGCAACTAATTATTGCATGAACCACGTGAAGTTCATCAATCTCGAAACGGGAAGCAATTTCCTCTGTAGAATGTAGCCCAGAACAGAAGTCTTCACCGGGTCGTACTTTTGTTCCCTCAAATAATCTTTTATCTCCGTATCGGAATGCAGGCAGCTAAAATTCGCCAAAAAATTTTCGCAGAATGCGTCATATGATGTTGATCTGTCAACGCGCAGAAATTACTCAGCGGGCGTACCCTTCTTCATAAGCCGGCGCACACATTGCAGACGGAATTGGTCGTTAACACCCAGAGAATCGCAGCATTTTTCGAAATCACTTAACCATTTGTCAGCCTCAAAAAGACCACATGCGCTGAAACTGGGCACAGCATACTCCACATCGCTGAAGTCCACCCTGCCACCACCACGAATACAGTCAACACTGGATGCCCCCAGAGCGCCTTCCAATTCTGCCAACCGCTTGCGCAACTCAGCGATTTCTTTGCGTTTTTTAGTTCACGCATCTCTTCATCAAAAGCAGATTTCGTATTAGCTGGATTTATCGAACACTCTGTAGCTGCATCTACATTTGTTGCGCCTGAATCCGGAAACCCTCGGAAGTCTTCACCATCGACTGAGCTTGTTTTGGAATTTGAGTTGTTGTAGGCCATACTGAGTGATAGTATAAATATATATACAATAATCCCACTTCTGAGATGTAGACAGTTCTAACTTATTCTTCCAAGTGATTTTATTTGCTTTTCAGAATTCTTAACTAACTTAGCTTAAATAAAAAATCGACTCTTGCACGCGTTCAGAATCAAATAGTCTGCCAAAAATCCCGTTCGGCCTGATCCGTTGTTTTATGGTGCCACACAAAATACGTAGAAGCGTATATGTATGTGTGCATGCATTCAACAACAGAACAAGCAAAGACCAAATCAAAGAAGACAAAAGAACTGAACAGTTGCAGGGCTGCCGAGTAATAATTAACACTACTAAATACTTAATACTATTACAAAAGGAAACTAAATTCTCTACGGAAAAATATAAAGTAAAGCTATAAATTAAAGATATTGAATTGTTTATAGAAATTTTGAAAAATAAGATGTGCAAATTTTTTTTGAAAGTGTTTCATAAAAGAGCAATTTAAAGAAAGATAAAATGCGCTTAAGCATAAAAAAATTGATAAGAAAAAAGCAAATTCGCATAAAAATATGGAAAAAATTAACTTGAATGGAATTATATTAACATATAGAAAAATGTTAATGTTATGGAAATATTAAGTACAATAGATTCATTAAAAACATGTACGTTAAACAATTGTGTAAATGAAAAGAAAAATCAATTTAAAGTAAAGGTTCAGGAAAACTTAAGCACTTAAGAAATTATATGAATTAAGAAATTGGAATACTTTGAAGGAAATATGATGCATTAATAAGAATTGAAGATTTAAAAAAAAGAAAGAAAGAAAGATAAAGAAAATAAGAGTAATAAATAAATGAGTAATAAAAATATAGAATGCCCAATACTATATGGTTTATATAATGTTAAGAAATGTAAAGCATGTCATAAAGCTAAAGCCATGTTAAATACTTAAGCTCATAGTTGACGCTAAAAATAATAAAGATTCACGGCGTCGACATGGCGTCGGCCTTGCACTAGTACAAATTATAACAAACTTTGCAGACGTTGGAGCTCTCGTATGGCGATCAGCAGATGTTCCCGTGGACTCTCGCCGCGTTATGTTTTTGTTGGTCTAGTGCATGCTTGAGAGCGCCCGAGGGGCTGAGGTGACGGGGAACGTTGGCGAGGCCTTGAGCGCCCTTTAGAATTCCCAGGCTGCGACCGTTGTGGCCCGGGCGATGGCGACGGATAGGCGACCCGGCGTCGCACTCGTACTGGTGATGGCAAAGGCGATGATGTTTGAGAAGGTGATCGCGATGCCGACGGTGATGGACGGGCGTCTTTTCGTCCCAGCCGGCGAGCTATACCGCTTCTTTTGGTCTTCTCGACACGTAGAGCACGCTGTGCTGCGGTCTTGATGTGGTTGTCGTTCGCGTGCTGTGACGCTGATTGGGGTTTGATGCGATTTTTGTGCGCGTGCAGCATCGAGTGATGGAGCCCGCCGCAAACGTTGCACTCCGCCTTGGAAGTACAGCTTCCGATTGCGTGGGAGCGTGCGAGGCAGTTTGAGCAATACCCATGCTGGTTCACTGCCTGGCGACGCTGAAGGACCGACATCGCTTTGAATTTTTTACAAAAACGGATCGAGTGTCGCTGCTGGCACAGCCGACATATATAGAGCCTGGAGAGAGAGAAACGAGAAGTTTATTAGATTTATATGTATTTGGAGGCGAGGAATGGGTGAGATTGTGTAAGGTTATGTTAGAGACACAAGGTAGATATGAGTGAGATACGTGAGAGTTGGGTGCTAGACAGTGATTGAGCGCTAAAGTAAACATGAGGCAAATGTACTAATTGCACAAGTAACTAGAAATGTAACCAAACGTAAGGCTAGGTTTTATTATATTTATTGAAAGGGGAGCACGCATAGCTTGACTATGAGCCTAGTGATGATCCCTGTTTGTGTCCGAATGTCGGCGACTTGAGCTCGCCTATCTGGGCCTAGGTGAGTGTTGACGATACGGCCGAGTCACCACTCCGTCGGAGGAAGTAATTCGTCTTTTATGACGACTAAGTCTTCCACTTGGAGATCTCGCGCGGGATGCTTCCACTTGTACCGTTTGTGCAACTCGGTTAAGTATTCCTCCTTCCAACGGCGACTGAACTGGTGGTGGAGAACCTTCACTTTCTCTCACCTATTGATCAACGAGAGACTTTCCTTGTCGAGTTCGGGAATAGCGAGCAGTGGAGTGCCCCTCAGAAAGTGCCCAGGGGTTAAGGGCAGGAGGTGAGTCGGATCCTCACTCATGGGAGATAGGGGTCTTGAGTTCAGCACCGCTTCGATACGGGCTAACAGAGTGGTAAATTCTTCAAACGTAAATATATGGTTAAGAGTGATTTTCTTGAAGTGCGTCTTAAAGCTTTTGACCGCGGCTTCCCATAACCCACTCATATGTGGGGCATTGGGGGGTATAAAGGACCACTCGAAACCATGAGCGCCATATTTTTGTGCAATGTCGTGAGCTGAGGTTTTAATGAACTGCTCGTACTCCTGTAACAGAGTCCTGTTTGCTCCTACAAAATTGCGACCGTTATCAGAGAGCATTTTCTTTGGCAGGCCGCGTCGTCCAACAAATCTGGCAAAGGCTGCACAGAATGCTTCCGAGGTGAGATCAGAGACGGCTTCGAGGTGGATGGCTTTCGTTGCGAAACAAACGAAAACGCCCACGTAGCCTTTGAGAATCGGAGCCTTTCGCAACACAGAGGATTTCAATTCTATGGGACCTGCGAAATCAACACCGGTCACCGTAAATGGGGGAGAAAAATTGACACGCTCAGCAGACAGAGCAGCCATGATCTGAGTCTGGATCTTTTGTTTGTGTACTGGCTGATACAATACTTAATTTTATTATTGAGTTTAGGGATATAAAATTCCTGACGCACCATTTGAAGCATGAGTTGGTGCTCCGCGTGAAGAAGAGTTTCATGCAAAAATTTCAAGAGTAGGTGGCACAAGCGAGATTTTTCGGATATAATAATGGGATGTCTTTCATTGTACGTGAGTGATGCGTTTGCTAGCCGACCATTCATTCGTAAGACGCAATCTTTGTCGAGAAAGGGATTCAAGACTAACAGGGAGCTTTTCTTCGAGACAGGTTTTTGATTTTGCAGAACTTTATATTCTTCGGGGTAATATAAACTCTGCGCTTGTTTTACGAGGCGAGTTTTAACGAAATTTAACTCCTCTTGAGTTAACTCTCCCGCCTTTTTTGTGAACTCGTTGCTCTTATTATGTAGTGAATTGTGCCTAAACCTGAATATATAGGCTATTACTCGTAGTGCTCGAGGGTATGACGAGAACCTATTCAGGATATCTTCTTCAGGAGCGGAAGAATAAAGCACCTCCACCTTCCTTGTTTCCGGTACGACCAGAGGAACTGGGTTCATTTGAGGCCACTTATCTTGGCTGTGAAGTAGCCACTGTGGTCCATGCCACCATAAATGGTTTTTTTGAGATCTTGGGGCGAGCAGCCACGAGTTCCGAGATCAGCAGGGTTTTCAACTGATGCATTTCCCACATTTTTTCGAATTTCTGAGATTCTATTTGCCACGTAAGTTTTCCAAGAGTATGGGGTTTTTCTAGCCATGCCAAGACTATAGACGAGTTTGACCAGAGGAAGAGTTCATGGTGTGGGAGCTCAAGTTGAGCTAACACTAATTTTACCAATTTTGAGAGGAGGACTGCTGCGCACAGTTCAAGCCGTGGCAAACTTATCGTTTGTATGGGGGCCACTTTGCTTTTAGCAACTAGCAGATAGGACAGACATTTAGAATGAAGAACTTCATTGCGTATGTACAGAGTAGCACAATACGCTCTTTCCGAAGAGTCGCAGAACCCGTGTATTTGAAAACTGTTTTTTGGAGAAAAACCGCTCCATCGAGGAATCTGAATTCGAGAGATTGAAGGCAGATTACTGATGAATGCGCTCCACCTAGTCAAAGACAATGGTTTAACGCACTCATCCCAGTCGACACCTTCCAGCCATAATTGCTGAAGAAGAGTCTTTGCCTGAACGATTATCGGTGCGAGCCACCCCGCTGGGTCAAAAAGGGCTGCGACCGCAGAGAGAATTTGCCTTTTCGTGGCCGAAGTGGTGAGGTTCATGGCCTTTATATTATAAGAGAAAAAGTCACTCAGTGCATTCCATCTGATGCCTAGAGTAGTTTTTGTTGAACTTGTGTCATAGAATCTGAGAAAATCTTCATCGAGTAACTCGCTTTTAGGCAAATGTCTTAGAAGGTCCGGGTGATTGGTTGTACATTTTTTAAGCGGTGTTCCAGCGGCTTTCAAAGCATCGATTAGCTGATGTTGTGCCTTCAGAGCCGACTGTATATCGTGTCCTCCTGAAAGAACATCATCGACATAAGTCTCTTTTTTGAGAATTGGGTATGCCTCTGGGTGCGTTTCCTTGCAATCTTCTGCTAGCTGATGCAGAGTGCGGATTGCCAAATAGGGTGCACAATTCACCCCGAAGGTTAGAGTGTTTAGTGCATAATCTTCTACAGGACTATTAGGAGCTGTCCTAAATAAAATTCTTTGGAATTCACGATCGTCTTCGTGAACGAGAATTTGTGGATACATTTTTTCGACGTTGCCATTAAAAACGAATCGATAGAGGCGTCAATTGAGAATAACGTTCATTAAATCGGACTGTAGAGTTGGGCCGACGCAGAACACATCATTTAATGAAAGCCCACTTTGGGAAGACCTAGAGGCGTTAAATACTACCCTTACTTTTGTGGAAGCGCTGTCGGGTTTTATTACCGCGTGATGAGGCAGATAAAAAGAGAAATAATTGCCTTCACGTACAATTTCGCGATGACATGTTTTCTGCATATGAGATAGGGTTAAGTATTCTTCAAGAACATTACGATACTGCATTTGCAGATCGGGTTTTCTGCATAATTTGGCTTCCATTTGGTTCAATTGCTTGAGTGCAATATATCGAGAATTGCCAAGGGTTAGTTGTGAGGGGAACTGCTTCTTGAACGGGAGTCTGACCACATACCGTCCGTCAGACTGGCGAGTTGTTGTCCGTTGGAACAGGTCCTCGCAGAATTGATCTTCTTCTGAAACAGATCGGATATGAGATACCTCTTCTGTTTCCCAGAATTTCTGAAGTAACTCGTTCAGAGAGGGCTCATCGGGATATGAGACTTGGGCTGAAAAAGAGCCCGTATTGCTGCTGAGAGGGCCGCTGTGATACCAGCCAAAAACAGTGTTTTGAGCCATCATGCTACCGAAAACGTTTAGTTTTAACCCTTCGAGCATAATTTGTGGTAGAATATCACTGCCAATGATCAGTCGATTTGCGCTTGGACGTAAAAGCTTGGATCTGCTAATTCAATTCCTTCTAATTCTTTCAAATTTGGGTGTACCAGGGGGTAGGTAGGCAAAAAATTTGTGAGTTTTGGGAGCACTATCGCTTCTACTTCTAGTTGAAATTATAAAGATTTTGATACGAGGTTAAACACACAAATTTTTTGTGAGCTGCCTACTATGCCACCACCCATTCCAGATATGTTCTTTTGAAGCTTTCTTGTTGGTAACGCCAGCCGATTTTGAACCTTTTCTGAGAGAAAAGTTCTTTGCGATCCTTAATCTATCAGTGCTCTTACTGTAAACAGTTCGCCAATATGGCGAATGTGAACTAAAGCGGTGGGTAAAACTACTTTGTCCTCATTCGCTGTGAAGTGAGAGTACACTTCAGGCACTTCCTCTGAGACTACGCCAGACGATTCTTGGGTTAACTCGGTGTTTGGGCTAAATGCTTGAGTATGCATTAAATTGATAGGGCCCTTTCTTGAGGAAGAGGGTGTATTGTCACTATCAAGAGCTTGTTCTGGAGTTTGAATGTGTAGCATAGAATGATGCTGCTTCTTGCAATGAATACAAGCAAATACGCTGGTACAATGAGACCTGAGATGTGAAGTTGCCAAGCAGTTTGAACAAATTTTGTTCCGTTTAACAAAGTCAAATCTTTCTTGGGGAGAAAACGCTTTGAATTTTGGACAAAATCTGACGGAGTGGTTTTTTTTGCATGCTTGGCATGAAGCGTAGTTGTGTTGTGCATTATTTTCTGTGTGAAAATTCTGCACATTAGATCGATTTTGAGAATTTCGTGGAGGCAGATTTTGTGTGTCTTGAGATTGGACCTTATTTTGGCCCCACGAGTTCGGGTTTCGGATATTTGAGAATGTTGGCTGGGGTCTATTTTGAATAACTGGTGGCAATTTGGGTTTAGCACCTCTTATGCTATTTACTTTCTCGACTACTTCATAGCGAGACGTCAAGAACTCGTCCATCTGTACCCACGTTGGGAACTCTTTTCTGGATGTCAGAGATTGTTCCCAGAGTGCTAAAGTTTCCTCCGGGAGCTTTGTGGAGCACAGATAGACGATTATGGGGTCCCAGTTGTCGATGCACACATCTTGGGCTGACAGCATGGCGAGGCAGTCGTTAATGGTAGACTGAATTCTCTGAATTGCAGCACTGTTTTCCGTGGATGCCGATGGGATGCCGAATAGGACCTTTAACTGGTTGTCAACCAGTATCCTTTTATTCTCATATCGTACTTTAAGTGCTTCCCATGCTAGATTAAAATTTTCATCGCACAGCTGGTATCTCTTTACGATGTTTCCCGCAGGGCCACGAGTTTTATTACGTAAATGATACAGTTTTTGTGCCGGGGAGAGTTTTGGGTGCTTGGTGTAGACGGCCGTGAACATATCCCTGAAGGATGGCCAATCTTCATAGCTGCCGTGAAATATCTCTGTATCGCACGGGGGTACTTTGATACAACCGGTAGTGCTTTCTTGGGGCTGCGAGGTATTGAGAGTGGTGTTATGAGAAGCCTTGACCATCTCATTATCAAACATTTTTCCCAGGTCCATCATCTGAGTTTTGCATCGGTGATATGCGTCAACGCACGCTGTAAATTTCGTCCTTGCTGATTTTCGAAACTCCTCATCTACTACGGAGGCGTCAGCTATCATCACTTCTACATAAGCGTCATTGAATTTCAGCCAACGTTGATCCAAGTCTAGCATTTGGACGTGTACACTAGAGTCGGTGTGGTCGTCGACGGGAATTTCCTCAAAGGTTGAGCAGAACTGGACGACTTGATCCGATAGTAGAATATATTTCGTTTTGGCAGCCATTTTGGATGTGGACCGGAGTGTACGAGTGGAATGGGACTCCAATTCGAGTACTTTTCAGGGTTTTAAGAATTAGTTATAGGAAACTTTCCAAACGAGCAATCCCGTTTAATTTACAAAAAAATTTTGGGGAAATTTTTCGCAAAAACGAATGTTAAAGTTGGGAAAAATAAATTTTTGCTAAAAATTTATATTCAGTGTAGTAATGTGGTTAATTTTTGGTTAAATTTTACAATTTATTTTCACAAACGAGTAATCCAGTGTAAATTTTTTGAAAAAAAAAAATTACTACAGTATAAGTGTGAAAAAATTTAGGGTAAATTTATCACAAAATTTTTGGTTAAATTTTACAATTTATTTTCACAAACGAGTAATCCAGTGTAATTTTTTTGGGAAAAAATTACTTTTTGTTAAATAATTTATATTCAGAAACGAGTAATCCAGTTTAACTGTGAAAAATTAAGGGGAAATTTATCGCAAAAACAAGAAATATATTGTACAGTGTAGTACAGTGCAAAAAGGGAAAAATTTATTTTCGAAACGAGTAGTACACTGTAAGTGTGAAAAAATTTAGGGTAAATTTATTACAAAATTTTTGGTTAAATTTTACAATTTATTTTCAAAAACGAGTAATCCAGTGTAAATTTTTTGGAAAAAAATGTATATTCAGAAACGAGTAATCCAGGTTAACTGTGAAAAATTTAGGAGAAATTTATCACAAAAACAGGAAATATATTGTACAGTGTAGTACTGTGTAAAAGGGAAAAATTTATTTTCAAAACGAGTAGTACAGTGTAAGTGTGAAAAATTTAGGGTAAATTTATCACAAAAACAAGAAATATATTGTACAGTGTAGTACAGTGCAAAAAGGGAAAAATTTATTTTCGAAACGAGTAGTACACTGTAAGTGTGAAAAAATTTAGGGTAAATTTATCACAAAATTTTTGGTTAAATTTTACATTTATTTTCAAAAACGAGTAACCCAGTGTTAATTTTTTTGGAAAATAATTTATATTCAGAAACGAGTAATCCAGGTTAACTGTGAAAAATTTAGGGGAAATTTATCACAAAAACAAGAAATATATTGTACAGTGTAGTACTGTGTAAAAGGGAAAAATTTATTTTCAAAACGAGTAGTACAGTGTTTGTGTAAAAAAATTTAGGGTAAATTTATCACCAAATTTTTTGTCAAGTTTTACACTTTATTTTCAAACGAGTAATCAAGTGTAAATTTTTATATTCAGAAACGAGAAATTCAATGTAATTGTGAAAAATTGAGGGGAAATTTCTCACAAAACAAGAAATATATTGTACAGTGTAGTACTGTGTAAAAGGAAAAATTTATTTTCCAAACGAGTAGTACAGTGTTTGTGTGAAAAAATTTAGGGTAAATTTATCACCAAATTTTTTGTCAAGTTTTACACTTTATTTTCAAACGAGTAATCAAGTGTAAATTTGTATATTCAGAAACGAGAAATTCAATGTAATTGTGAAAAATTGAGGGGAAATTTCTCACAAAACACGAAATATATTGTACAGTGTAGTACTGTGTACAAGGAAAAATTTATTTTCCAAACGAGTAGTACAGTGTTTGTGTGAAAAAATTTAGGGTAAATTTATCACCAAATTTTTTGTCAAGTTTTACACTTTATTTTCAAACGAGTAATCAAGTGTAAATTTTTATATTCAGAAACGAGAAAGTCAATGTAATTGTGAAAAATTAAGGGAAAATTTCTCACAAAACACGAAATATATTGTACAGTGTATTTACTAACTGCATTCTTTCTTGCATACATGCACGGCATACGTGCGTATGTGGGTTTTATGTTAGCATAATGAAATGTGTATATTATATGTTAATATAAAAAGTACAGTCGCTTGTTACTTGACAACTACCTTTTGCCCTTGCGTCTCCCAACAAGGGTCATTCCTGGTTTTTACTAATTGCTAATTGCAGCTGTGTCTGCTTTTGTTACTGCTGCTGCCGCTGCTTTAATTGAAAATTTAGGTTAAATTTTTCAATTCCACTTTAGAAGAGCAAATTCAATTTTTATTTTAATTTAGAGCTTTTTTTTTGTTTTTTATTTTTAGAGCCGTTTTTCACTTTTTTAACCTTTTTTAAATTTAGAGTTCTTTTCTTTAACTTTATCACAATGGTTACACTTTCATCTGCACAAGTCGAAGGAAAGATTTTTATTGACTCACTAGCCAAGAACACCAAAATGTCTGCTGTGCGTACTCGTTGCGTTGTTGTTGTTGTTGTGTTAACAGAGAACAAGCTTTTTTGTGTTTTGAGTGAAATGCATGAGCTGCCTGTGCAGCCAGATGAGTGAAGTTTTATTTAAAAGATCTTGTATTTGTTTCACAGAGTGTGTGTGTATGAGTGTGTGTGTGATTATGCTTTTACACTACACTTGAATAATTCACACATTTAGTACAAAAAAAATGATTTCGTTGTCACTCACTGATGCATTATAATATTTACTCTTATTTTAGCTTAGGTATAAAAAAAAAAAAAATTTTATAAATTTTTAAATTCAATTTGAATTAGTTTAACTTTTTAATTTGGTTTTCCAAACTTCTTAATCTTGCACACGTTACAAATGCTTGTTCACTGCTCTCTCTGACTTCATTTTATCAATAGAGAAATGCATGGAAACATGTAGAAGGTTCCACAAAAGCTAAACGACAAAAAACGACTAGCTTTTTATTATTTTGTCAATATGCTTCGTTATGTTGTTGTTTTTGTCCATTCAACACTTGCAGCTAATTGAACTTTTTGTTTTATTAAATATTCACTTATTTCACTTATATTAATATTTTTTTTTAACAATTTCTTTCAGCACATAAATATATTGCTCGTTTTAATTTGCTCACCGGTCAAACTTAGCAGCTGCCACTGTTGTGCACACAAAGAGATTGACGCTGTTTGTTTTTCTTTTCGTTCTTTGTTGTCTCAGTTGCTTTGCACAAATAAAAAATTTATTGAATTCTGTGTTGCTGCCTCTTTTTTTTTCCAAGAAGACACACACACAAACACAACGTTATGACTTCTAATTTTTTTTTCTCACAATCATTGTAGAAAGCACTTAATTTTATTGAATTTATTTAATAAATCCGCTGTTTGTGTTTTATTTAGAAGTTTTCTTGAGTTTCAACAACTTTATTTTTTGAGGTATTAAAGAATGAAATTATAAACGCAAACAGTTTATCGAGCAAAAAACAAACGCTTTTGTCCAGAAATAAATGACACGCACTGCACGACGGTTGGGAAGAGATTGTTGCGTATTTGTAGCCGGTTTTTTATATTACTCTTATTTCTTTGATTCTACTTTCTTCTCCTTTCTCTTTTCTTTGTGGTGGGCATGATTTGTGGTTGATGGCTGCTTCACTCTTGCCTCTTTCCTTTTAGTGTCCGTCCAATGTTGCTTGCCATCTAGCTCCTTGCGTAGGAAAAAAAATGTTGCCTTTGTGTGGTGTTAAAAAAATTTTATTTTAGGTTATTTAGGGTTACTATATGGGTTTAGGGATTTAAAGGGATACACCAGTGGAGTATATAATCCACTGCGGTTCTGGGTGAACTCGAAGGACTATGTTAAAATCGGTGCTATTTTTATCGCCAAATTGCTCCGGTCATAGGGGGCGGGAGCAATTTAGCGCGTAAAAATAATACGCGTGATGGTAGGCTTTCGGTAGCCTACCATGAGGAGAATGCTGCTTCCGACCTGTGGGAGAACTTATGCTCCTCATTAAGTACCAAAGGAGGCAGGGACTTCCTTTAAATGAAGGGTATCATTTAAAGGAAGTAACTCAGCGAAATTTGGTTATTAATAAGGGAATAATAACGAAATAAAAAGTGGTTTTATAGAGGTGTAGAGTTTTGTTTATTGAACCTTACCCTTTGGCGCTGAGATCAAGAAGAGAGAACAACCAACCAAAAAATACATATTAAGATTCAATCTACTGCTTTAAGCAGTGTTGTATACAATTATTAAAAATGTTCAAAACGAGTTTCTACAACAGTGTTTCACAGTGAATTTATATAAAGCAAAAATAATTACAATTCATGTGATACATATCAAAATAATAGCCAGCACGTATGTTGGAATGTCCGTCTGCGACTCACGGCGTCGACACATGGTTTAAATGCAATAAGGTACAAAAAGTTATATCAATTTAAATTATTCCAAAATGTTTCTTTCTGTCCTTGCGAGAAACAAACTCTTTCACCACCTCGAATTCAATTCTTCGGTTTTATCTTTGTGAATGTGTATAAGTGCCGCATGAGTGAGTCGTTTCTGTGTCATAGTTGCTCGAAGATACGTTTTAAGTAGTCTTAGTGCACTAAAAAACGCTCAGATGAAGCTGCTGATGCAGGCACAGTCAAAAGCAAAGCAATAAGTTTTTCAACTTCATTTAATAGTTTTTTTTTACAGTATCTGAATTTTTTGCAAATTGGGATACAATGCCACTACAGTTTGAAGGTGTCTGGCCAGGCAATTGCTTCATCAATTTAAGTTGCGCGTGGAGGTTGCTCACATCAAAGTCATCTGCAAAAAGATCTAGTTTTGTTTTTAGATTTTGTTCAGAAGGCACTTTTCCGTTGAAGGCTTCGATTACAATATTACAGTATTAAGCTACATACTTAAGGGTGCTTTTAAACTGAAGTGGTGGGTTTGCAGTAGAAACTCTACATTTTGTTCTATCTTTTTGCAAACACAGAGAAAGAAAATGGTTATCCGCAAGCATGCTTATGAAGAAGAGAGAAAGAAGAGGAAAATATCTAATACAAAAATATTATTGTTGTATAAAAAACTGACATTTTGAATAACTTTTGAAGTTTTCTTTCTAAATTGTTTATCTAGCTAAAAAAGTGGGGGCAACTGCCCCCTTTCCCCCCGCTTTCGACGCCAATGAGTAGTATGAAAATATGAGTATAAACATTTTGGGAATATAAAAATATGTATATAAAAAAAGCTGACAGGGACGAAATATAGAATTCTTTAAAAGTAGCGTATAAGCAAAGTAGAAATAAATTTTGATTTGCTAAAAGAAATAAACAGTTAAAAAAAAATAAAGTTGCTTCATAATAACGTAAGAGTAAAAATAACTAAACAAAACGGATTGGGTTGTAATTGTGAAACATTTTGACTCGGTCATTAAGTACAATTGATGTTAATATATAGAGTTGAAAGGTATGTTGAGTAAGTAAGGTTTAAATTAGATTAAGCAATCATGTATAGTAGTAGTACAAGTGCATCAAAAGATAACGCCAAGAAAAGGGCGTTGAGCAAGCGGACAACATTTTCCAAGCAGAATCAGTTCACGGAGGCAACATAACCAAGGAGCGAAGCAATCCAGCCAAAGAATCGAAAGTCCAAGAAGAGTGATGTCATTTCGAAGGTATAACCGCAGGCAAATATATGGATAACATCGAAAGCATAAATACATGAAGAAACTAAATATTTTTATGCAACGCAACGTATAAAAACATTTCTAAAATAAATAAAATAAGATTGAAAAGTAGTACAAAAGGTATAAAAAGCCCTCCTTAACACAAGAAGAAACGCAAATTTAATAAAACAACACAAGGTATAAAAACTTTTCTAATCAAAAAGCAAAAGGAAACTGAAAACTACATATTACAAAAGGTATAAAAAGCCTTCATAAAAACAAAAGAGAATTAAAACGTAAGACAAAGGTATAAAAAGCCTTCCTAAAACAAATGAAACCGAAAAATTCATTCAATTTAATAACACAGCAAGGGGTCAAAAATCTTATTGAAAAATTTAATGAAGCAATAAAGCATTTAGTAAAGAACTTCTTAGAAAACAATTTTTTCTAACAATGCAACAAAAGTATTGTAAAATAACAGAAAACAATAACTCTTCATAGACTCAATAGACCCTCAGAGATTCATAGACTCAATTGGCCAATTTCTTTTATTTCAGCTCAGCCAAAAAAGAAAAATATCTGAAACACGATCAATAGCATAAAATAGAGCATAACAACAACGTCAAGCAAAGAACAAAACAAATGCTGCATACACACACAAACATGCCAATAAGTAGCAGTACAAATTGTGTTTTTACTTTTTTTCAATTCATTCATAAAATATCAATTGGAGTATTCGTTTTGTTTTTCGTTGTTGCTTGTTTCGCATTTGGTGGTGGTTTTTTTCTTTTCGTTTGCCTCTGCTGGCAGCACACGCTGGCAACAAATTTTAATGCAAAATGTTAGGGGCTAATAATCGCATCGTTGGATTTCTGTTATCACAGGCGAAATGTTTCGATACCTTCTCTCATTTATATATTCTCCCTGTTCAATGTTAACGTCAATGTTGAAACTGCACAACATGCAGTAATTAGTAAATAAACAAAACCGTTTAGATTATGACGCGTGCCATAACGTAAACGGTGTTAAGTTAACAAGCGCCCAGCTTAAAAGCAAATGCAACGACAGGTGTGTCGCTTAGCCTACCTTTTTGCATTGACGTATAAAATGCGAGCAATGCACTTTTGTCGTCATGCAATTAAAACAGAGGTAGAATAATAAAAATTATATTTTATTGTTGGATTCAGAGTTTTGGGAAATATGACCAAATTTTCCCACACTGAACATGTTTGTACGTTTGTTCTAAATATGTATATTTAACTGAAAAATGTTATTTTATAGAACTAGAGTAAATTTTTGAGCCAGATATAACCTCGGCCAAGAATTCAGGAAATGCTAGATTAACATTTCCTAATTGTAACTTAGAGTTAAGAAATCATGTATGAAGAAATAATTGTAAACTAGATTAAGAATTTAATAATTATTGCCTTCCGCATCTTGCACAAATGCTGAGTACAGCTAATTTATCATTCAAACCGAGGTGTTAAGTATAAGTTTTTTTAAGAGAATGAGAAGTTGATTTTTAGCTGTGGAGAATAAAAAGTATACAGTCAATAGCGTGACTAAAAGGTAAATTCAAAATTAAAAGTGTTCTTTCTTTTCGTAAATAAACCTAAGGACCCAGAGAAGAACACGAGGATTTCTCAATTCCTTGAAGCTGAAGCGACATGAACAACTACGGTGAGTATCCTTACGGTTTGGGGACCGCGCAAAATCCCCAATAATACAATCCTCTCTTGGCAACCTCACGGCTGCCTATAGAATGGCACAGTACACCGTGCCTCTAAATAGCACGGAGCAGGTTAGAGTTGGGACCTATAGGTATCCTTAGGAGGAGGATACAACACAGAGGCCAAAGTTAATTTTGCAACTTTCAAAAAATTTATCAAATTTCATTATATTAAAATGTAAACATTCAAATAAAATATTGAAATTCCTTATAGATACGGGAGCTGATATTTTCGTGTGCAAAGTCGAAAATACTAACAATTTGAACACAAGATATATTACATAGGTAACAGGCATAACGAACGAAACTATAGAATGCATGGTCACATCAAATTTAAAATTTTATATTGAGAAAAAAGTGTTGGAACATAATTTTCAAATAGTCAAAAATGATTTTCCGATAGCAACAGACGGAATAATTGGGCGAGACATGATAAGGAGATATATGTCAAAAATGGACTAGGAGACATGTACGGTTACTAAATATTTTGTGAGCTGCACCAAAAGATTTCCAGAAACTCTTGTGATTCAAAATGTATTGATTAAGGATTTATAATTTCATTGTACAATTTCGATACGTACATTAAAGATCTTACCAGGTTGCTGCGAAGATTTACAATAATATTTAAGTCTCGTCGGGCAGCCGACAGACATATGCAACAAAATTTTTCGGAGTCACTCAAACAACTATGACTCAAGAGATACAGCAGTTATTAATTTAAACTTAACTAAGAATAAATAACTCCTAGTCTACTTGATTATTTTATGTTTCTGATCCTTCAGTGTTTTCTCTATTCGATCAAGTCTATTTTTATCTGACCACAACTTAATCTTTTGTTCGTTAAATGTTAATTTATCTCGTAATGCAATTTATAATAATTTTTCGTTCCGTGATTTAAAACATATTTACTATCAGTCCCTGAACCTCGATGTGTCAATGTTATCTTTCAATGAATGTTGGCTTCACCATAATACAAGGTGGCGCAAAAGTAACCTTGCGATGTTTTTTGGCTGTAATTTAAAAAAATGAAAAACTTTGATTCTTCTTGTGGATTATTTTTATTTGGTCTTTTAATTTTTTTACATCAAGTCGAGAATATGATGTCATGTAAATGGCCGCCATTAGGGTCAAATAGGGCCAAAATAGGCCAATCGCAAAATTTATAGCATTTTCTGATAGGAGGATTACTTTTGCGCCACCTTGTATAAACGATAAGCTTATGTCTCTTTAAGCAACGATTACATATCTTTTTGACAACCATGTACCGCTACGTACGACAACCGTGAAAAATGTGTCTTGTCCCTGGTTCACCCAATACGTGTCTAAATAATTAATTAAAAAAAAAAAAAAAACTACAGAAAATATGGAAAAGCAGACTATTTCCTGAAAACTGGGAATCTTTTCGATTGGCTAGAAATAAGTAAGACAGGCCAAAACACAATTTTTTTCTGAGAAACTAGATTTATCTCTTAACTCCAAAACGTTGTGGAACACTACAAAAAGACTTGGGTTATGTAATAAAAATCGTACTAAATGTAATGAAGATAATGAGCTTCTAAATAATTTTTTGTTAGTAGATAGGCTATGGGGATTCTGGCTCAAAAACGCGTGTATTTTCTTATGGGCCTCAAAATTCACAAAATTGTGCCCGACTGCGCAGTCGGCGTAGTACGATCGGTCAAGTTGGCCTATAGTAGGGTGGCTGAAGCGTGTTGTTGTTGTTGCAAATTGGAGATAAGCATACAAGATGTACGGATGGAGGGATAGCTAGGGGGTATGATCGGTCAAGCTAGCTGAAGTAGAACGGTTGAAGCGTGCTGCTGCTATAAATTGTAGATAAGCACACAATATGGACGGACGGATGGATTGATAGTCAGATGGGCTATGCCATATGTTCTAGAAGCTTCTAGAACCTTCTAGAACATTCTAGAACATTCTAGAAGTAATTGAAATTGGAGATAAGCATGCAAGATGGACGGACAGATGGATTGATAGCCAGATGGGCTATGACATATGTTTTAGAACCTTCTAGAACATTCTAGAACATTCTAGAAGTAATTGAAATTGGAGATAAGCATTCAAGATGGACGGACGGACGTATTGATAGCCAGATGGGCTATGACATATGTTCTAGAAGCTTCTAGAATGTTCTAGAATGTTCTAGAAGTAATTGAAATTGGAGATAAGCAAGCATAGAAGACGAATGGGCAGACAGTCAGTCAGATAGTCAGATGGATGGACGGACGGACGGATAGCTAGCTAGATGGAGGTATGATTGATCAAACTAGCTGAAGTGGGAGATAAGCAAGCATAGAAGACGAATGGGCAGACAGTCAGACAGATAGTCAGATGGATGGATGGACGGACGAATAGCTAGCTAGATGGAGGTATGATCGGTCAAGCTAGCTGAAGTAGAACGGTTGAAGCGTGCTGCTGCTATTAATTGTAGATAAGCACACAATATGGACGGACGGATGGATTGATAGTCAGATGGGCTATGCCATATGTTCTAGAAGCTTCTAGAACCTTCTAGAACATTCTAGAACATTCTAGAAGTAATTGAAATTGGAGATAAGCATGCAAGATGGACGGACAGATGGATTGATAGACAGATGGGCTATGACATATGTTCTAGAAGCTTCTAGAATGTTCTAGAATGTTCTAGAAGTAATTGAAATTGGAGATAAGCAAGCATAGAAGACGAATGGGCAGACAGTCAGTCTGACAGTAGACAGTAGAAGCTTCTAGAACATATGGCATAGCCCATCTGGCTATCAATCCATCCGTCCGTCCATATTGTGTGCTTATCTACAATTTATAGCAGCAGCACGCTTCAACCGTTCTACTTCAGCTAGCTTGACCGATCATACCCCCTAGCTATCCCTCCATCCGTACATCTTGTATGCTTATCTCCAATAGTCAGATGGATGGACGGACGGACGGATAGCTAGCTAGATGGAGGTATGATTGATCAAACTAGCTGAAGTGGGAGATAAGCAAGCATAGAAGACGAATGGGCAGACAGTCAGACAGATAGTCAGATGGATGGATGGACGGACGAATAGCTAGCTAGATGGAGGTATGATTGATCAAGCTGACTGAAGTATGATGAGTGATGTTGTTGTTGTTGTTGGTATAAATCAAATTTTAAGTTTAAGGTGATAAGCCCAAGCTTCATAGCAAGCAGAATGTTTATAGATTTAAGTCGCTACATAAACTTCGGTGTTGTTGTTGTTGTTGGTATAAATCAACATTTCAAGTTTAAGGTGATAAGCCCAGACCCAAAACCGCAAGCTGAAGATAAGGAAACAGCACAGAAGTAAAGAGTGTAGTTGTTATGCATTTTAATAAATATAATATGAGTTGGTTGACTTATATAAAAATAAAGCATGAAAGCAGCAAATTAAATTAAGCTAGCGATTGAAAGCGATATCATAGCCATAACCATATGCAACTATGCTGATATAAATAAAACAAAACGAGTTGATTTATATATGAATCATTATTGTTCTTTTATTGATTTGTTATATTTAAAGTTTGATAATTACATGTATAAAAGCAATAATTACATGTATAAAAAGTAATTGATTTAACCATTCAGCTTCGAGTATAATTTTGCTCTATTTTCTTCTTCTGTTTCTGCATCTTTTTACTCCTTTACCAATTTTATTTTTAGCGTCTTTTTGCTCCTTTGCCCATTTTGCCAACTTTTGTTCATCCTTCTTCTTCTTACACTTCTCCTCTAAGTGCGAGTTGCTACCGCAGTAGTAGCAATAAATTAATTTACGATACCCTCTCAATCTATTCATATTATTTTTCTGATGGCTTTATTCAAAATACTTTCAGCAATAAAGATCAGATGATGACTGGCTACCTTTTTATAATTCGTACACATTTAAATAATTCTTCTGATTTCGCTGGTTAGAGGTGAGTATTCAATTAAACGATCATAGATTACTAGACAATAGGCCGATGTTTTATCTGGAATCGGTTTGTTTGCTTCGGTATCTAATTCGATTCGTATATCAATAGGTAGGCACCACAAATTTAATGTTAAAGACGATAACCTCAAGCTTCATAGTAAGCGTATTAAACGGATCCAAAACCAAATGTTTAAGATAAGGGAGCAGTATGGCTGTTAAGCATTTTAATAAATTTAATATGAGTCGGTTGAGTAATGTAAAAATAGCGTATGAAAGCGGCAAAGAAGATAAGGATTTAAGAAAAATTTATTATTTGAACCTGTTTGGATATAAATATATCATATGTTGTTAAGTTAGTAAATTAATAGCACATATAAAATAACATACACACATTTAAGCACTTATTATATTTGTATACCTTAAGACATAAGCTATTTTCATTTTTGTATTTTTTATTAGTCTAAACAAAGTAAAATACATATATAAGAAACATAAATGCGAAATGCTGACAACATAAGTGCAATGAATTGCTACTTAGCCTTGAATGCTAGTAAGTTCATTGTCGCAATATTTCGCAATGTAGCGTTTTAAGGCACATTGCACTGGCCTTGAATTTTTGCGTAAAGTTTGTTCTGCTGACTATGCAGTTTTGGATGCATTGCCCTTTATTGTTTGTTATGCTTATATTTTATATTTGTTATGTTTATATTAATAATATTCAATTTTTTAGCTATAAATAGTTTCGCAAATCAATAAAGTTTATCAGTACAATTATTCACATTATAACTCAAGGTGTTTTTATTTACTCAAAATAAAAGTATAATTGGTTAATGCACCAAATATACATTAAATAGAACACGGCTCAAGTGCCTGGTCTAATATACATAATATAGTATAAAAGCATACTTTACATTTTGGTGACCCCGACGTGATCAGCAGGAAAGGATAACTGGTTCAAGTACCAAGTATCCATCGATACACTGAACACGTAATCATCTTGTCAAAGCAGCAAAAGCTATTGACAATTGCCACAAGTGCTAATTGACATCCTGGTGCAAGTACCAAGAGTCAAACAACATTCAAGTCCATCACAGAAGACTTTAAACGTGATATCCTGGTTTATGTACCAGCGTTATCAACAACATCCATCAAACGTGTCCTGTAACCAGCAGACGACAGCAATCAAGCGTCATCAGACGCATCAATATACACAACAATTTTCAGTAAATCCGTGTATTGGACACAGAATTTACATCCGAAAATATATACAACAGCCAAAACATGGGCATTGATGAACTTACACTGAGACAAGATGACATTGCAGTGGCTATACAAAAAACCATAGCCAACTACAAGAAGGCGCCTCATGATCGCCGAACATCAGAGTTCATCGCAACAAAGACTAGGGAGCTGGACGAATTGTGGGTACAGTTCGAAAAACTATACAACGCCATCCGTGACCAGCATGGCAAGGAATCCAGTCACCCGTATTTTACAAAGGATATACACAGCATTATTTGCTTGAAATACCGAGAAGCACGAGACGAGATGGACAATGCAGCGAAGGCCATCAAACTTGTTCGGGACACATCAACATTAAGGGCTGGACCAGAGTTCACTAACACAGTACGGTCGCCGCAGCCAGCTACTCGACAAATCGAAACAAACACCATGGTGACAGCCACCATAAGTCCATCAAGTCAACTACGCTCACTGATTGATAAACAAAAAAGGTCAATCGATACAGCTAGCAGATTGCTAAGCCAAGTGCTTAGTAGTTCGACACAACAAACGTCGCAATATTATGCAATGCAGGCGAAAACGGTAGAAACCCATTGGAAAGCCGCCCAGGACCTGCATCAAAAAATCTGGTTATCTGATGAACCCAGCGCATACGACTACGAGAAATTTGCCCAGATCGAGCAAACAATCACTGCGCAGATTTTGCAGCTACAGGACTTGGCCCAAGAATCAGCGACAACAATTATTCAATCATCTCCCATATCAGTCAACAGGCAAACAACAAACATGATGACATCACGATTAAAACTGCCTAAGGTCGAATTGCCAAAATTCGATGGCAGCTACCACAAGTGGAGACAGTTTCACGATCTATTTATGGAGCTGGTCGACAAGCAACCAATTCCAGCTTGTCAAAAGATGTGGTTTTTGAAGTCCAGCCTTTCTGGTCAGGCGGAAGGGCTCATTCGGCATTTCACAGCATCAGCAAACGATTACGAAGCAGCTTGGGCGGTGGTCAAAGATCGATACGAGAATCCTCGGCTGTTGATAAATGCAACATTAAGCAGACTACTCTCCCAGCCAACAATCATCAATGATCATGCATCAGCGATCAAACTGCTCCACGACACCACCAACGAGTGCATTATGACTCTTCAAGGCCTAGGAGTAAGCACCGACAGCTGTTACCCCATTCTATTGTATATCCTAACCCAAAACCTACACAAAACCACTCACGCATTATGGGAACAATCTTTAACCCAACCGAAAGCAATACCATCTCTAAAAGAATTCTTGACTTTCCTTGAGCTCAGGTTCCAGTCGTTGGAAGCGTTAGGAGGAAGACCTAACAAGGATACGCCAGAACAAGGGCGAAGAAAGGCCTATCAGGCGTTAAGTGTCTCAGTGACGAAAGGTACAACTTGCATAACATGCAACCAACATCACAAACTATTCCAGTGCCAAGACTTTATCAAGATGACACCAAGCCAGCGGTTAAATGCAGTCCAAAAAGCAAAGTACTGTGTAAACTGCCTGAAAAGTGGACACAACGCAAAATCTTGCATGTCAGGCACCTGCACAAAATGCCTTAAAAAACACAATACATTGCTTCATTTGGGAGGTTCACAAGGCTCGGAGATATTAATCAGGACCAAGCAGTTGCAGTCTCCTGAAACAACGAAAGATTCTCCGGTATCACTTACAGCTGTTGAAGAACAGCAAATACAATCAACCATAGTATTGCTCAGCACGATTTCTGTGACCATAATTGATAAGTGGGGACATCAAATTCATTGCCGAGCACTACTAGATAACGGTTCACAAGCTAACTTCATAGCAAGGTGGCTTGCGAACAAAATTGGTGTAAAAAGGAATCAGTGCACGATTGGAATAGAAGGCATAGGCCAAACACAGAGCCGCACCACTGAACGGGTCAACTTGCAGCTGCAATCGAGGACGACCGGCTTCACCAAGAGAATTGAAGCTCACATTCTAACAGAGATTGTTTCCAAGCAACCATTAAGCAGCATCAATATATGTGATTGGAAAATTCCGAGCAACCTCCAACTAGCCGACCCCAATTTCTATGAATCCAGAGGCATCGATTTACTCCTTGGAGCAGGTATCTTCTACTCAACACTATGCGTTGGGAAAATACCACTTGGAGATGGACGGCCTGTGCTTCAAAATACCCTTTTTGGCTCGATAGTTGGTGGTGAATACATAATACAAAATTCACCTAGCACAGCTATTACTTGTGGCATCTGCACCGAAGATCAGTCACTCACCGAGGCAATGGAAAAATTCTGGCGGCTTGAAGATTGCGACTCAAGTAGAGCCAACTTAACTGCGGCCGAACGACGATGTGAACAGGATTTTCTTCGAAACACTCACCAACACATTGACGGTCGATTTGTAGTGAAGTTACCATTTCAGCACGATCCAAATCAACTCGGTGAATCCAAAGACATAGCCTTACAGCGTTTCACAGCCATTGAACGCAAATTATTCAAAAACCCTGAGCTCAAGACTCAGTATGTAGCTTTTATGCGAGAGTATGGAAAACTCGGTCATATGAAGGAAATAGATGTAGAGAGCATCAAAGGTTCACATTACTTCTTACCACATCATGCCGTCCTCAAACCGGACAGCTCAACAACTAAACTAAGAGTTGTATTCGATGCATCAGCAAAAACATCAAGCAATTTATCATTAAACGAAATACTAGCCACAGGGCCAGCCATACAAGAAGACGTGGTTACAACACTCTTACGATTTCGGCTGCCTAGATTTGCTTTTACAGCCGACATCGAAAAAATGTACCGACAGATATGGGTAGACAATGATCACCAAAAATATCAACTTATTTGGTGGAGAGAGGACCCATCACATCCATTAAAATGTTATAAGCTCTCTCCCTCTGCACCATACTTGGCTATGCGCACCTTGCAAGCGCTCGCTGAAAAACAAGCTCTAAAGTATCCGTTGGCAGCAGAAGTAGTAAAAACTAATTTTTATGTAGATGATGTGTTAAGTGGTTCTGATAAAATCACTACAACACTTGAAATGCAACAGCAACTACGCCTGATGTTGGGCTCCGCAGGCTTCAATCTACGAAAGTGGTGTGCAAATCACCCAAAATTACTACAAGATATCGCACCCACAGATCAAGAAGTTGCACTCAACTTTAACAATTCTCTCAATGAGAGCATCAAAACAATGGGGATCACGTGGAATCCTAAAAATGATAATTTCAAGCTGAAAATCGGAGAAACCACCACTGATCATAGAATAACCAAACGCACAGCTTTAGCAGATATATCTCGTATATTTGATCCACTAGGATTCATTGCTCCAGTAACAACCACCGCAAAAATATTTCTACAGCAGTTGTGGAAACTAAGAGTGGATTGGGATGGTGCACTCCCACAAGATCTTCACACTACCTGGCTAACATTCAAAACAGATTTCAAATATTGCAAAGCATCAGCATCCCTCGTCATATCTTTGGCCATAAGGAAGCGAATAATCCTGAAATACATATTTTCGCAGATGCCTCAGAGCAAGCATACGGAGCTGTAGCATACATGAAGACAACACATGCTCACAACACTATAGTCGTACGATTTATATGTGCAAAATCAAGAATAGCTCCAATAAAACAAGTAACATTACCACGATTAGAATTATGTGCTGCCAAGTTAGCCGTAGAACTTATGCAGAAACTTCAAGAAGCCAACATCATCAAGGAATCGATTGTACACTTATGGTACGGCAGTGCTAGGATGGATAAACGCAGATTCATCTCATTATCAAACTTTTTTCGCCAACAGGATTTCAGCCATTCAGCAGCATACATCTCCACAACAACGGCGACACGTGCAATCTAAAGACAATCCTGCTGATCTTATATCAAGAGGACTAACACCAAGCAAACTAATTAACAATAATTTATGGTTGAATGGTCCCCTATTTCTACATAGAGCGATAACAAGTTGGCCTCTTCAACCACCACAAGGAGAATGTCCGTTAGAGCGCAGGAAGGTAATGTCTGCTACAACGGCGACAGCTACAAACCGCACAAGAAATTGGCTTGAAGAAGTCAATCACAAAAATTCGTTTCGGCACTTGCAAAGGGTATTGGCATATGTTCTACGTTTCATCAACCATACTCGAAACCAGTCGACCAAGGTAGCAACGACAACATTATCTGCAAATGAAGTGGAAGAATCGCTGCTACTTATTGTGAAGACCATGCAACGGCAAGAATTTGACAATGATATTAGTCAATTAACTCGCTATTCCGCTGTGAGCAACAACAGTTTAATCAACACTCTAACTCCTTTCCTAGATGATAAAGGCATGTTAAGAGTGGGAGGACGTTTGGAGTCATCCAACTTAAGTTATGATGCCAGACACCCGATGCTGCTACCATACAACAACATAATTACAAAACTTTTACTAAACGATCTGCACAAGGAACACCTTCATGCTGGTCCTCAAACCCTTATGTCTATTACAAGACAAAGATTTTGGCCTCTAAAACTAAAAACCTTAGCTCGCTCCGTCACTCAAAACTGTGTTCAATGCACTAGAGCCAAACCAAAATTATTACAACAATTGATGGGTAATTTACCCGCCGACAGAGTACAACCTGCAAGACCATTTGTCACCTCTGGAGTAGATTTCTTTGGTCCAATTTGGACTCACTTCAAAATTCGAGGTAAACCACCGCTAAAATCATATGTAGCCGTATTTTGTTGTTTCGCTACAAAGGCGGTTCATTTAGAGTTGGTGAGTGATCTAACAACTGAGGCCTTTATTGGAGCGCTCAGACGTTTTATGGCTCGTCGAGGACACTGCAAGACACTATACTGCGACAATGCAACAAACTTCGTAGGAGCCAGGAACCAATTGCAAGAATTACGATCGATAATTCACGATGATAATTCACAAAAACAAATAACAAATGAATGTAATACGAAAGGAATCCATTTCTCATTCATCCCACTACGTGCACCACACTTCGGTGGACTTTGGGAAGCGGCAGTAAAATCAGCCAAAAGCTTACTCCAAAAAACCTTGGCATCCGCGTCACTAACATATGAAGAAATGGGAACCGTTCTGGCTGAAGCAGAGGCCATAATGAATTCAAGACCAATCACTCCAATGTCATCAAATCCGAATGACTTCCAAGCACTCACCCCAGGACACTTTCTCATGGGAGAGCCTTTGACCTCGACAATCGATCCTAATGCTCAACCAAACAACGTCAAAAATCCCACCAGATGGAAACTGGTCCTGCAACTCAAGGCAGAGTTTTGGAGAAGATGGTCCAATGAGTATCTTCACAGCCTACAACATCGATACAAATGGCACCATGAATCCAGACACATCAAACCAGGCATAATGGTCATAATCAAGGATGACAACCTACCCTCCTTGAAATGGCCTCTTGGTCGAATCACGAAGGTAATACGAGGTCACGACGGACTTGTTCGAGTTGCCGACGTGCGCACAGCGACCGGAATATCACGAAGAGCAATACACAAGTTAGCACCACTTCCAGTCGATGAAGAAACTAGCGACGTCAACGAGGATGCATCGACCTCTTCGAGAACATCGCCGCACTCCACCGCAGGCACGCAGCCTCACAACAAACCTGAAATACCATCAAAAAGGATGCGACTGCCACAACTGGCATTCAGCAACATAGTACTAATAGCCTTTTTATTACTGCCAATAATACTAGGTAATCCGATTGAGGTCACACAATTTAATAAAATTTCCGGTATACATTTCGAAGCCATAGGAAACATAAAACTAGTAACAAAGGAGTGGAATTTAATTGCTTTCTATGATATGGCACCATTTCGAGCTGAACTAGAAAGCCTGGCAAACGGAACAAGTTTTCTAAGTCAATTATGCGATCAAGTTCATCAAAGATCCACCTGCACGATCCTCGTCGACCAATTCATGCGAGCACAAGAGGAACTTAAGCAAGACAATAGTATCCTCTATTCAAAGAAGAGATACACGAGAGGCGCGATAGATTTAATTGGCAATATTGGTAATTCTTTGTTTGGAATTCTAGATTCTGAGTATGCCGCAAAGATGGCGCAGACCATTGAACAAGTGCATTCTAACGAGGAGCATGTACGGAGTTTACTAAAGACACAAACATCGATAATGAATTCAACGATCAACATAATGAATCACCAAAACGGGACTAAGATCAGATTAGGAATGATCGAGCATCAAATTGAAGAAATCGCCATTCGAATCAATATCACATCAGAAGAGGTAGTTCAAGATAAAACATTTAGACTGTTATTGGCATTAGCAGTGCAAATGACATTAACACTATCAAATCTACAACGAATACAATCGTCACTGTTGGATATTTTAATTGACACTCATCATGGGAGAATTCATCCAATGCTAATAAGCCCTCAACAATGTCGACAGGAAATAATGCGCATCAAGAATCATCTTCCATCCCAATTTCAGTTACCTGTGGAATATGACGAGCTATTGTCCTTCTACAAGCTAATGAGGGTAAAGGGAGGCGTCTCGGCCGATTATGTGATATTTGACATCAAAATACCATTGGTCAGTCAAGAATTATTTGAAGTTTTTAATGTGATACCCATTCCGGTCTTGTTCAATAATACAATGGTAACCATAAAATCAACAACCTCGGTCATGGCAGTTAACCTACTTCGTGACAGATATTTTCCTACATCCCCCACGAAGCTCAAACAATGTATCAAGACAAAAGAAGATACATTTTTATGTGACAACATTCATTCGATTTATAACAAAGGAACTGTCGAACAGCCATGTGAAATCAACTTACTGCATAACAAGACCATTACTAGCTGCGAATTCACAAAACCAACTCCAAGGAAGTCTGGATTCAAATGGAACACGCAAATCAATGGATCTTTGCCGTATCATCAACACAAATGTCAGCGGTGTGCAACAACGAAGTATTTCAACTGGCTCTAACTGGATCTGGTCGGCTCAGCCTTCAACCAGACTGCACATTAAAAAATGACTTTATAACTATACAAGGACACTTCATCGTCACCACTTCCACGCATTCGTCATATACAAAATTAGGTATTATGACAGAGCTGGACGGTCCAAACAACATGGAACCATTCCTCTTGGAAACCAAAGAAGTAGCAGCGGAAGATCAGCTCAGCCAATTAACAGCACTTCAGCGTGAAATAGCGAATCCATAGACGATTATGACAATGTTCGACCACATGATATTCATCAATACGTCGTAGGCTATTCATGTGTCTTCATCATCGTTTGCGTCATAATGTGGGCTGTGTGGAAACGAATAAAAAAACTCCACAACAAGGATCGAGTTTCACCACACCAGCACCCAGACACAACGTCAACACACGTGATGTCGTTCAACCTGAAGTTATCACAACACATGAAAGATAAGGTTGATCGACAGTCGCTCAACGCCGGGGAATATGTTTGGATATAAATATATCATATGTTGTTAAGTTAGTAAATTAATAGCACATATAAAATAACATACACACATTTAAGCACTTATTATATTTGTATACCTTAAGACATAAGCTATTTTCATTTTTGTATTTTTTATTAGTCTAAACAAAGTAAAATACATATATAAGAAACATAAATGCAAAATGCTGACAACATAAGTGCAATGAATTGCTACTTAGCCTTGAATGCTAGTAAGTTCATTGTCGCAATATTTCGCAATGTAGGCGTTTTAAGGCACATTGCACTGGCCTTGAATTTTTGCGTAAAGTTTGTTCTGCTGACTATGCAGTTTTGGTTGCATTGCCCTTTATTGTTTGTTATGCTTATATTTTATATTTGTTATGTTTATATTAATAATATTCAATTTTTTAGCTATTAATAGTTTCGCAAATCAATAAAGTTTATCAGTACAATTATTCACATTATAACTCAAGGTGTTTTTATTTACTCAAAATAAAAGTATAATTGGTTAATGCACCAAATATACATTAAATAGAACACGGCTCAAGTGCCTGGTCTAATATACATAATATAGTATAAAAGCATACTATACAGAACCCATAAATATATATAAATAATTGAATCGAGAGTTTTTAGCTCATTCAATATTTGATCAGCATCATAAAGTATTTAAACATATTTCGTGAAGATTTATTTATTTGTATTTCTTATATTTTAAAATAAGTGCACGCGTCAACGAAATTTTAAAAATTGCAAAAGCATTGTGCGAAAATGCGCATAAAAATCGGGAGCTGGTTATGCCGAGTATAAAAGAGTGCTCATCGCTCCTTATTACCCTTCGGAGTATTTTACGGAAGGCAACAACTGTTGGAACAAAGCAGAGTGCTACATGCGGAATAGGACTTATTCAAGGCTCTCGCACGCAGTTGAAGAAGCTCAACGCTTGTACTGGTGCAGGTCTTTCCCGAACGGGCAACAGATCGGATTGGGCTTCCATTCGAATTCGGTGGGAAGAAATCGAGTCAACATTTGTTGGACGGTAAGCTTAATTTTTAAATAATTTTATTACCATATTACATATTTCGATTTAATATAATACGTTAATTTAAACCATATTTTAATTTTCAGAGTACGTACTGGCGTCATAATTAATTTAACGCATAAAGATCCCCAGAATTTCTTGGCAGATTGTCTAGATCTCTTCCAGCGCACCGTTAAAAAAATCCTTAGTAAAATTTACGTCTCTTAAGGTAAATACAATATTTTGTGGCGAATTTCGAGTTACTAGAGCTAATGAAGAAATTAGTGACTTGAAATTCATGAACACGAAAAATGTTGCAATTTACCGGGAAACGGATATTAGAGCTTGGTTTTTTGAACATGTTCAAATGCAATTTTGAAAAAGCTGGAAGAGTTCCAAGAACGGGATAGTGGATGGGCGTTGGCTGCAGTTCTTAACTTGGCAGTGAACATCAACAAATACACGCCACCGCTAGGATCGTCATATATCCCGCTACCACCACAGATTTATAACAAGAAAGCATGCGTTAATGTGAAAAATGATGACAACGCATGTTTTGCCTGGGCAATCATATCTGCTCTGCATCCAGCGAATATAAATTCGGATCGCATGTCAATGTATCCGAATTATCGTGATTTACTAAATTTGTCAAATATAGTATTTCCAATGACGATGAGACAGATCCCGAGATTTGAGATGCAAAACAACATCTCAATTAATGTATACATTCTGCATAAAAACAGAAACAAATTTACAGTGCTACCGTCATATTTGACAAAAAATAAAATAGTATGTCATATAAATTTCCTGATGGTGCAGAGCAGATATCAGAATAAAGCTGATGATGGTGATGATAACAACAATATCGCTGATAATGGAGATGGTAGCAGCAATGATGATGTGCCAGTCACATACCATTATGTGTGGATAAAAAGCCTTTCACGGCTTTTATCCATGCAAGTATCAGCACATCGTGAAGCCAAATATTTTTGTGATAGATGTTTGCACTACTTCCACTCAGCACTCAAGTTTGAGCAACACACCGAGGACTGCAGCAGACTAAACAACTGTAAAATAAGGATGCCGACAGGAGCTGAGAAGGAGGTTTGCTTTAAAAATTTTAAAAATAAGATTATGACCCCATCCTACTTCAGCTAGCTTGACCAATCATACCCCCCCTAGCTATCCCTCCATCCGTACATCTTGCATGCTTATCTCCAACTTATAACAACAGCACGATTCAACCATCCTACTTCAGCAAGCTTGACCAATCATACCCCCCTAGCTATCCATCCGTCCGTACATATTGCATTCTTATCTCCAATTTGCAACAACAACAACACGCTTCAGCCACCCTACTATCGGCCAACTTGACCGATCGTACTACGCCGACTGCGCAGTCGGGCAAAATTTTGTGAATTTTGAGGCCCGTAAGAAAATACACGCGTTTTTGGTCTAGAACTCTCATAGCTCTTCTACTTGTGGAGTTTATGAGAGAGTACGAAAGCCTAGGACACATGAAGAAGGTGAACTTTGACTCAATACCATCACCTAACTACTTCATTCCTCATCATTGCGTCCTGAAACCCGACAGCACCACTACCAAACTTCGAGTAGTGTTCGACGCCTCCTCCAAAACCGCGACAGGGTATGCATTAAATGATTTGATACATACGGGACCCACAATTCAAAATGAGCAGTTTTCAATACTACTACGCTTTCGATTGCCACGTTTTGTCTTTACGACCGATATCGAGAAGATGTATCGGCAGATTCATATACATCCAGAAGATCAACGGTATCAATTCATCATTTGGAGAGAACAGCAGAAATTAAGTACTATCAATTAAATACCGTCACATATGGTACACGGGCAGCTCCATACCTAGCAATCAAATGCTTGCTTGAGGATCAGACAGTCTGGCTACAGCCATAGAAATGCAACAGCAACTGATCAAAATACTGAGCACACATGGATTCAATTTACGAAAATGGTGTGCAAACCATCCCAAACTATTGACAAATATTCCACAAGGTGATCAGGAAGTGAATTTGGATTTCTCTAAAGACAATAATGACTCAATAAAAACACTGGGCTTACTATGGTTACCGAAGGCTGATGTATTTTGCATCAGAACAACTCTGGATCCTGTGCGGGCAGTTACTAAACGAATAATCTGTTCCGATTTAGTACGACTATTAGCACCCGTAATTGTTAAGACAAAAATATTCATACAACATCTATGGCAAATACAATTATCTTGGGATGAAGCACTACCATCAGATCTTGATGCCACATAGACAGCATTTCGAGAAAATTTGAGCAACTTAAACAATCTCAAAATAGGCTGGCACATTTTCAAGGGAGAACCATTATCTTCAACTCAATTACACATCTTTACTGATGCCTCTGAAAAGGCTTTTGGTGCAGCAGCATACTTACGAGCAACCTTGAAGGATGGCAGGATAATAACGCGGTTATTTTGCGCAAAAACCCGAGTTCCCCCACTAAAAAAAACCTACAATCATTGCCTCGGTTAGAATTTTGCGCAGCACTAGTCGGTTCCCAACTCGCAGCTCGAGTGAAAACAGATTGTCAGATACGAAACCAAAACACTTTCTTGTGGATGGATTCAGAAGTTGTGCTTCATCGGATAAATTCACAATCATCTTCATACAAATGTTTTGTGGCAAACAGAGAAGCAAAAATTCAAATGCTTACCTCACCTGTGCAATGGCGACATATCAGCTCAAAGGCAAATCCAGCTAATTTACTATCAAGATGATCTAATGCGGATGAAGATGATCTAATGCGGAGAAAGTGCGAAAAAGCTGTAGTAGCTGAACTCTATTGTTATCAAGAGGATGTTCAGCAAAGGCATTGGCTGACGATGCACTTTGGTTCCAAGGACCGATGTTTCTGCATGGTAACCAAGAACTATGGCCCCCAAAGTGGTCAAACCAGCTACCCACTGCGTCTGAGATCAAAAAACAGAGATACAGCCATATCGTTGATCACTGGAGAAGCAAATGGAGAATGCATTTATCAAATCAATCATCGCAATTCATTCCGCACACTTTTAAGAGTCATCAGATACGTATTAAGATTTATACACAATACTAGGTGTAAACAAGAGTCTACATCAGAACACATCCTTCTATCTTCATCCGAACAAGAACAAGCATTGGCGGTTGTTGTCAAGACCATCCAGGCCTATGACTTCAGAGAAGATATCCAAAACCTGAAGCAACACAATGAGCTCAAAAGTGGCGGTACACTTCACAGTTTATCACCATTTTTAGATGACATGAACATCCTTCGAGTGGGGGGACGTTTAGAAGAAGCTTCGCTTCCGTTCGATGCTAAGCACCAAATGGTGCTTCCATACATTGACCTGCTGGTCAAGTTAGTATTCCTCAAGGTGCATAACAAGAACAAGCACTGTGGACTTCAAGCATTGTTGGGAGCCTTGAGGCAACGTTTTTGGCCTTTAAAAGGAAAAACGACTGCTCGATCAATTGTTCAGCATTGCATCCGATGTTATAAGGCGCCCTCAATTAGGACAACAAATTATGGGAAATCTGCCAGCTACAAAAGTGACACCAGCGCGACCATTCATTAACGCTGGTATTGATTACGCAGGGCCATTATGGGTGCATTATAAAGTCCGAGGAAAAAGGCCAACCAAGGCTTATTTAGCTGTATTCTGTTGTTTTGCCTCAAAGGCAGTTCATCTGGAGCTGGTAACGCAACTAACAACAGACGCATTTATTGGCGCTCTCAAAAGATCCATAATTAGAAGAAGTCGCTGCCAAAACTTATACAGGGATAATGCCACAAATTTCATCGGAGCAAAAAATCAATTGGCTGAGCTATCATTAGAAATTTACTCGTCTGACGCTCAAGATCAAATTAGAAACACGTGCAATGAGAAGGGAATACATTTTCATTTCATTCCTCCCAGATCCCCACATTTCGGAGGACTGTGGGAAGCGGTGGTTAAGTCTGCGAAACAACTTCTACTATAAAGTGTCGCGTCAGCCTCTTTGACCTATGAAGAACTGGAGACCGTCATTGTGGAAATCGAAGCAATCTTAAATTCTCGGCCACTAACGCCACTGTTATCGGATCTTTCTGATTCGAGTGCACTGACGCCAGGTCATTTCCTCATAGGAGAATCGCTCACCGCCCAAGTAGACAGCAGGGCAGACTCAACGAAACTATCGCTATTGGCACGATGAAATTGGTATCACAAGTAAAACACGATTTCTGGAAGAGGTGGACTAATGAGTATCTAAATGAGCTCCAACAACGATGAAAATGGACAAGGCAGACAGATAACCTGAAACGCGGGGAATTGGTAATCATCAAGGAAGACAATATTCCTGTTATGCGTTGACCTCTGGTCCGAGTTGTAGAAGTATATAATGGAACTGATGGGGTAGTGCGCATTGTTGATGTAAAGACAGCAACAGGAAGATACAAACGTGCAATCCATAGACTCGCCCGACTTCTCCTAGACTCAGATACTGGCACTGAATCAAACGAAATTAAGATCACAAGAAAACGAAAGGACGAAATGAATGAAGAACCACCAAGTAGAACAAAAACGGCATGACATTACAGCCTTATGACATTATTGGCAATATTGCTAATGGTGCCAATAGCATAGTGCGGACCAGTCAATATTACAAAATTTAATCCAACTGCAGGCATACATTTAAAACACATCGGATTGAGCAAAATCATTACAAGTGAATGTAAACTGGTTGTTTATTATGATCTTAAACAAATACGTACTGAAATTAAACTACAAAAATACGGCACCACGACGATGAATCACATGTGCGAACAAATACAGCCAACAACAATATGCGATGAACTTATAACAATTTCACCGCACAAATACTGAACTGGATCTTGATAAAGGATTGTTAACAAGTCATCGTCAAAAAAGAGATACACTTAATGTTGTAGGAAACATTGCTAACTCGCTTTTTGGAGTTTTAGACTCAGAATATGGCAGTCAGATGTCAGAAACAATAACGGCCATCAACGACAAAGAACAGCATTTGGCAAGTATGATGAAAAAACAGATCTCAGTAGTTTATTCAACCATTAATATCATAAAACATGATTAAACCACAACTTAAATGGCCTTCAAAAGGCTTGAAGGAAGATTGACGGACATCAAAAAACAATTACGGCATAATGAAGAAGAAGCACAGGCAGAGCAAACATTCCAGATGTTTTTATCATTAGCTTTTCAACTATCCATTATGACATCAAATGTTCAACGTGTGCAAGCAGCATTCATAAATGTTCTTACAAATGTTCATAATGGTCAAATCAGCCCTCAATTGCTATCACCACAGCAACTTAACAATGAAATTTTAAAAATCTCAGCATATTTGGCACCAAGCATGCAGATCCCAGGATATCAAGGTGATCTCCTATCAATATACAAGTTAATGAAGGTTAAGGTGGCGATAACAGAGAACCATGCCAGTTTCCAGATAACTGTTCCGTTAACCAGCTTGAATGAATTCAACTTATATCGACTAATACCAATTCCCACTAAAATTAACAACACTATGATGGCGATAAAATTATCTACATCAATTTTTGCTATCAACTTACATCGGGATCAATATATTCCAACCACAGCTGAAAGGTTACAATCTTGCTTTAGAATGGAAAACGAATTGTATCTTTGTGCCAACAATCAACCCACCTACAACAAGGGATCAGATGTGTGATTGCGAAGTTAGTCTATTCAACAATGAAACTTGATCCCATTGTAAGTTTGAGCACAGGGAAGACCATGTGTGGATACAAGTCAATGACAGAAATCAATGGAAGTTTGCTCTAGCAACGCCAATACAACTAAGCAGTATGTGACAACTTCGTCTCACGAATCTCATTGGATGGCTCAGGTTTTATCGAGTTAACAACGGGATGTGTGTTAAAATATCAACTATTAAATATAACAAGCAAACATTGGGACACATTATCGATATAAATGCAGCAAAATCAGCATCATTACCAGTCTTAGATACCACAGAGATTGAGTATGAACCCGCACTAAGAGAATTGTCAAAGTTGCAAGAAATTTTGGATGCACATGAAATCAACGATCTCTCCAATAAACTGCAAAAACATCAATATTATAGTTTTGCAGTGAGTTATTCGGCTCTGTTCCTAGGTGTGGTCATCATCTTAGCTATTGTCATCATGTTTAAGCAACATGAGAGGCAGCTAAGAGGTACTCTTCCAATGACTCCCCAAGCGGCATCTAAAACCTCACCAATAACAGACGGTCCACTATCAGATGGAATTCCTAACACACCACCACAAGCAGCTCCACGGTACTTTAACAGTTTTTGCGTGGACATATAAAAGCACGGCTGGATTGTTGAACATTCATTCAACGCGGGGGAGAATAATTTTTACTATGTTAAGTGATATAAATAATATAATTACATCAAAATAAAGTGAGTTGATTTAAGTAAACAGAAAAATAAGGTGTTCAAATTTTTCAACGCGAATTTCTAGTCCAAGTACTAGAAATTCAAGTCACCAAATTTTATTTTTACTGAGTGTAAAAAAAATAAATGAGTTAAATTTCACAACAAAAGTGCACAAAAGTGCAGTGAACGTTTGTTCTTATTTTTTACCAAATGTAAAAAAAATAAACAAATTAACTTTTGAGATGTCAGCGTTACACATTAAAACAAAAAAAAAAAACATTTAAAATTATGTGCAGCAACAAATATTATAACACATTTTAGGTAGGAACTATTAGATCTATTATCTTCCGTGATTATCTGCATCGCAGTTCAGCCTGTCGGGGGTTTATTATTCAAACCTTGACAGGTGGCAGATCCTGACGAAAAATGGCCCATTTCTTCTGTTTCCGCCCCGCGGTAATTGTTATCCCCCTGAAGAATCCATGGGGTCGTTATCCTGGTGGGGTGTGCTGGTTGATTCTGGGGCACCTCCTGTATTTTTTGTAGTTATTTCCGCATTTTCCCTGGTGGGATTGGCTGAGTGCGTCGGCGGTACATCTTATAGCTACAAAGGACAACAAAATAATGAAGGTTATTAATAAAATAATGACGGTGCGGGATGAATTAAAATTTTTAAGAGGTGTTAATTAGTAGAGCTTGGTGGTAATCAAACTTCCCCTGTTAGTGTTGTAACCCCTCGGAACCAAGCCGAGGGGTAAATTCCTTCAGGTGTTGCAGGTGTGCGCGTATGTGTTGCCTGCGGTGGTTTCTGGTAATATTGGGAGCCTTGAGTTCAGTGATGTTACTTGAAACCCATTTCTGAATGATATATGGCCCGGAGAATTTTGGTGCTAACTTCTGCCGAAGTAGTCGACTGTAAAGGATAAGGTGTGATCTCGTTTCATCACTAGTGATCCTATTTTTGGTTTTCAGTTTCCAGTTTCGCTTTCATGTTTTGTCGAACTTTTTCCCATAAGGCTTCGACATTCGGTATGAGCTCCTGTGATTCCTCTGGGACCATTTCCTTCCCACGGTATTGGTATGGTGCGGTGAGATTCCTGCCAAAGTTTATTTCCCGGCCGATGCACGATTTATTACTCCTTACGGTGGGATTTTCATGTGGATTCTGGAGGAGTTGGTTTTGCTCGGTGCTCAAGAATTCACGACTATGCAACGTATGTAAGTGATAGGGAATTGGGCTGGTACCTTCCGGCGTGGCCAGAGTGATGCCGTCGAGGATTACGGTGATTTTGCGGTGGCTTAAGAAGTCCATTCTTATTACGATGAGCTCTGCTAGATAAGGTAAATATGAAGCAATAAGTTGGGTGGTCTGATTGTTAAACTGGATCTTGACCGGAAAGACTTCGCTGCATTTGGCACTTGTACCTTCAGCTAATTGAACATTCCGTACTAACTCCTTTACTCCTTACTCCTTGCTGGGTTAGATGCTGGTATACGGTCTGGTTTAGATATGTTGAGGATGTACCTGTGTCGATTAGGGCCCTTACTTGTAACCCATGGATAATGACCTTTATGTAGTATCGATTGGCTGGGTTAGGTGGGGGTGCTGCGGTTGTCATAGCTCTGTGTCCGCAAAAGCAGAATCGTGAGAACACCCCTTCCTGGCCACATCGTGAACAGAATAGTATGCGCGGGTTGTAACATTGAATGCAACGGTGGCCAGATTGTTTGCACTTCCAACAATGAGTATTGCTCTGGTATAGGCCGGCGGTTTTCATACAGCAGTTGAGCTGTTAGCGGTTGTCGGTTAGCTCCATTAAATCGTCGATTGAGATAAAATCGCTGCGGCGCACGTACAGTTTGTATTCGACTCGTAGTCCATCGCAGATACGGTCGGTATGGTCGAGCCTTCTTAGTTGAGGATGTTGGCGGATTAATGTTTGTAGAGCGAGGATATAATCTCTTGCTTTTTCACGTTGTCATTGCTTTCGATTGTAAATGGTTTCCTCGAGTTGGGCTAAATGTCGCTTAGGCAGAAAAAATTTCTTATCTCTAATTTGAAGTTCTCCCAGAAGCTGAGGTGATCTTTCTTCACTCGATACCATTGCAGTGTTTTACCCCGTAATACTGCTACTAATGATGGCAGCAGGGTGTCAGGTGGCATGCAGTGGCATTCAGCTAGTTCTTCAATCCGCTCAATGAACTCTTAAAGGTTATCTCCCCCGTTGAAGTATAAATCCCAGCGCTGAATCATCTGGATAGTGTTTGTGTCCGTCCAACGGTCTGTCGATGGGGTTGGTCGCGGCGGAACATACACCATAGTTTCCTCGTTTTGGACGGCTGACGTTTTCTCGTCATCTCTAGTTATTTCCTCTTCTTATTCTTTCAATATGTTAATACATGCAATAACAATAGAGTTCAGCTACTACAGCTTTTTCACACTTTCTCCGCAATAGATCATTTTAAGAACCAATCCAAATATCATTGAAATATCTCAAAGATATCGATAGAAGTGGTCAAAAAAAAAACCAAAAGGGAGAAAAATTTACCCACCATAATATGGGTTGGGCTCAGGGACAACACAAGACATAACAACTAACCATGCGTTTACATAGATCTTATCCTTCATTAGTTTTCAATCTACTTTTGAGTTGACCTTTCGACAAGTTAACATCAAACACGTTACAGTTGTTAACAAAGGTACTAATGCGATTTAATGGAGCAGTTAACATATAATTTGTTCTACTAAATGGTAAATAAATCAAGTTTTTAGAGTTTCTACTGCTTCTACGGTTAGTGTTAAATTTTATAAGAGAAAGAAGCTCTGGAGAGTCGAATACACCAGTTATGAGTTGGTGTAAGTAGACGATATCAGCAGATTTTCCTCTCTCACTTAAAGATTGCATTTTCAATAATTTCAAACGATCCTCATATGGAGGAAGGTTAAATGTGTCAGTTCCACTCAAGCCTCTTAGAGCAAACCGAACAAAACGTTTTTGAATTCTTTCTATACGATCAACATGCACATTGTAATGTGGGGACCATACTTGACTTGCGTACTCCAAGTGAGGACGGACGATTGAATAATACAGAGTTGTAGTTGTTATTAAGCTATCAAACTCTTTGGCCCACCGTTTTATAAAACCAAGCATAGAAGACGCTTTTTTACAAATTGTGTCAATATGCATGTTAAACGACAATTTAGAATCCATGCATATACCAAGGTCTTTGACGGTAGTTACACGACTTAAAGCAGTATCTTTAATTTTGTAATCAAAAATAAAATTGGTCCTTTTACGCGAAAAGGTCATAGTTTGGCATTTATCTGGATTTAAAAACATGTTCTTTTTAGAACACCAAACCTCAAAGGAGTTCAAGTCTGACTGGAGCAGGTCTGAATTGTCCTTAGAATCAATTGTTCTGTATATTTTCATATCATCTGCATAAATAAGCAAATGAGAGTGTTTGATGACGTGGGTAACATCATTAATTGCCAAAATAAACAGAAATGGACCCAGGTGGCTTCCTTGAGGAACACCCGATTCTGCAACAAATTCAGAAGACAACACGCCTCGGAACCGTATTTGATAAGATCGCTCCATCAAATACGATTTGATCCAGTTTACAAAATATTGTGGAAATCCCATTAATTTAAGTTTAAATAAAATTAGATTATGTGGTAACATTGCTAAAGTCAGTGTAAATACAATCGACCTGGCTACCAGAATCAATAGATTTTAAGCAGAATGTAGTGAAATCAAGGAGATTAGACACAGTGGATCTGCCAGCAACAAAACCATGCTGAAGAGTTGTCATGACTTGCCTACAGTGAATTTTCACTCGATCGTACACTATTCGCTCAAAAAGTTTAGGAATCGAAGACAATTTAGCGATAGGCCTATAATTAGTGACGTCATTCCTGCAACCTTTTTTGTAAATAGGACTGATATAAGATTTTTTCCAAAAAAGAGGAAAATTACTTTCATTAATTGATTTATTAAAAAGTAACGAAAGTGGCTGACATAAAATGACATTGTTTTAACACTGCGGCAGGAATTCCATCTGGTCCAGCGCTAAAATCCTCATCGATTGATTCAATATACTTAAAAATATCCTCTGAGGTAAAAGATATATGCCCCAAAGAAACTCTGGATGCGTTGTTCATATAATCAAAATATGCTAAATCAGGATTAAAAGAATCTGAACAAAATGATTCTTTAAAAAGATTGGAAAATAAGCCACAAATAATGGTGGAATCGTCAGTAAATCCATCCTGAAGTTTGAAAGAAGAAGGAAATACATCAGTTTTCTTCTTAACATTAATAAATCCCCAAAATTTTCTTGGATCAGACAAAATACTCAGCTTCATATTATCCAAATACTCATTATTTAATGCAGCTGAGCAATTCTCAAATTCCAGAAACAAACGTTTGTATGCTTCTAGGTCATTTGAGTCAAAACTACAAACATATTTCTTCCATGCCCTATTCCTATTGTTGCGAAGAGTCTTTAAATCCTTTGTGTACCAAGGGTACGCAGAATTTTTCGCAAATTTGAGAACTATATGGTACAGACTGAGAAAACATAGCAAAGAGCTCCGTATAGAAAAAATTTATTGAACTATTAAAACTATTATTATTTATGTACTCTGTAATTATATTTAATTTACTATAAAGTAAATGCGGCGGTCAACGCAGAAGAGGACGACCGCATCTTCGTTGGAAAGACCAAGTAGAGGACAACCTGACGAAGCTTGGAATTTCCAACTGGCGCCAGCAAGAGAAAGACAGAAATGGCTGGCGCAAATTCTTAGATGAGGCCAAGACCGACATACGGTTGTAGCGCCAACTAAGTAAGTAAGTAAGTATAAAGTAAATGATTCAACCCCAAGAAGTCAGCTTTTTTGAAATTGAATTCATAAACTGTGTCAACAGAGCTTGAATTTACCATATTCTCCCTATCGGATTTATACCAAATACTCAAAGGTGGATGGTAATTATCAATAGTAGTCAAAGCATGAAGTGCCTTATGAACAATGACATTGTTACTGTCTGTAGTTAAGACTAGGTCAAGCAGCCTTTCCAGACTATTATAAATACAACTAACTTGTTGTAAGTCAGAACATATATTGTCAACAAATATATGTTCTTGGCGTGTCTTCGAATTAGATGCACAAAAATGTGTTTCATCGTCAGAAGAATGCCATTTTAAGTCAGGCAAATTAAAATCGCCCAACAATAAAATGTCGTCATTAACGTCAAGTATATTTAATATAAATTCTATGCAATCCGCAAGGCTTGCATAGACCTCTACACTGCTCTTGGGAGGAACGTATGCATTAATAACAAATACATTTGAATTGCAATGTACAACCTTAACGCATATAAGTTCGATATTAGCAGAGCAGGGAATATCAATAAAGGAACTAACACAGGAGTTCCTTACAGCTAATAGGACACCACCACCAACTGCAGAATTATTGTCAGCGTGTCTGTCCTTCCTATATACTTCAAAACTATTGTCAAACAGTTCTAAGTCAGTAATTCCTCCGTTCAACCAAGTTTCAGTTAACGCGATAATATCTTCAGAAAAATTCTGAGTTGACAAAAAAATGTCGCGCGTCTTTGAACGCAATCCCCTTACATTTTGATAGTAAAGGGAAAGCCTATTTAGTTTTTTTGGGTCTGACTGGCGATATTATTTGTCCTTCTAGACCTGTGTTTAGGCTTAAACTCAAATACAAAGATATTATCAGCCCACAGATTGGAGCTCAGAACAGTTGCAAACTCTTCAGCAGCCACTGTGAGAATAAATGATGCGTGGGACGGTTTATTGCCAATTTTTTTGCATGAGCAGAAAGCAGTCTGACTTACTAAACGATTATGTTTGAAAAACGTCAATACATTTTCACTTGTTGTGTCGGGCTGAAGGCGTGAAATGAAAACCTTTTTTTTCCTCGACAACGCTCTTAAATTTAATGAACTATTGCGCTCATTAGTTATGTCACTAGCCGGCGGAGAAAGAGATGGAGGAGATGGAGTGATAACTGTATTATCCATTCTCACTGGCGTAAACACTGGTTTAGCCGAGATCTGCTTCGTTTCTAAAGTGGCTGGAAGCGTCATACGCCGCTTATTATTTTTATTTTTTGAATTATTTCTCTCTTTTTTCGAAATATTTAGGTCTTTATTAGATGAAATGATTTGAGTCTCAGAAGAACAGGCTGGAAGAGTCTGAGACAATGCGGTCGAAATATTTACCGATGAAGACTTTTCATCATAAATGCTAGTGCTAGGTGAGGTGCTTACTTCATTAAAAAATGTAACAATTTCTTTAAAATTGTTATTTAAAGCATTAAGACTATCACCGAAAAGCTTAATTTTTGAGAAAAACTCATCTGGTGAAAGAACCCTGCATGAAGCACAATACCAGCGAAGACCTGATCGTGGTGAGATTAAATCATCAAGACACGACTTAGAGATCCCAGCGCATGAAGTATGGAACAAACGCCCACATGGGCCAGAACAACTGAACATACGGTTCAGAATGTTTTGACTTTTGCAAAGCTCGTCTAAAGAACAAGCAGCAAAATTTTCTACGGAAATATATTCCATAGCGAAAAAATAAAGTTAAAAATTATATGTGTGCAAAATAATGTCCACTAAGTGCAAATGGGTTAATATAAAATGTTACAGTTTAAAAGCAACTGCAACAATTCGCTGTGCTTAGTTTGTGCAAATAAACAAATAAAGCACAAAGAGGAACGCAAAAAAAAGAGAAAGAAAAAAGTATATACTTAAGCAGCAGCTCAACTATCAAACTACGATGACAAATAAAACGATATATGTACCACAATAAACATTAAAAAAATTAATATACTACACCATTAAAAAAAGGAACTTCACTTTATTAACACTAAAAATAATTTTCAAACACAAAACAGCACACACGGAGATTAATAAAACCGATATAAACAAAATACAATAACAAAAACAATAACACAATATAAATGACCGTCACCGGCTATATGACGAGATCAACTGTGAGACAAACTGTGTTTTCCATTGATTTCCGGTTACGTTTGGCTTTGATTACTTCGCATAATTATCGACGTAACTGGTGAACACTGCAGCCGTCAGTTTTTAACCCAATCTTCTGTTATTCACCGATCAACCGATCCTTCTTCAATAAGTATACCCAGCCAACTGAATCTGTGGTTAGTTGTTGCGGCTCCATGCTTATCTCTTGCGTTATCGATTCTGATGCTGTGTTGGATTGTTGTTGAGTAATATTGTCCTGCGTCTGACCTGTTTCAGCGCCGTTGGTGGTGATTTCTGTTTCTGCACAGTCGTCGTTGAAATCAGTCCACTAACTCTCACAATTATTTACAAAATAAAAGACGCAGGGTTTTCAGTAATTCTCAAAGTAACTTTATTGAACACGTTATCTTAATTATAACCTCTTAGTTATACAGCTTCGGGTAGTCGCTAGTGAGCTTAGTAATCAGTTGGTAATCGCTTTAGTACTCGGTCATCAGTTGGCAATTGCTTTAGAAGCCGGTAATTGCTTCGGTAATCGGTTATCAGTTGGTAATCGCTTTTGTAATCGGTAATCCGTTGGTAATCGCTTTGGTAACTGGTAATCAGTTGGTAATCGCTTCGGTAATCGGTGATCGCTTCGGTAATTGGTAGTCCGTTTCTAATCGCTTCGGTAATCGGTTGGCAATCGCTAAAAAAGAATGCTCCGTTATTTCTAATACGACATAATAGAGTAGAGAGGTCAACTATAGACACCGTGTGGCGTAACAGAGAATGCCTGCGTCGCAACCCCGGTGATAGGCCTTGCGGTCAACCGAGGTATCGAAGTGGCTTTCGAAAACAAAAGAAATAAAATAAAAGATATAATAAAAAGAAAATAATAAAAAAATAGCAAACTACACTTAAAAATAACAAAAAATTACCGTTCGCCACCCTCCCCGGACAATAGACCTGACGGTCAGCCGAGGCAGTAGGTATTAGGCTTGAGCTCAGCTAAAAAGGAATGCTTCCTTAGCTGGTTTTGTCGTGTCTATTTATATGCTTTCAGAAAGAACTACTTAGGAATTATATTATTCGTCTGGCGTATGAAAAGAATGTTTAACGGCTGTTTTATGGCTACTAGACTGTGAGTCTTGTTGTTGTGGCTGGTAATTTATGTAGGTCACGTTGTTGTTGTCAAAACTACCTCCCCTATGCTGCATATATATCTGCACTATTTATATAATTAACTATACTTAATTTATCGTAAGCCTCATTGTAACGTCTTGTTACAAATCGACTTAAAGATTTTTCTATTCTATTGTGAAAGGAACCAATAAATATTTCGTGAGCTGCGAAAAAAGATTTCCAGAAACTCTTGCAATTAAAAACGTATTGATAAAGGATTTATAATAAATTTTATTGTACAATTTCGATGGTAAGATCTTACCAGAGTAGAATCGCAGCGAAGATTTACAATAATATTTAAGTCTCGTTGGCCAGCATAAGAATATACTTATTCAGAAAGTTAATTCTCTTAATAATAATATTCGGCGTTTAGAAGGTATAGAGAGAAATAAATGTGTCGAGATTGGGAATTCCCTCTTTAACTAACAATAATAGTTTAGATTGTGCGCGTAAAGTTTTTTCATCTGGCTTAGGAATAAATAATTGCGAAGCAGGCATTGATAACTGCTACGTTAAATATTCTAAAAACCAAAATATGGATAATTCTACTGATCTTAATAAAAATATTTCAGTAGTTAAATTTACTTCGCTATTAAAAAAGAAAGAAATAATGAAAGAAAAGGTTAATAATAAAAGTAGACTAACTTCTAAACTTTTTAATAGTAATAATAATATTAAGATTTATATAAATGATAGCCTAGATAATAATTCGCGTTCTTTGTTTAATATGTCTCTGAGAGCAAAACGAGATAAAAATTACAAATATGTGTGGGTAAGAAATGGAAAAGTTTTCATGCGCAAAAGAGATGGTGATAAGTGTGTTGTTATCAACTCGATAGTTGATATTGACACACTTTGTTAATTTCTGTCAAACTTGATTTTAATTAAATGTTTAATTTTTTACAAGATCCGCTGGATGATTCCAGCATTATCTCTTTTGCTAATGATAAATGTGTTAATTCCGGTGATCTGTGTTTTAATCGTGTCCATGCTAACAATTGTCTAATAATACACCAAAACATCAGAAGTATGAGAAAAAATTTTGACAATTTGAATCTGAATTTTTTTGACAATTTGAATCTAAGGCTTTTACTAATAAGCCTTATTTTATCTTTTTGACAGAAATTTGGATTTTTGATGAGGAAGTATCTCTTTTTAACATTGATGGTTACAAATTTATGTTTAGTTGTAATAATGAGTATGCCTCTGGTGGTGTTGCAGCTTTTGTACTTAAATCGATTGAGTGTAATTCTGCTAGTTTCAAGTTGAGAAGTTGTGATGCTCTAAAATTGGAATGTTTTTTAGACAACATAAAGTTTACTTTTCTTTGTATTTACAGATTTAATGGGGTTTCTGCAAATGATGTGTTTTTAACGGAAATTGAAAACCTTCTCCTGAATAATGTTAACATGAATTCAAACTTAGTACTCCTTGGTGATATTAATATTAACTTGTTGTTTGATAATTTAATGACAGACAGATACTTGTTTCTTCTTTCATCTTTTGGGCTTGAGTCTTGCATTAATCAGCCAACTCGCATTGTGTCTTCCTCTGGTTCGTGTATTGACCATATATTTTTGCGTCTTTAAAGTGCTGAATGCTTTGATTTTTTAATTTCTGTTATGGATTTTCAGATAACAGATCATTGCATGACAGCTTTAAGTCTTGTTAATTTGAAACCACATTGCACTAATTCTCTCCCACCGGTAGATTCTATCTTAAAAACTGATTTTGTTGAGTTGAAAAATTCCCCTCTGTTTTGAACTTTGGGATAATGTTTATTCGGAAAGTAATCCTTCTATTGCATATGAACAATTTTTAAAAACTTTAAATAGTCATATCAATAGCTGCTCTAGATCTGTGAGCAAAAATGCAAAACCTAAAAGATTAAAGCCTTGGATGTCTAACTAATGAAAAAAAATTCTTCAAGAAAAAAAAGAAATTTCCTAATAATGAATCTTTTGCGCAAAGTTATAAAAATTTATGTAAAGAGATTTCAAGTGATGTACTGGCTTGTAAAAATGATTACTATCTACGTGAGTTTTATAAAGTAAGAGGTGATATTAAAGGTGAGTGGAAATTAGTAAATAATATTTTAAATAAGAATTGTAATAAAGATCAGATATCTAGCATCTCAATTGACAATAGTACTATTTCTAATGCTCAGGATATTGCTAAGGGATTTAATAGTTTTTTTTCCAGAGTAGGTAAAGAAGTAGTTGCTGAAAGCTGTGTAACAGTGTAACTGTCAACATTGTAACTGTTTATCAAATGAAGCTTCAAATCAAGCTACTTTTGTTTTTAAACCTATCAGCTCTTTTGAAGTTTTCAAAACCATTTTATCATTAAAATCTTCAGATTCTACTACTTGTAGTTGTGTATCTAATAATTTTTTAAAAAAGATAGTTTACTTCATTAGTGGCATTTTAAGCTTTATTTACAACTTAAGCGTTACCTGTGGTATATTTCCAGATGGTTTAAAAGTAGCAGAGGTTTTACCTTTGTTTAAAAAAGGAGATAGGTCCATGGTTATAAACTACAGACCCATTTCACTTCTTCCGGTATTTTCTAAAATATTTGAAAAATTAATGAAAGCTCGAGTTGTGCTCTTTTTGGAGAAATATAAATGTTTCAGTAAACTCCAGTTTGGTTTGGTCTATCAACAGAAGACGCATTATTGAATTTCTGTACAAACATTTACTCCAGCCTTAATAATAAATGGTTAACAGCAGCTCTTTTTGTTGATATCACTAAAGCATTTGACACAGTGGACCATACAATTTTGCTTGATAAAATTTATAAGACTGGCTTTAAGGGATTTATCTTTAAATGGTTTCAGTCCTATTTAAAAAACAGAAAGCAGCGAGTAAAAATATTTAATTGTTATAGTTCATTAGAATTGTTGACATTAGGGGTTCCTCAGGGCTCAGTGCTGGGTCCTATATTGTTTTTAATCTTTATAAATTCGCTTTTTTCAATAAAATTCCGCAGTTCCATCAATGCTTTTGCTGATGATATGGCCTGTGCCTTTTCTTGTGTCTCGCCCTTGCAATTGTCTGTTGACATTAACCATGATCTCGCTGTTTTAAGGCACTGGTTTATGATTCATAGCTGGTACTTAATGATAAAACTAGAATAATGCTTTTTAATGTGAATGCTAAAAATGTAAACTTCGATTCATTTTTTTTTTCATGGTGGTAAATGTGAAAGATTTGGTTTAGGTAATGATATATGTTCCTCGTCGGATTGCATTCATACGTTCTGTGATCATAAGTCTTGTTCTTTAAACTGCTTCGCTATTGAAAAGGTTAATTCTTTTAGATATCGAGGTATTTGGCTTGATAGTGGTATGGATTGGACAATTCATACACGTGAACTTAAAAAGTATCTTTTGGCTGCCACCAGGCATTTGTATTTGTTGAAATCATATTGTAGTCCTATTCTTCTCAAGTGTATTTACTATGGTATATTTCACTCTAAATTTGAGTATGGTTTAGCTTGTTGGGGAGGTACTTATAAGAATAAAATATGCCCTCTTCTCGTTTCGCAAAAGCATGCTGTTCGTTTAATTTGTCATAAGAACAGATTTTGTAGTAGCCTGTTACTTTTCAGGAAACTTAGTGTCCTTCCTTTGAAACATTTATATTTCTATAAAGTATTGAAAATTTTTTTTATTAAATCTGGATATCTTCTGAGACGACGTTCAGATACTTATCATTTAAGAGTTAATGAATACAATGTAGCACTGGTTCCAACGCACACATTAAGAATATTTCTTAACTTTTTTACTACTGTTGCTCCTCGACTTTTCAATAGTCTTCCATCGGAAATAAGAAATATTCATGTTCAATCCATTTTTTTCAAAAGGGTAAAGTTTTGGCTTTTAGACCTCAATTACAGTGATATTGACACATTATTAGCTGTTATAGTCTGACTCCACAATACTTTTATTAAGTTTTTGCTCTCAATAAGGCCTTTATAAAAAAAAATCTTTAAAAAAAAAATAAATATGTTAATATTAAATTTTTCGATTTATTTTCTTTATTAGATTATTGTAATTAATGCATCATTTATTAATTATTATTTCATTAATTATTATATATATTTTTAACAAGCTGTATTCGCCTCTAGCTCCTAATGAACTATAGAAGCAGCTTAACATTCATTGCAGTTATTTGTATAACATAATTCTTCTTATAGATGCATATATTGTTATTATTAAGAATGTAATGAATTGTTGAATAAAAATACTACTACTACTACTACAGACATATGCAACAATAATTTTTCGGAGTCACTCAAACAACTAAGACTCAAGAGATATAGCAGTTATTAAATAAAACTAAACTAAGAATAAAGTACTGGGTGTGGAGTAAACAGTAACATTTATGATTAATGAAAAAGAAATAAATTTACCGATAATTTTAAAGGATTTTTATAATATTACAGTATCTGCGAGAACAGTATCTGCGAGAAATTTGTAAACATTGTAGCGATTGGACGTGTTTTTCGCATCGGTCCGGCTAAATTATCATACACGCATTACAAAAGTTTTTTAAAAGGTTCTGATATTGAATTTGGTTTATAATCCGTGTCTTGCTGCTGTTTTTATGGTGAAAATAAATTACAAACGTACGAACATTTTCTTTTAAAATAAACACATATTAAATTGAAAAGCCCGCTTTACGTCGGCATAAATTTTTGTTGCGTTTTTTCGCTTTGTCGTTGTGTGTTCCTCTACATTGTTTTGCTTACTGTTGCTGAATCAGCCGTTCAGTTATTTGGCAGTCATCGTCTTCATTTCTAAGCTGTCTTCATATCTTCGCTCTCTTATTTTTGTGTTTCTTCATTCTGTGCTCCCTGGTGTACCTCGTTGACTGATCCCATGACTCCAACGCCAATGCAAACTCGCCAACGTGAGCAGCGCGGCAACATAAAAAGCGACAACAATACGCCAAAATTGATTAATAGTGGTGCAAATACAATTGGCGCTCAACTACTTGGTTTGGAAGAAAGATTGAAAGCTCATGCGAAGCAAGAGATAAAGGAATCAGAGAAGCGTATTCGGCAGCATACGGACAGTCTTTTCAATAGACTCTCTTCAGACCTTGCTCGCGTTGTCAGCAGACTTGAGAGTGAGATAGGCTTACTGGATAGCAAATTTAGCGAGTGTAACATAAAAATACATTCACTGGAGGAAGAAGTAAGTGCTCTTACTGTGCGCTGTGATAGCCTTGCTCAACAGCTAAGTGAATGCAACAGCAATAACAGCAACAATAACAACAACAGCATAGTGGACCATTCCTCCGATGCTGTTCTTTTTGGACTTCCTATGCTAAATGAAGAAAACCTAAAGAGTGCATTCAACTTAATTTGTCGCTCTATCGATTTTCTCTCGCCACCTATTAGAGATATACAGGGTCCGCCAAATAACTTTTTTTTTTTGAAAATTGTATAAAAAAAAACTACTAGATATTTTCTCAAATTTCTTTTTTTATTTGAATTAACAATCCTTCCGGTTAATAATGAAAAATAATTCCATTCAAATGGCTGCCTCGGTTGGCCATGCAGTAGCCTTCACGATCGGTCCAATTTTTAAGCACATTATCGATTGTGTGCAGCTGTATTTCACCAATGGCTTCACGAATATTGTCCCCACAAATAATAGTCCAACGGTGTCAAATCGCAGCTCCGAGGTGGCCAAACGTCATTAGCTCTGCGGCTGATAATGCGATCTTCAAAAACAGGACGCAAAACATCGAGTGTAGCTTCGGCTGTGTGGCACGTAGCGCCGTCCTGTTGAATCCAAATGTTGCCAATATCCTCCTCTTAAATTTTTGTGAACAAAAATTCGTTCAACATGGCCCGATAATGATCGCCATTGACTGTAACGGCCACTCCTTGCTCATTTTCGAGGAAAAATGGCCCAATTATGCCTCCGGACCAAAATCCGCACCAAACAGTGACTCGTTTTGGAGGCAGCGGCTTTTCAATGTATGCTTGTGGGTTTTTTGTGCCCCAAATGCGACAATTTTGCTTGTTTACATACTCGCCAAGATCAAAATGAGCTTCATCTGAAAAGATGATTTTTTTGGCAAAATCGGCATCATGATTTTCAAAGTAATGTCGCAATATTTCCCAGCATTGTTCAAGCGTATACACAACCATATTCGTTCAGCGGAAGGATAAAACTAATTATTTGTCAAATCAGACATGAGCTAAGTGTTACCATTCACGAAATAAGCACTAGTTGAAAAAAAACGTTATATGGCGGACCCTGTATTTCGTTCGAAGCCAAAATCTTATTATACAAGCGGAGTGGTTATTATAAAATTTTATTCGCCTTATGATAGGAATAGAGTATTGAAGGCTTTTGGAGACTACCGTCGGCAAACTAAGAGAGCGGTAAATTTAAGAGGTGCAGGCATAGACTCTGACAATAATGTATATTTGCACGAGAGTTTATCTGCTGAAACAAGAAGAGTTCTTCAGGCTGCGATCATCTGCAAGCGCAAAAAAAGTATTTTCAACGTTTTTACTATTCGTGGCTCCGTGTACATCAGGATACGGAAAAATGGAGAGCCAATGCAAATTAATAGCATTGAAGAAATGCATGCTGCCATCGGTGCCGCTGTACGTGAAGATGAATGCTGATGATTTTATATTAATTTTTTTATTTTTTATATCATTTTATCATATTTATCTTATATGTTTTATTCTTTTACTTCCTACAACTTATTTATATTTCTTCTTCTCTCTCTTCATATTTTTTCCCCCTTCTTCGTACTTATGGTTGCGTTTTTTCTTGTAATTGTGGTTTCTACTGTCTTAGGTACTAGCGATATCCAAAAAACCCTGATTGGCGTTCTGTGTAAGCAACACTCTGGTCTGAACATTGTTCACTTTAACGCGAGAAGCCTTAACGATGTTAAGCTTGATATTGTTCGACATTGCTTTGAAAATTCAGCTGTTCATATCATTTGTGTCTCTGAAACCTGGTTTCATAAAGACTTAAATGATTCTTGTCTTAATATAAATAATTTTAAGCTTTATCGAAATGATCGTACTGATAGGAAAGGCGGGGGTGTTGCAATTTACTGTAGTGATAAGTTAAATGTGAATCTATTAGGAATGTCCAGTGGTTCTCAGATAGAATTTATTAATATTGAAATTCGTGTTAATTGTGCCAAGCTGTTTGTGTCGTGTGTGTATAATCCCTATCGTAATTGTTGTTTAGATCAATTGTTTTCTACTCTGTCAGATTGTGCAATTGGTTACGACCATTATGTTATGTGTGGTGATTTTAATATAAACATTTTGTGTAAAGATAATGTTGTTAGTCGGTTTACCGATAGACTTTCTGAAGTTGGTCTTCAAACGGTTAATACAAGTATACCTACTCGCTATGCAAATAATGCTTCTCCAAGCTTATTAGATATTTTTGTTGTCTCGGATATTTCTTCTGTGTTGCTTTTTGACCAATTGTCCTTTGTTTCTGACCATGATCTCATTTTCTGTTCTTTAAATGTAAATATTACACCAGTTGTTATTGAAAAAACAATTACTTTTAGGGATTATAAGTCCATTGACTACGGCTCATTGCTTAGTGACATGTCTACTGTTAACTGGTCCGAGTGTTGGTTAATGAGTTCTGTTAATGAGAAGCTAGGGTATTTTATGAGTAGAATTTTACAACTATTTGACTTGCATGTGCCTTTGATCACTCGCCGAGTAACTAACATTAGCTGTCCCTGGTTCACAAATAATGTGAAATTAGCCATCAAAAAACGTAATACAACTTACAATCGTTGGAAAAGAAATCCCACAACATCAAATTGGGAACAACACAAAAGTACGAGAAACATAGCTAACTCTACAGTTAGATCAGCAAAGCGCATTTTTTTTATGTCCAAACTAAGTTCATCACAACCATCTAAAAAGCTTTGGAGCATTTTAAAACAAGCTGGTGTGTGCAGTGTGAAATCCGACTTTTGCCGAATCGATTCTAATACCCTAAACGAATACTTTATCGCCAGCTCTACGTCTCCAAATAATGGGCTTGCATTTAATCCATGGCCTTCAAGTTCTGAATCTCTAAGTAATTTTGAGTTTGTTGCTATTGATGAAAGTGATGTAGGCCGGTGTGTTAATAAAATAAAATCCAACGCAACGGGTGAAGATGGAATATCAATTAAGTTTATTAAAATTATTTTACCGTACATCATCAGCCCCCTCACCCACATATTCAATCATTGTTTCACAAGTTCATGCTTCCCTGAAGTTTGGAAAGTAGCGACGATCATTCCCATAGCGAAAAAAACTAATGCTTGCGATCTGTCTGATTATCGTCCTGTTAGTCTATTGTCCTCCTTGTCAAAAGTTTTTGAGTCTCTCATGGCAATGCATATCTCGGAACACATAAAAAGATTTGACCTTTTGTCCCCATTTCAGTCTGGTTTTCGACCAGGACATAGCTGCTCTACAGCAATAGTAAAGATCTTAGATGACATCAGAGTGTCTTATGATTTGGGGCGCATAAACTTGCTCTGTCTCTTGGATTTCTCCAAGGCATTTGATTCTGTTGACCACTCAATACTGTGTCAAAAACTTGAGGTTAACTTTGGTTTCTCTAGCATGGCGGTCCGTCTGTTAAAAAGTTACTTGATTGGAAGGTCTCAACGAGTTAGGGTGGGAAATAGTCTGTCCGCTTTCTGTTGTTTATCCTGTGGAGTGCCTCAAGGCTCAGTACTTGGTCCGTTGTTATTTTCAATGTTTATCAACGATATATTCATCATATGTCGTCATGTTACCATGCATGCATATGCTGATGACCTGCAACTGTATTTAGATAGTCCTATTGACATTGTTGATAATTTATGTGTTAGAATGAATGAGGATTTAAAAGAAATAATGAAATGGGCTGATACAAATAAGCTCAGACTAAATCCACTTAAATCATATGTTTTGCCTATTTCCAAAGCAAAATATTCTGCTTCCAATATACCAACTATTTATTTAAACGGTGCACAGTGGTTTAAGGGTGGAAAAAAATACCAAATTTTATGACTTCCTATGGTCGATATTTAATTTTTATATTTAAAGAAATGTATAATTAGCATGTTTCCAAAAGATTTTCACAGAAATCTGCACAGGATTTTTGTACAGAAACCTTTAAAGACGATAAATATTAAACAGTTCACAAAATCGTTCAAAATAGGTAGTGAACTTGACGTAAAATAACATCTAAACTACTGAATAAATTGCTGTTCGGTTTTTTTTGCTTATAAGAAGCATAGTTAAGGAAAAAATTTGCATATTTGGAAATTTATTTTTTTTATTATTTTTGAAGCCAAAAAACTTATATTGTAAAATATGAAAAAAAAACATTTTTTGTCATTTTTCGCAGATGAAAATGTGTCTTGCGGAGCCGAGCGGTGATCGCTCATTAGGAAATATGTAATAATTGGACTTTTACTTAAGCTTTAACAAAAAAATTAACTGTCAATATCTGCCAATAAACTTTTGGTGAATAAAAAACTAAAAGCGTTTTACCAAGAAATTCGAGTTTTGCTGTCGAATTATTTATGAATTTTTGTGGCATGCTTTCAGGCTTACGTTAAAAAAGCTAACAATATAAAGTATGCAACGCCTTTTATTTTCTATTATGGTAACAACAACAAATAACAAACAAGCAACAACTTATTTTGTTTTTTGTTTGCACCCTACTCAGAATAAAAGAGCATATTATATTATTTTAACTGTAATGTGATAAATCTAAATATACATTTAATATTTAAACATGCATGCATCTTATGTTTGGAGGAGTGTTATATTATAATTTAAATTTTAATTTTAAAGCGTTTATTAAATTCTGTATAAATAACGAATATAAAATTGTACATGTTTTATTTTATTTATATTAACATTAATAATTTGTAGGGTATTTTATGAGTAGGACTATGCCGGTTGTTACATAGGTAGTTATTTAAAACTGTGTTTACTTTTTTTATTGTTTGAATTGTTTGTAAAATTTAAAATAAAGTGAATTTTGCAAGTGATAGCCGGTGCATTAAAACAAGTTCTAATAAATGAAATAAATATGGCATCTTTCGAATTTAAATTTGGTGAAATTGTTGAAAATTATTTGGATTGTAATCAAGACGTTAATAAATTGGTAGAAATTTTTAAAAATAATAATCCAAGTTTTACAAAAGCTGATGAGAAAAATAATCATAAATATTTGATAAAAACATTCATTCCCGCTTTTAAAGTGAAATGGCAGCAGGCGAATCGAACAAAATCGTTTTTTTATTCAAAATATGAAAGCTGGGTGGAAAAAGTTTTTGTTTTTAAAAGTAGCCGTGATGAACATGATGGGCCTAGCTGTTCCAAAGATTTGAAACGTGGTCGTCCTTTGAAGGAATTAAATGATTTGTGCCCACGTGCAAAAAAATTAAGAGAAGCAACTTTGGGCAAAACACCAGAAAAAAATGTACAACAGTTTCCAAGATTTAGTCTTGAAAAAGCATTAAGCCTATTACTGGATGCCTCTTTGTCTAAGAGTCAGTACGAGGTAATTCGTTTGGCATGTAAGGAAATCGAATGCGATATTTTTCCACCGTACTACCAAGTGCTCAACACTAAAAAGACATGCTATCCAAATGAAATACAAACTGAAGAACATTTTAGCATGGTTAGTAACATAAATAAATAAAATAACATAAAAACATAAATAAACCGTATTTCAGTTAATACTGGAGCTAGGATGATGAAAATTAATTTATAGGTAGTTGAGGTGTTTAAAAAATTTTGGACGAAAAATGGGCGGGGTTTGATAAGTGGGCGTGGCACATTGCTCAAAATTGCATTTGGGTAACTTTGAATTTTTGAGGCTTTTGGGAAAAAAGTGGGTGGGGATTATAAGGATTTTGTACAAATGTTTAGACTAAAAAGAATAAAATAAAATTAAGTAAAAAAAAATGTTAATATACATGCTTTTATTAAAATGCACTAAAAAAATCAAAATTTTCATTCATATTGACTGTGATAGGTGCAGGATATTTCATTGCTTTATTTTCCTCAAATTTTTTTTAAATACATACTTTAAAAGTGATTTTTTTCGTAAAAAAACTCTAGGTTAGTCTCCAGTGTTTGCTTAACCATACTGCAAAAAGAATAATTATGGAGTGCATTTTACACATAGCGTACAACAAAAGTTTTACGCTAGTTTTTTGGAAAATTTATGGAGTGCATTTTACACATAGCGTACAACAAGAGTTTTGAAGCTTGGAGAACAAACTCTGATACTAGACAGCAAAGAGAAGACGCTAAAAAAGATATACAAAGACGATTAAAATTAACTTTAGGTGAAATTAATTAATGATTTATTATTTTCGGCACTTTCATATGTATATTTTTATTTTTTTATAAGGTATAAATGTTAATGTTGTTAAACAAGGAATGGGCACAACAAATGATGGGAACACATCAAGGCGATTTTTTGAAAATCCAAGAATTACTACCGATATTGTGGGCGTCAATGAAAATATTATTCACCGCTTTGGTGTTATTTTGGACACAATAAATTGCAACTCCCCAATTGACCCTGAAAAGTTTCAGTCGTATTGCATTGAAACGGCAAAAATGTACGTCGATTTATATTCGTGGTATTACATGCCGATTTCTGTGCACAAAATATTAGTACATGGCAGTCAAATAGTGGAAACAGCTGTTCTGCCCATTGGGATGCTTTCCGAAGAGGCATTAGAGGCCCGAAACAAGGACTGTAGAAGATATAGGCTAAGTCATTCAAGAAAATGCGGCAGAATAGAGAGCAATGAAGATGTAATGCACCACCTACTGGCATCTTCTGATCCATTTATAAATACATTTAGAAAAGATCCAAAAAAAAAAAATCTAGACGTAAACGAAGATTTGTTAAGTCTGCTCCTAGACGTCTAGAAAAATCTAGACGTAAACGAAGATTTGTTAAGTCTGCTCCAGTAAGGTCTTAAAAAAGGCTGAAACTATTATTATAGTGAATTTATCACACTATCTTTTTGTTTTAAGTGTTAAAAATCATAAATTTTCTATTATTATTTATTATTTATTTCAAACAAAATTATAATTATAAATATTAACAAATACAAGTACTTCTGCATCATAACAAAACCAAACACACAAATTAGCAATATAAAGTATACAATACAAAAAAGAATACGATTGCTTTGTAGAACTATGCCCAAAATTATGCACCAAAAATTTTCAAAAAGTAAACAAAAATTTATTCGAAACGTGTGAGGTTCACTTAGTCTTTATTTAATAAAAATCAAACGATAAGGTTCTTAAAGCTAATTTTTTTTCATGTTTTAAAAAAAAGTCCAATTAATATTTTTCTAAAACATTATTAAACTCTAACTCATATAGTTTAAGCGCTATTTCACAAGAAAGATGGAATTTGTAAAAACAGAAATTTATAAAAATTTTGTGGGGGAGGTGGGCGAAACCAAATTATATATTTTTCAATTCAGGACATAAATATATACCTTCATACCGATTTTTTTCAAATCGGTCGGATATGAAGGAAAATATGGCGTTTTGAAGTTTCTTGTTGTATGGGAGGTGGGCGTGGTTGTGGGCGGATTCCAAAAATTTCTTGTATTTTTCTTAATACTTACAATTGCAACTCATGTGCCAAATTTTGTTGCTCTACGACGATTATTTCTATTTATTGACACTTTTTGTATGGGGCTAAACCATTGTGCGGTGTTGGGCTAAACTTTGTTGGCAAAGTTAAAAATCTAGGATATATTATTAACTCGTCTCTTTCTTGTGAGGATCACATTAATTCTGTTGTATCTAAGGTCTACTATGCCCTTCGGAGCCTAAGATGGACCGCGTCATTTGTACCTGTTGATACTAGGAAAAAATTAGTGATCCCGCTTTTAGTGCCAATCATTTCATATTCAGATATTGTCTATAGCAAACTTGATTCCAGGTCCAAACTTAAGTTACAACAAGCTTTTAATAACGCCGTAAGATATGTATTTGGCCTTCGTAGATTTGAACGCATCAGTCACTTGAGCAGCAAAATACTCGGTTGCAATATTTTCAATTACCTTGATGCGAGGAACTGCATATTTTTGCATAAACTGTTATACACAAAGACACCTAAATACCTTTTTGAAAAATTACAGTTTTGTAGATCAACCAGAAATATGAACTTGATAATTCCATTATTTAATTTTGTAAACTCCAACAGACTTTTTTTTGTAAACGCTGTCAGAATTTGGAACTCGCTACCTTTAAGAATAAAATGTATTCAAAATTATTGCAACTTTAAGTATGAAATTTTACTACACTTTTCTTAATAACTACTATTATTTTCTTCATCTTTTGGTATAAGAATAATTTTTAACTAATAATATTTTGATCAATTTGATAATTTTAATTAAATACTTAAATAATTGCATTAATCTAAATAACTTTATTCAGTTGCTTATCTTCTTGTTGATAATAATATATTAAATCAAACTGTTAAAATTAATTTATTGACTTTAATTAAATCCTTAAGTATTTGTTTTAAGCAATATGTATTTATCAGTTGTTTATAAATTGTTGTTATTATGTTATTCTTACTGCATTTAAAAGACTCTGTCTTATATGTGAACATTTTTTCAAAAAAAAAAAAAAAAAAAAAACAGAAGCGGTAGTCCCAATCGATATTAAAGTTAAAGAAGATAGCATAATCCTTAATGAAGAAATAAGTGAGGGAAAATTTTTAAGGGAAATAGTATTATACCCGCAAAAGAAGTAGCGCAATTCTAGTTGTTGAATACAATAAATGAAGAAATAAAAATAAAAAATCTTATATTGAAAGTGGAACCGTTAAATAATTATAATATTTTTCAATGCAAAGAAAATAAACAATTTAACAAACATAGGCTCAGCCAACTTTTAACCAATTTGGCTATTGGATGCAATGGATCACTGGTCAAAAAATCAATTATAGACATCATCGCAGAATATCAAGATATTTTTCATCTCGCTGGAGAACATTTAAGCGTAAATAATTTCTATAATCAACAAATACAAACAACAGATTTTACCTCTACTTACATCAAAAATTACCGACTACCACAAACACAAATGACAGAAATATATTAACAGTTTGACCAACTATTACAAGACAACATCATTGAACATTCAATTAGTCCATACAATTCCCCACTACTCGTTGTCCCAAAAAAAGTCGTCAGACGATAATAAAAACGGAGACTAGTCGTCGATTTTAGAAAACTAAATGAAAAAATCGTGAGTGATAAATTCCTCCTTACCAAAATTGAAGACTAACTTGACAGACTAGGAAGAGCTAAGTACCTTTCGACATTGGACATGACTAGCTCATTCCACCGGATAGACCTAGATGAAGACTCGCGACCACTTACCTCATTTTCAACAGGAAACGGACATTTTCAATTTACCCGCTTACCATTCGGACTCAAAATTTCGTCTAATAGCTTTCAACGTATGTTGACCATTGCATTGACCGGGTTAGACGCAGAAACTTTTTTGTACCTGGACGGCATTATTGTGTTTGGGTGCAGCTTACAGCACCATAATGAAAGTTTGACAAAAGTTTTTAACAGGATGAGAAAATTGAGCCTAAAATTAAATCCAGATAAATGTTCATTTTTTAAACCTGAAGTTGTTTATCTTGGTCACCTGATAACAAATGAAGGTATAAGAACGGACCCAGCTAAGAATAAGGTAATTATAAACTACCTAGTCCCAACAAACTCGGATGAAGTAAGGGGATTTGTTGCCTTTGCCAATTATTATAGGCCTTTTGTACCAAAATTTGCTGATATAGCCAAAAATTTAAATGCATTGCTGAAGAAAAATACACAATTTGAATGGAATGACGCATGTCATCAAGCATTCGAAACTTTAAAATTTAAATTACTTAATCCCTCAATACTTCAATACCCTAATTTCGATAAACCGTTCGTGCTTACTACTGACGCCTTATTATGCCTTATTTTTTATAATTATGCCTTATGCGCAGTATTGTCGCATGGTGAGATCGGATTAGATATACGAATTTCTTACGCGAGCAAACCACTTGGAAAGCATGATCTCAATAAACCAATTTTAGAAAAGGAGCTATTGGCCATCCATCGGGCGATAAATTTTTTCAGGCCATACCGTTATGGCCATACAGACCACAGACCATTGGTGTCTCTTTTTTCGTATAAAAAACCATAGTTTAAAATGACATGTATTAGGTTAGACCTATGCGACTATGATTTCGAGATTAATTACAAAACAGGCAAAACAACTGCTTAAAGCGATGATTCCAACAGTTTGAGAAAACGAAAAAACAAAAATACTAGCCATAACAAGAAGTATGGATAAAAATAAACATACAAAAAACTCAACAAGTAACAATTTAGAATGCATTCCAGTAGTGGAATTCTGTAGCATATTTCGTCCGATATTCGGTGGTGCAAAGTTCTATTTGCGATAATTTTCGGAAAGTGGTATTCAGTAAATACTTTTTTCCCGATTATGTCGGTGAAATTATCGGAAGTTTGTCGGAAATGAATCGCATAACTTGCGTTCGATAAACGGCATCGAACAAATTTAAATCTCTAGTTTTTTTTTTGTTAGCTATGAATGGCTTTTAGTTATTTGCAAATAGAAGAGATTATCGAACTTTATTAATAGGTTTGAACTTCCGAACCGGCATAAAGATTTGGGAAAGTTTTATTTATAATTATATCGAAGCCCTTTGGATATATTGCAGCCCATTGCAAGTTTAGAAACGGCGTAGAAAGCTTTTTTGGCGTTCTTTAAGGAACATGGAGATGTCTATCTCAATAAAGGGTTCTTATGTACGAATCTGGTTTTGAAGGGAGGATTGTAAGTACATGTACTGCTCCGCATAAAATACTTTTAAGAACAGTTACATTAGAGGAACCAGTAAACTTACTTCAATCAAATACTAACAGTGCCTCGAAGATTCAACTCTTACAAGAAATACTCATTCAAAAACGTATTATTTCAGCATCGTTCACTTAAAAAACATTTATGAACAAATGTTGAATATGGAAATTAATATAAAATTAAAATTACTCATACAACAGGGAATCTTCTTGATCAATTTGTTTAGTTCTTCAAAAAAATTTGTATTAAATGTAAATCTTCAAGTAACGTATAATCACTGAGCGGCACGTTTTGAGTTCATTATAACTTCAACGTTTTTCGCTTAATTTGGTATGAGGATTCTCGTGGTGACATTCGTTTCGCCACTTTATCGAACACTTAAGAGCAAATTTTTTTTAATGATTTATTGATCAGAATTAAAAACTACTCAAGATATATACTTATTTTGAACCATTATGATTTTCATTTTAGTTTCTTTAGAAAAGTAGTTTTTTTTATCCTGGCCAACAACTTTGCTAAACAAACAAATTTGAAACAATCGTTTTTTTTTATTTGTTACAAAAATTTGCATACTTCTTTTTTATTTGGAAAAAGTTTAACTGGAAAATTTCTTATCGATAGCGAAAAAATGAAGTTTCGACATCAAGCATGTGCCTGCATATTTTTCCATTATGGTCACAACTGACAACACTGGACAGATTCCAGTAGTCTACTTAAACTTCTTCTTGGAGCTGAGATTGTTGGTATGTCCGCACTTCTTCTTGCGGCAATTGGTGGCTCTTGGGTGCAGACGAGCATAGCACTTGAGGCAAATCATCGTATCGCAGTTATACTTTTGTGCCAAGATACGTAATGAGGGATCAATGATAGCACCACGCAGACGGTGTACCAAATAAAGTTTGGATTCCTTCTGAATATTGTAGTCAGATAAAATTCGGCCACCCTCAAGCTGCTTGCCAGCGAAGATTAAACGTTGCTGATCTGGAGTATTCCTTCCTTGTCTTGGATCTTAGCCTTGACATTTTCGATGTTTGATGGCTCAACCTCAAGAGTGATAGTCCAATGAGGGTGAAGATAGATAGAGACCGGTGAGGGTCTAGACGAAAATCTGCATTTTATTAGTTTCTTCAGAAATATGCATCCAAATGTTATTTACAAAAGGAAAAATTAAATTGTCCTAAATTCTTTGGCAAGCAACATATTTCTGACCCGCATTCAATGCTTAAAATAATTGCATATCACCACCAGCGCCAGTCCTGCAAGGTAAATGTAATTAACAATAAACCTGCAAACACAATATTTAATAGATCATAACTTACTATTTGCCATTGCTTAGCTGCACTTTGGACACCGTTCAAACCATTTTGCATTTAAATTTAAACTGAATAAATTTGACATTTATCACCGATAAAAAACTAGTGTTGCCACTTTTTCTCATTTAAATTCGTAAAATTTTTCGACCGAATTTTGTCGCAAAGTACAAGTTAATGAATACCGTTTTTGGTATGACCAACCGAAAAAAGTCGCAAATTGCGATTCCGATCTGAAGTTGCGAAAAAGTTACAGAATCCCACTACAGGCAGGAAGCTTGAACTCCATTTTGTGTGGGAATCGGACTATAAACTATCGGACATAAACAAGATAAGAAAAGATAAGTTTGTAACAGAAAAAAAAAGTAAAGGTACTCAGATAGGCATAGAAGACAATGATGTTATTGAACGATACAGTGTTAATCCGATGTTCACACAGATGTCTTCGGAGAAACTGGTTTCGAAGATGTGTAACGGGTCGAAGTCGGTTATGTAAAAAAAACAAAAATTTCGAATATAACCTTAATAATTAATAACCTTAATAAATATAACCTATAATTGAATTGAAATTTTTCCGTTGTTGAACGGTGCCGCCATCTTGTGAAGTGGTCGCCCTGCCTCGTTGTTTGGAGGGCACCCCATAGCAGCGCCCCTGGTGACTCTCTACCAGACTAGGGTCAGGGCCATCACTTGCCAAGGCGACCGCACCGCTCGTGTTCAGATGACCCGCGGACAGTTGGCCATGACTGCACATGCTAGTTAGCGAAGTGCTAGCAGTTCGGGAGATGTGGGGGGTTCGCGGTGACCAACCACCTGTACCCTTGCCATACAAATATATCACGTGCATACAAATCTTACCACGTCTGGATTCAACCAACATAAACAAAAAAAAAATTCGGATCTGAAAAGAAACTCTAAACAAAAATTAGAGTTTTAAAATAAAAGGTTAGGGTGGCCTGGCTCCACCGCACAACCACCAAACTCAAGAGTCCTGATGTTGGGACCCTGCCTACACTTTTCCTACCCTACTGTGGAGCAAATCGGTGCAAAAAATTATTTCCTCCCCAAAAGCATCGTTTTTACTCACCCCTAGACCAAATAAAAAATATTCACCAATTCATTTTAAATATCACATAGCTCTAATTCTTAAATTTTTTATAAAGAAAACATTTATCAAAATGTTTCAGTTTCGAAAGAAGCAAAACTTAGTTTTAAAGAATTCTAGTATGGAAAGTATCTATATTGAGACATATTTAAGTTCTAGTATTAGTTTATAGCATAAAAATATAAAAAAATTAATTGTTAAAGGTCTTTGCTTATATGTAATGTTTATTCTAAGTCTATCGCGATGTAAGTTAAGGTTATGTTAGTTTCAATATTTTATGGTGTTTAATTTCAGTCAGGGTTGATTTATACTAGTTTTATTTTAGTTAAGTTTCAATTTAAATGTGTTTTATTTCCGATTAGTTTTAGTACTAGTTCTATTGTGTTTATTTTTAAGTATTGTGTGCTATCATGTTTATGTTTAAGTATTGTATTGTATTCGTCGTTTGTAGACATCCGTATAAGCAAGTCTTGCTAAAATGTCATCGATAAATAATTGCGCGAAATGTTCTCTAGCGATAAACTCTAAAAATGTTTTTGTATGCTTTGTTTGTGAAAGCCAATATCGCAAAGAGTGCATTGAATTATGTGATGAAAAAACAATAAATGATTTGCTTAATTGTATAAATTTTGCCTATAGATGCTTTAAATGTATTGTTGCTCTATTTGGTAGTTCATTGTTTCAAATACTTTCTAATCTATTATATGAAGTAAAATAATTGAGAAATAACTTTGAAGTTTCTCTTATAATGTTCGAATGAGTAAAGGTGTGTTAGTGCAAAAACTTCAAACAGAGAAATTGCCGCAAAAAATAAACAAGAGAATTAATAATAACTCTAATGTTGATATGTTGATAGATGGAAACAATGTTGGTAATGCTCGTTGCACTCGTGCGCGTTCTCGTGGTCTTGGTGTTTTTACTCCGCTCCTGCCTACATCCAATAAACCGATTTCTGATATGATGTCTGCTTTGTCGCTTGTAACTGCTGGAAATTGTTCGTCATCATTTGAAAAGTCAGGGGATATGAATGTTGATATGCACTCTGCTGATGCTGCTGTTATTGTTGCTCCTCGCTCTTATGAATTTGTTGCGGCGGATAACAATATAAAAGCTAATCTTGCTAATAATGAACATGTTTATGCTGCTTTGCCGCTCACAACTGCTTAAAATCGGTCGCCGTCAACTGCTCTAAATGTTGATATGAACCCTGATGAGTCCGCTGTTGTTGTTGCTTCTCGATCATATGCTTCTGTTGCTTCTGTTGAGGAGTCCGTAGTTGTTGTTGCACCTCGTTCATATGCTTCTGTCGCTGCAATAGAAAATAATAGCTATGCACAATCTTCATCTCTAAAGGTTCCTTCAAATCCACAAGAAAGTCATGATAAGGAGTGGAATCAAATTGCATACAAAAACGCAAACAAGTTAAAATCTATTGTTGGACAGATCCTAAATAATGATTTAAAAGTGTTTGATCAGAAAAAATGGCTACATGTATCATCATTTATGCCTGCTGTAAAGCCTGAAAATATAATTGATTATGTAAATCACTCAAAAGTGCAAAAGCATAATTTAGTGTGTAACTATCTGGTAAAAAAAGATACCAAGTCTGAAAACTTAAAGAAGGTGAGTTTTAAGTTGGGTGTATCATTTTCTCTCTATGATGAAGTTATTCTACCATCTCTTTGGCCTGCTGATGTAAGGGTGCGCCCTTTTAAGTTTTTTCCAAAAATTCTAGAACCGCAGCTTCTAGTATAGTAGATGAACATAATTGCCCTGATGTAAAAAATAGTTTAAAAATCTTCTACCAAAATGCTTCTGAAATGCGTACTAAGGCTAATTGTGTTTTTGCTGTTACTTGTCAATTCGAGTTTGTTGATATAGTCATTACTGAAACATGGCTAAATGATGATTTTCTAGATGAGGAGTTTTTTATTTCAATATGTACCAGATCATACGTAAACATCAAGATGCTGTGAAAACAGGTTGTAGTAGAGGAGGAGGAGTACTCATTGCCGTGAAACGCTCATTAACAGTGTCTGAAATTTTGCTGAATAATGCTGATTCAATCTAGGACCAATTATGCATCACTATTAAGGGACCTGCTGGAATGCTGGTCTTATGTGTTTCTTATATACCACCAAATAGCCCGTACTAAGTTTATAGGGGGCATGTTGATAATAACAAAAGCATTTCATTAAATCATCTTGGGAATGACCATATATGCGTGCTCGGAGATTTCAATCTAAGTAAATTATCTTGGTCTTATTTGTTTGATAATATCTACCTAACTCCATCTAATGTAAACTCTGATTCTGAATTATATGTAGTTGATAGTTTCGCTGATCTCAATTTGCTTCAGATTAATGGCTGTTATAATTTATTAAATAGATTATTTGATTTAGTATTGCTGAGTAATAATGTAATACTAAGTTTGTAAATCTAGTTTTTCAATTTCTACATCTAAGACGCATCATATTCCGCTTTGTATAAAGAAAGATTTCAGGTAGATTTTATCTATACTGATTTATCTAAGGCTTTTGACGAAGTGTCTCATTTCATTATAATCAATAAATTAGCAAAGTTTGGTTTTCATTCTGCCATGCTTAAATGGTTTGGCTCATATCTGTTGAAAAGAATAAATTACGTAAAAATTGATAATACTAGTTCTAATCCATTTGTTGCAACTTTTGGGGTCCCACAAGGTAGCATTATTGGTCAATTATTATTTTTAATGTTCATAAATGATTTATTGTCCTCTGTTAAGCAAGCCAAATGTCTCCTTTTCACTGATGATTTAAAAATTTATCTTAAAGCGTCAAATGGTTCTGATATGTCAAAATTGCAATCTGACTTAAATAATGTTTATGATGTGGCTTATTACACGTAATGCCTTTACATAAAAGAAGTACCCTATTAACACTACTGTAAATTTATGATGTTGTAACTGCTACGGTAGATTGCTCAAATTTTTTAAAGTTAATTAATTTTAATATACAAGTAGATCTCTTAGACCATGTTCTCACTATCGTAATTTACGGCTCATTCTTAATTTATGCATAAATCATGACCAAATTAAGTAATTTCGCCGTGGAAAAAATGTCAATGAAATTACTTCGAAATTAAGTAGTTTATCAGAAATTATCACTTAAATTAAAATGCAATCGGTGTCAGCACTAGTTTTTTCGATAAATAATCGAAAAAATCGCATCACAAGCTGTCATTTTTGTAAATAACCAAAACTCAAAGTTCACAATTTTGTTCTGTCCGACTTGCGGTAATATTTTAATGGTAGAGGAAGACTCTACTAGTCATCGCTTTTCATGCAATACATGTCCTTACATTTGCAACATCAATTAAAACATTTTAACGCGTACCTTTCCACGGCTAAATGTGAGTAGTGCTCTAAGTATTTGAGACGAATTATTATTAAGATTCCTGCAGTGTTTTAGGAAGTGGATCATGTTATGGGCGGTGCAGCTGCTTAGGAGAACGTAGATTCAACTGATGCTTATTGTCCGGCTTGTGCTCACAAACAAGCTTATTTTATGCAGATGCAAAATCGCTCTGCTGATGAACCTATGACCACATTTTACAAATGCTGTAATCAAGCACGAAGATGCTTACAATCGGACGAAGTTATAGCTCTACCAATCGACACTGTTTATGGTCTAGGCTGCAATGCCAACAATGACAAGGCCATACAAAATTTGTATGAAATCAAAGGACAAGATCATAAACCAGTGGCAATTTGTGTGAAAGACTTGGCTGCTCTTCGTTGCTATGGTAAAGCTGAGCATATAAACGATGCGTTGTTGAAACGTTTGCTGCCGGGATCCAGAACGATAGTTATCGAACGTTCACAGAACTTAAGCATTAGTTCCCTCAATCCAAGTACTAGAAAAATTGGTATTGGTATTCCCAAATTCCAATTCATTCACCAGCTGTGCGATGAGCATCCATTGCTCTGACTAGCGCAAATCGTTAGCCGAACCAAGCAGTTTGAATGTTGAAGAATTTCCGACGTTGTGGCCTCAGCTAGGGGGTGTCTTTGATGCTGGCCAGCTGGGACTAAACAAAGAGTGTCGTTCTGCATCAACGGTTATTGACTTGTCACAACCGGAAAAATTAAAAGAGTACGTGCAGGATGTGCGATTAAACAAACGCTCGAAGTTATGCCTGGATTCGGTATTAGAAACCTTGAACTGCTAAGAACACTCCTAAGAACTGCTAAAACAATGATTCCCATATATAATTCTGCTGTCATATAAAGTGCTCCCATTTCGACCAACATTAATCATATTTATCTCGTTGGAAAGACAATAAAAAAACCAACATGTTACAGTATAGAATTTTTAAAATTAAAAAGCAACTATGGAACGTTTTATTTGTTTTTTTAAATTTTAAGTACATAGTGGGACAGTATATATATTTAAAAATAATAGTGGAAACTTATCACTTTTTCCTGGTCGGACATGCTAAATAAAACAAAAACTGTTTAAATTCACGTTAATGCCTTGCGATGGCGTATTTACTTTCTTTGCTTTACTTACTTTTGCCACAAAATAAGCAAATATATGAGTTGCCAATGAACTGTCAAAACAAATTACGAACAGCTAGTTTGAACGCAGTTGATTTAAGTGAAATAATTTATGGCAAATTAAGTAATTTATGCCGTAGTATGAACGTAGTATAAGATACTCTGATGTCTTTTACTTAGGCACTTGCCGAACAAATTATGCATTACACTCGCCTGTCAATAGAGCTTTAAGTGAATTTAATAGACTGTCAAGATTATGCAATATAGATTTTTCTTCAACAAAAGAATCTTTAAAACGTACGCTAAAAAATTATGTTTAAATTGTATACATATATACAACGGTTAAATTTTTAATTTAGTTTCCGATTATATTGTGTTTTATACCCGGTTAGTTTTAGCTTAGGTTAGTTTTATTTCAGTTTAGTTTTATATTATACTAGCAAATACCCGCTGCTTCGCCTGCGATAAGAATATTAAATACCATGTAAAAATTTTAAATCTTAAAATGAAAATATTTAGTGTTATTAAAACAAATTCAAAATATAAAAATTATTGTGTTTGTTTTGTTTAATTATGAAAAAATGGTAAAAATGGTATATAAGAAATTACTTTATTTAATTTGAATAACTTATTTTAACGGTAATTGTTATGATGACATAAATTTACCTGGCTTTCTTTTTTTTTTACTTTTGAAAAAGTCCTGCATAACAGCGTTATAAAAAAAAATTTGGGTAAAAAATTTTTAAAATTTGTAATCAAAAATGTAATTTTTTACATATATTCTGAAAATAAATATATTCTTCTTAAATTGTTGTAGTTAATCGGCCTTCTTCAGTTATTAATTGTTGTTATTGGGCTTCGGCCAAACAACAATTCTTCTTAAATTTAAAAAAAAACCGTTATAATAACATCAAACTTTTGGCGATATCTCAAAAACTATAGACTTTCTCAATGCATAACAATGCATTTTTGTATGGACTGTTTTCCAATGTGTTACAGCTTAAAAACTAATTCATGTGAAATATAATTTCAAATATAGCTTACAAAATAATTCTGTGAAAAATATTTCAAATATTTGAAACTATTCCAAAGTTATATACATAAATCTATATTTTAATCTATTTCCTTATCTATATATTCATAGTTAACGTTAAAATTTTAGTAGAATTTGTCCTGACCCAATTCAATGAATTTTTTATGATCGTTTTGTGAATTTGTAAAAGTGTAAATTGACCTTCGAACAAAACACATGCTACTCTGTTTGAAACATCAATGCATGACGATCAGAATTTTCTGATATATACAGCATTCTTATTGATGTATAGTATTGCCCGGCAGACGTTGTCCTGCCGCAGACCACGTTACTGCTATATACGAATTTTCATGCCGTTCGAAAAAAAAAAGTTTATTTATTCGCCATTTTTAGTACAGTTGCCGAAAATAGCCGTATGAACTAAATTAACAAATTTTAATCTAATACTACGAAAACCGTTCGAAATATAACATTTTTGATTAATTCTGGGCGGTAATGGGGGTGTGGCAAAATTTTCACTTTAGTAAAGTTAGCAAAAGTAACCATACAACGTAGATGTTAGCGAGGGACTACGGTAGTCAGCATAAATGAAGAGAGACTATAGAATAACAGGAGAATGAAGAGTTAGAAGCGAACGGCACATGAGCACAAAGAAACTTTAACTTCAGTTCGCAAAAATCATCGGCAACGACAGCACGCACTATAAAACACAAATGCGAAACAATTAATCATCAAATTAATACACTTTGTCATATTACACATTGCAATATACCATTCTTTCAATTAAATTCATTTAATATATATAAAAGCCATTGTGTATTTCTTTTTATAATGCAAATGTGATTGACACAGGTCAATGCACATCTACATTAGTTTTCGCATTTTTGTGTGCTGTCGAAACAAAAGCAACTGTACCCAACAACCGCCGCAACGCTGAACCAACAAATCGTAGCAGAGCGACTTCGCAGCCGAATAAAAGTCACAGAACGCAGCTGCGCCGCAACTTTTGCAGAAAAAGTAACGTTATAACGTCGGTCGCAAGACATTGCAAAGTCACGCAGGCACCGCTACGTTGCCCAGAGTATGTACAGTTGAAGTTTTGTAACAAAGTCACTGCAAATCACATTTGGCTTAACAAATGATAAATTGCATAAAGTCGTCGCCACGCCGGAGTCAAATAAAGTCGTAGCCACGCTGGAGCCAAAAGCATAAAAATCAAGTTGGAGCCAAATAAAGTCGTCGCCACGCCGGAGCCAAAAGTTTAAAAACCAAGTCAGAGTCACATAAAGTCGTCGCCACGCAGGAGCCAAATAAAGCCAAAAGTTTAATTAACGAATTGAAAGCAAAAGTAGGAAATCTGCCCGCAATAAAAGAGCAGATACAACCTGAGAAGCGTTCAAAATCCATCATCGCAGAGTGACAGTGAGGAAGAAGATTCGTTAAATTATACCATCATGGAAGGAGCACCCCAGTCAGGTATGCAACAACCCACAACTAGTGATCATATTCCTATTTTGATAGCTAGCCTAAACGCTTTGAAAGCATCAATCGAAGAGTTGCAAAGAAGTAGTGCGGATAACCAGAGAGAGCTGGAAACGCTTCGTCACCAAATGCCCAGAGGAGAAGTAAATGTAGCGCAACATAGAACAGAAGCGGTGTTAACACCATCAACGGAAATTGGAGCCAGCGCTATCGTACAAGCACAACATGAATCAGTAAGCAAAATTTATGTCTTGCCCGTATTTTCAGGAAGCGCTGAAGAATGGCCACTGCTTCATGCCAGTTTTAGAGATTCCACAGAAACATTTAAATATAGCAATCGGCAGAACCTCATGCGCCTTCAAAAATGCTTAGTAGGACCAGCCAAAGAAAAAGTGAACAAAGGTTGGATCAGGTGGTAGCATTTTCGACAAAGGTGAGAAATATTGTTTCATTATTAGCCACGACCAACAGTCAACAGCATCTGGCTAATCCAGTGCTATTGGAACAACTTGTAAGCAAGCTGCCACAAAATAATCGATTTGAATGGGCTCGTCGTGCTGCCACAATACATCCATATCCCACAGTTAATGACTTCTCAATATGGCTAAGTGAATTGGCCAAAATTGTTTGTCTGATGCCGCCTTCTGGTTTTGTAGCAACAAGGAGTAATGTTCAACCTAAACGAATAATGCACGTTGAAGAAAACGCAACGAACCAAAGCCGAAAATGCAATGAATGTGGCGGAAATCATCTGATTTCAGATTGTGAAATATTTTGCCAGTCACTCGCTATAGAAGATCATTGGAAAAAGGTAAAAGGTCAACATCTTTGCTTCTCGTGCTTGCGACAGGGCCATATAGCAACGGACTGTAGGTTTAAAAGAGCTTGTGGTATTAATGGATGCCGTCGTAACCATCACAAATGCCTGCACCTAGAAAAAACAAAGCTGCCTGTACCAATTTCAAATCAAATTAACCAAATATTAAACTGTCGTACTCCACGAACCATGCGCACCCAAATCTTTAAAATACTGCCGGTAACATTATATGGACCGATGGGTAAAACAGAGGTTTTTGCCATGATTGATGAAGGTTCTGCAATTTCCATTCTAGACGAAGATGTAGCAATATCACTGGGACTGCGAAGGCAGCTGGAGCCTTTAACTCTACAATGGTACAGAGAGAAGGTAACAACAGAATCATCGTCAAGAGTCAATTTAGAAATATCTGGAAACGAGGGTCCACAACGGTTTTCCCATTAAAAATATCAGAACAATAAAAAATTTAAATTTACCAGAGCAAACATTTAAAAAATCCAATTTCAGCCATTTTGAGTTATGATGTTGCTAGGATTGGATAACGTTCATCTTGGTGTATCTTCGACGGTGGTAGAAGCCGACCAACGGAGCCCTGTAGCTGTAAGAACCAAACTAGGCTGGTTGCTTACGGTCCAACCAAAGATTCGAATTTGCAACCTTCAATCATGCTCCATATTCGTAAAGACTATTCCTTGCGCCAACTAAATTCATTAATCGCCGATTATTTTGAAGCTGATAATTTTGGAGTCAACGCTTTACCGGAGCAATTAGAGTCAGAAAATGAAAAAGCAGCACGTGCTATTATGGAAAGCTCCACTAAGCTTGTCGGCAACAGATATGAAATGGGATTACTCTGGAAACAATTTCCTCCTGAACTACCAAGCAGTTTTGAAATGGCAAAAAGCCGCCTTCTTGGCATCGAAAAAAGGATGCGTCGCGATCCCGAGTTTGGAGAAAAATATTGTCAAGAAATGGGTAAATATTTAAATAAAAATTATGCCAGAAAAATTTCAGATGAGGAAATACAAAATTTGTCTCAGCCAATTTGGTACCTCGCACATTTCGGTGTGCAATCTGTACAGAAACCTGGAAAACTCCGAATCGTTTTTGACGCCGCAGCTTCAATTGCTGGAACCTCTTTGAATTCGAAATTATTTAAAGGTCCAGAGCAAGCGAAACCACTTCTGAGCGTTCTTTTTAAATTCCGGCAAGGGAAAGTTGCAGTTACCGCCGACATGCGGGAAATGTTTTCACAGGTGAACATTCGGGCAGAAGACCAGCATGAGCAGAGGTTTCTGTGGCGAAACGCTGATCCAAGTCAGCCAATACAACACTATGCCATGTCAACAATGATTTTCGGAGTCATATGTTCGCCATGCTGTGCTGAGTACATAAAAAATCACAACGCTAAGAATTTCAAAGTACAATTTCCGATGCCGTCAATGCTATTATCAACAAACACTATGTGGACGACTTTGTAGCCAGTTTTGAAATATTAATGATGCTGAGAGAATTTGCAAAGAAGTGGTCGAAATACACGCAAATGCCGGTTTTGAATTGAGAGGTTTTTCGTCAAATTCAGAGTATTTACAAAAAACCATGAATGGCGATTTGGAGGGGTTGGGTAACGCTGTCAATATGGAAAAACATGCAAGTGCTGAAAAAGTATTGGGCATGTACTGGAATACTCCAAATGATGCATTTAAATTCGAAACAAAGTTCCAACGCATTTCACAGCAAGTTCTGCAGGGCATCAGGCCACCCACGAAGAGAGAGTTGCTTGGAATTGTTATGGCAATCTTTGATCCTTACGGGTTATTAGCTTATTTTTTAATATTTTCAAAGGTTTTGGTTCAAGAAACTTGGAAGCAAAACATTGGCTGGGATGATGTTATTCCGGACGAACTACATAAAAGGTGGAATGCGTGGTGGAGCGAATTCCAGAGAGTGCACGACTTTAAAATACAACGATGCTGTTCGCCAAATTTTAATAGTTCTAAAAATATCGAACTCCATATGTTTGTGGATGTCAGCCAAACAGCCTTTGCCGCCGCAGGTTTTTTCCGAATTGAATATGCCGGGATTGTGGATGTTGCGTTCGTAGCTGGTAAGACCAGAACTGCTCCCAAAAAATTGATATCTATTTCTCGATTGGAGTTGCAAGCGGCAGTGCTTGGAGCACGCCTCAGCAAAGCGATCAGAAATTTTCATGACAAACTGCCAGTAAGAGTCATATTTTGGAGTGACTCCCAAATCGTTCTGCATTGGATTAATTCAGTCAACCGTAGATTCAAACCTTTCGTCGGTCATAGAATTGCAGAAATACACAGAACTTCGAAAGCACAACAATGGCGCTGGACACCAACAAACGAAAATGCTGCAGATGCTGCCACCAGATCCAAATTTCCACCGAAGTTTGCAACCGATAACATTTGGCTAGTCGGTCCAAACTTCCTTAAACAATCTGAAGAATTTTGGCCAGCCTCTTCTTTTGAAACAACGCCACTGCTTGAAGAAGAAATCCAACCGTGTCACATTCTACAATAACAGGCAAGTAACGTTGTAATTGAGATATCTAATTTTTCTTCATTTTTTAAGCTCAAGCGCAGTATGGTCTGGGTACTACGGTTTTGCAAACTGCTGCGATTGCGTAATTCAGATTCGTCAGTACCAAAGGGATTTCTTACGAATTCCGAAATAAGTCATGCTGAGGTCTTTATTTGTAAAATGGTTCAAGAAGAATGCTTCGCAGAAGAAATCATCGCTCTAAGAGAAGGTAGCTCTGTAAGCAAACAAAGTTCCTTGCACTCCCTTTCACCATATCTGGCAGAAGATGGCCTTGTGCGAGTACAAGGTCGACTTGATGAAGCTTTCAGTTTACCTTTTGCCGCTAGGCGCCCGATTTTGTTGCCACAAAAACATATTCTCACGGCACTTATTATGCGTCACTACCACGAGAAGTTACACCATCAAAACTCCGCCCTAACCATCAATGAGGCTCGACAAAGATTCTGGATTCCACATGCGAAGGCAGTATTAAAAGCCACGCAGCGTCAATGTGTTGTTTGCAAAATTGACAAAGCAAAACCGCTACCACCATTAATGGGCCAACTTCCAGTTGACCGCGTCACGCCATATGTACGCCCATTTACATACACGGGCGTAGATCTTTTCGGACCTTTCAACGTGGCAATTGGTCGACGCAGAGAGAAGAGATGGGGTGTTATATTTACGTGTTTAACGATAAGAGCTACTCATTTAGAACTGACGGAAAGCCTGTCAGCTGACGTCTTTATTTTATGCCTGCGTAATTTTATAAATCGCCGTGGGACGCCACTAAGAATAAGAAGCGACAACGGAACAAATTTCATTGGTGTTCAGAAAGATCTTAAGGATGCGGACTGTATTCTTGACGTTGGACGAATAAATGAGGAAGCCACGAAAAGAGGAATCGAATGGAAATTCAATTGTCCTGCAAATCCCAGCTCTGGTGGATGCTGGGAACGCCTTATAAAAATAATAAAATCTTTTCTTGGTAAAACGCTACGTGAGGTAGCTCCACGGTTAGAGACCCTTAGAAGTGTGCTGATAGAGGCCGAAGGTATTATAAATTCACGTCTTCTTACTGAAATTCCAATCTCTTCCGCAGAAGACGAGCCCTTAACTCCTAACCATTTTTTGTTAGGGTGTGTTAATTCGACGCAGACTCCACATCTTGTTGACATCGAGATTTGCTTAAGAAAACAATGGAGAATAGCACAAAATTTTAAAGACCGTTTGTGGAAACGATGGACAACAGAATACCTGCCGCAGCTTCTTCATCGTCCGAAGTGGCATGACAAGACAGTGCCACTCAAAATCGACGATTTGGTGCTATTCTGCGACTCTAACCAACCACGAAATCAATGGAAAAAGGGCCATGTCACGAAAGTATTCCCTGCGAAGGATGGCCATATACGTTTCGCAGAAGAACGCACATCAAATGGTCTTCTACTTCGTCCAGTCAGTAGGTTAGCCACCTTAACCTTGGAAATCCCTGTAGAAATCACGGTGGGGGAGGGTGTTAGCGAGGGACTACGGTAGTCAGCATAAATGAAGAGAGACTATAGAATAACAGGAGAATGAAGAGTTTGAAGCGAACGGCACATGAGCACAAATAAACTTTAACTTCAGTTTGCAAAATCATCGGCAACGATAGCACGCACTATAAAACACAAATGCGAAACAATTAATCATCAAATTAATACACTTTGTCATTTTACACATTGCAATATACCATTATTTCAATTAAATTCATTTAATATATATAAAAGCCATTGCGTATTTCTTTTTATAATGCAAATGTGATTGACACAAGTCAATGCATATCTACAGTAGATTACCAAATTATAGTCTCATACGACCAAAATCGTCTGAAATATAGCATTGTTTGCAAAAAGTGGGCATGGAAAGTAGACGTCGAAAATCTAACATAGCATATTAAGATAAAGTTGGAATAACAAATCGTTTGATACCTATATCGTGTTAATCTGTTTAGTGGTTTTTGCGTGATTGTCAAACATCCGTGCAGTGTCACAATGCTTTTATGTATTCGTATAGATAGACTAAAACAATCTCAAGTGGAGAAAAGCTGACTGGCAAGGCTGCAAAATATAATAAATGCTGATAACTAAACTCTGGCAACTCCCCTCAAGACATTAACAAAGAAAATTAATTAACACAGTATGAAAGCAAGAATCTCCCTGAAAGTAAAGCTGGATTCACTGATCACCTTCAGCATGTTTGGAAATTTTTTTCATATGAAGTTTTAGCTCAGAGAGAAAAATTTCTGCACGCTCTCAACTTAATTAACATTATTTTAAATCACACAAAAACATGCTGAAGGTTATCAGTGAACTCAGATTAACTACACAACATGGCTGTCGTGTTATATTGAGAGAAGCTCTCTCGAAAAAGAGAGAGAAGCTTTGTTTGCTGTTATATTGCGCTGCTGGTAGAATGTAGGCATCAAATAATATGCGTGATTTTGCAATATTTAAAGAATACATTTTTCGAAAACCTTGGTAAGCTATAACAATCTATATTATCATAGGAATCGAATAAAAAAAGAATTATCAAAATCGGTTCAGCGATTACCGAGCTTATTCTGGATCAAATTCGTGAGTCTCCTTTTATATAATAGTATAGGTTAGCCCATAACCATAGTCAAAATAAAAGTAGAATCTAAATTTAGTATAAGCATTTTTGACAGTTTTTCAATGCAACATGTTGTCAAAAAGCTTGCACTAAATTTAGAGTCGACTTTTATTTTGACTATGATTATGGGCCATTGATTTTATATCCGGTTAGTTTTAGTTTAGATTAGTTTTAACACGGTTTTAAATTAATTCGTCTTAAGTTTAGCTCGATTTAAGTTAAGGTATTATTTAAATTTTAGATTTCGAATTTAGAATTTAACTTAAGCTTTACTAAGTTTCATTTAGCTTATAATTTTTGTTTTAGACAATTAAAAATTACTTTTGTATTTTTTAGTTTTTTTTTCTACGGCTTTAACCCATGGTAATTTCTATACGTTCCTATTTTAGGTTAAATTACATTTTAATTCAAGTATTTTCAATTTGGTTTTCAATTTTTAAGTAAGTTAATCTTAAGTTTTGGCTTCAAGTCAACATTGCCGTAATGATTCAATTCATTTTCCTATTGTACGCCCACAACAAGATATGCACAACTCAAAAATGTACAAACTTTAAGCGACTCTATACAACACAATGAGACAAAAAATAATTTTTCGTTTTGTTTAAATTTTAAGAGACAACAAAAAGAAGGTTTACCCAAAATTTGGAGAGTCGATGGAGATGATGACTAAGTAAAAATTCGCAAAATTTTGAGTTTTGCCCCTCTTGTTTTTCGCGTGCAATACTTTACTTATACCTCATTATATGGCTTACATATGCACATATACCAACGTACATACATGCACATATTTATCATTTTATATTGAGTATTAGAGTATAGAATTCTGAATAGAATTAAAAACATTTGGTCCCGGTCATTGTTGCTGCTGTTATTGTTGTTGTGGCTACAGTTGCGCTGTCTAGCGAAGGGAGCGGAGAGGTGATGATACTGGGTGCGCGGCTAATACCAATTTCCACTGGTTGGGGTTGTCGTTGTTGTTGTTGTAGCTGCAGCTGTTGTTAGTGCTTCTATGGTTTGAGCAAGCAACGACCCTGTCTGCTGATGCTTGCTGTAGTCGCTGCTGTTGCGGGTGATATGTTGGCTGCTGAAATTGGTATGCTTGTTTGCTGGGTGTTATGGTTGTTGCTGTTTTGCCTGTGTGCGGTGGCAAAGCGCTAGGGATGAATGAAGTCTTCATTTTCTTTCTCTATAATACATAAGGTGCCCAACTTACCAAAGCGCTGTCCGGGGCGCTGGCTCAGGCATTAACATTAAGCGATAGCTGCTGCTGGTGTGCGTTGCGTTTTAGCGTGGGGTGGTGGGTTGGTATTTCATCAAAATAGAATTTCACACTATTTTGCATGCACTCAGCTCAAATGCTTACCATATGTTCCAATGTATTTCAACGTGATTGCACTGTCCTAAAACACCCTTTTTTCCTTTATTTTTAGAAAAACCACTATGATTCACTTTAACCTCACTTTCGATTGGGTTGCTCAGGCAGAGTATTGCATAAAATTCCAGCAATTACTTTCGACCAAGTGACTTTGAAAGTTATACTTCTTTATTGGAATTATAGATATTCCACAAGTTTAAGTTTTTGGCTTATTTTTGGCCAATCATCGCCAGACTCCAGTTATCTGCAAGAATTTCACAAAATTATTGTCGTTTCAGTTCTACCTGTCAGGGAGCCAGTGTTGCTAGTTATTACGTTGTTCTGAACACAGTTTCCATTTGCCAATTACAGTTTTCGCTATATTTTTACCAGTTCCCTCGCCAAACACCAGATGTCTCCACCGTCACACCACGCGCCCACGCCACGTAACCTTTTCTGATTGCCAATGCCAAGGTAGCGTATGTTACCCGGCCATTTTGAGAAAAGGAGAGCGAACAAAGAAATTTATTTTTGGTTGTGTCGAATTCTGGTTGCACCAGATGGCGTTATTAAAAGAGCTTACACATTAGGCAACCTGTACATCAAACGACAGCCTGGTTCAAACCAATTCGATAGAGAAAAAAAAACTCATTTGACGGTTTGTCAAACAACTGTGTGGGCAATAATCTCTGATTTTCTCCTTCAAACTAGGGTTTTGAAACGAAATAATGGCGAAAACACCACAATACTTTACCTGTTTGACCAACAGGTTGCCTTAATTTGCAAGCTAACTCCTTCCAACGTATTTGATTCGTATTGTTTGAAGCACAAGTTCGCCAAATAGAAAAGCGTCAGCGGTCAACAAAAAAAAAAAATAATCACAAAATGTCAGCTGTCGACTTTAAAAGAATGTCAGCTGTCAAATTTGAAAAGGTGTCATCTTTAAGATAAAAAAATATAGGTCAGATGTCACATTTGAAAATTTGCACCATAAGAAACAATGTCATGCTGTCTAATTAAGATTTGCCAGCCGTCAAATTCGAAACTGTGTCAGCTGTCAGACTTAAAAAAATGTGACAACTGTCAAATCTAAAAAGAAAAATGTGACAGCAGTCAAATTAAAAAATTTATGGCCACTGTCAAATTGGGACAAGTGTCAGCTGTCAAATATGACATTTGCAAGCTGTCAAATCTGACGATGTGTCAGCTGTCAGATGAAAAATTTGTGCCGTTACAGATGCAAAAACTAGGGATTGAAGAGTTGGCATTGAATATTAATGATGATATATTTAAAACCGTGACCACGGAAAATTTTAAAAGAATTTATTATTAGTTAATTAGTTTTATGATCTATGAAATTATTACATGAATTAAATTGTGAGCTTTAGATCAAGTAAGTTTTTAAAGAAGGCAACAACAACAACAACAACTCTGTATAGAGCCACTGTTTAAACTAGTTTAAACTCACTGTTTAAACTAGTACATGAGTGCGCAAATTTTGGAATTCATTCTTTTGAACTGTATGGCTGCTAATCATATGAAATTTCAAAGCAGTAGGCTATTTATAGATCACCGCCATCAACTCTATTAAGGTTGCCATCTGTTCTAGTTGCTTCTTTATTTATTTCAATATTCATTGGTGTTCGATAGTTTGTCGAAATGCACCATAGAAATGAAACGAGCTTTTTTGCTTCGCCGGCTGGTGTTCTCTAAATGAAAGGTGGCTATTTTTTAGGTGTGCCCCAATCGAGTCCAAATGTATGACCGACCCCTTCTATCTTTGGAGGGCCGATCCACCCATTCCAGTGGCACACCACCTGTAACCCCCCTGGGGTGTTCCCCATACAAACAAACTTCCCCAAACAAAAAAATGTTTGCATAGGGAATCCCCCTAGGGGGTTCCAGGGGGTGTGCCACTGGCATGGGTGGATCGGCCCTCCAAAGTTAGAAGCGGTCGGTCATACATTTGGACTCGATTGGGGCACTCTAAATGGGTCAAAGAGGAATTTTTCAAAATTTGACTCTACGGAAAAGTTGGGGCATTAGAATTCGTTTTACAGGTGTAGCTCCTCGGGAAAACCTTCTTATTTTGATCCCTAGAATACGATTTTCACTGAGCAATGCCGATTTTCACCGATTTTTTTGCCTCCCCACAAATCGACCCGGCCTAATGTGTAAAGATAAGTAAAAATAAAGAAAAATTAGCAAAATGCTACAAATTAAAAGAATTAAGTATAGTAAATCCATTGCAGTATATGTGAAATCAATAAAAAAATAATGAAAAAAATAAAAGATAGATAGATAGTAAATAAGGTTAGAAAGGAAAAATATTGGAAGTAAACATAAATGAACGGTTAAGAGAAACGAATATATATTGAATTTAAATAAGAACAAAAAGTCAATTATGTATATGTAATTCTTACTAACTTAAAACAGACGAGAATAATGTAATAAGAAATTTCACTATTGGAAATAAAATAAAATAAAGTAAAAATTTGTGTAAGGTTTACCAATGATCTTGTCATGCATTACCATAGCAGGTGCACAACAAGCGGAAACAATGCGGCTAGCGACACAGCAGAAAACTTTGAGAAGGTGAAACAAACACCTTAGACGAAAGAAAAAGGTTAGCAACAATACTTAACCATATCAAGGAAAGAAAATATGTCTGGAGGCTAGTATCAAAGCAGCAAAAATTCGTTAAGCTGATAAAACAAGAAGGTGCATCAGTAAATTCGAATTGTACAATCATCAAAATACTTCTTGTAAAACATTGGAAAAACAAATAAAATTGAATTGAACGTGCGTTAAATTAAAAAGAGCCTCCAGGCTGATCGTAATAATAATGGCAGTGACTACAGTCCACAGAATACACTACTGATAGTTCGCTAATCTAGCACAGATGTAAAATACTTGGCAACGATTTGGAATTTTGTTATTTTTAACATTTTCATATATATGCTTGCATTTTTTTTTTATGTGGAGCATATTGTGACGGAAGAGGATCAGAGTTTTTCGATAGCGAATTGACCGAATTGATAGACGACATTAATGAAAATGAGGTTTTCCGACAATTTGACACATCCTGCAACAAAGAAGCTCAACACTAAGCGAAATTGTATTATTGTTGTTAATACATCAAATTGGCAACCAGTACAGAAAGAAACACTGTGACAACTTCTTCCGGTGCATCGATGGACAACTAGGGAAAAATAAAATTTAACAGCAGCACAGAAGTAGCAGAAAAACGAGAAAAAGATTACACCGATGCATACAAGAAATAAATAAAAGTAATAAAACATTAATAAAAGAACAGAAACAAAATGTTATCTGCTAATAGAGCATATTGAAGTTTAATAGAAGGTACACTACGATAATTTGCAATGTTTTATAGAAAAATAAAAAGCTGTACATATAGAAAAAATGAACAAAAGCTAAAAATTTATGTAAAATTAGCAACAAAAAATAATAAAAAAAAAATTAGATACATTATGTAATTTTAAAGAAATAATTGGGAGAATATACAAGCATACAAACAAAAAGGGTTAAAAGTTGTATAGTTGTAAAGTAACGTGGCCATACTTTTACATTGATTCTGAATTCAAGTTCAATGTTAAAGTCAATGTTAAAACTGCAGAACTGGCAGCAATTAATAAATAAACAAAACCATTTAAATTATGGCACGCGCCATAATTTGTGTTCAATTACCAAGCGCCCAGCTCACAAGCAAAGGCAACAACCTGTGTGCCGCTTTGCCTACCTCTTTGCAGTTAGAGCAAAAATGCCTGCTATGCATTTTTGTTGTTATGCAATTAAAACAGAGGAAGAATAATTTAAATTATATTTCATTGTCGTTTTCAGTTCAATTGGGAATATACCCCAATTTGCACATGCTGAATATGTTTGTACGCTTGTTCCGCTCATGCTGACATTATTAAATAAGTATGTGCGTAGAAGTTTAGAATGATTAATCATGTGTATATTCAGAATGTTTGTATATTTCAAACAATTGAATATAAGTTTAAAGAACTAGATTAAATTATTGAGCCAGATAAAATCACGGCCAAGAATTCAGGAAATGCTAGGTTAGCATTTCTTAATTGTAAAGTAGAAAAAAATTAAAATTAAGAACAAGAAGCGAGGCCAGATATGTTATAAATATCTGGTCCCCGCAATAATAAAAATTCATTTTTTCAGTCTAGCAAACTTATACAGTGAGTTAAATTTACTTGTTCAGATCAGTGGGATCCTATCTTTCCAGCGGACGACGACCAGCAGCTACCAAGCAGGAGCTTCCTTGGATTGACCAGTGATAAAAGATAGTATAACCTAACAAAGCCTTGAATGCACCTTAGTTTGACTGCTTAACGCGTTTTTTTTTAATTAGATGGCAGTGACGCTCTTAAGCGTCGGCAACCACAACTAGGTAGGGTGTCACTCGGCGACTGCTAGAACCTAGGCGTATCCTCTCAGAGAGGATTAGCTGTTGTTAAAATTTTAAAAATAAACTATAATTATAAATATATTTTTAGTTTTTTTCATTTTCTTGACACAAATTTATAAAAGAATACAAAAAAATTTGCTATAAAGTTAATTTTGCTAGATTTTGTTTTTCTTTTAACTTTTAAATATCATTTTTCATACAACTGCTCACAAAAAGTAATAATGGTAAAAAAGTAATAACTTTTTAAAGTGGTATATGAAAAGGGGCAAATAAAATTTTGGGAACAAAAATAACTACATGAAATAAAAATAAAAAAAAAAATTTTGAAAAATCGAAGAGACCTTTTTTAAAGATCAAAGAACCAAAGTATGCGCCTTATACAAAAAAGTTTGGTCTTTGAACTAAAAGGAAAGGGATAGTTTATTAGAGGAAGAATTGATTAGAACTATACGTGAATTATCGATTTGGTGGAACAAACAATTTGAATTGCTTATAGCCGAGGCCAGTGTTATGCCTTAACCTTGGCAAGCATTTCCAGCCCTTAGTTTTTCCTGTCCTGTAATTACACATTTTCCACAATTTATTTGTAGGTTTATATTTCCATAATTCCTAAATAAAGTAACACAAGGAAATCAAATCTTCTCATTTATTATGAGGTCTCATTTTCTACTCAAATGTTTTATTTAAGTTTTTTTTCTTCAACAAAGAAATCACAAGCCCTTTGGATATAAAAAATGGTTTCAACCTTCTAAGAGGTCACTATTAATCTAACTTAGTCGGCCGACTTGTAATTTGCTAGTAGAAACGCGTAGTGCGTAATGGGCATATTTAACTTTGTCACTCAGCTAGTAGTACCGATAAAGAGGCGTGGCAGGTACAGAAAAGTATATATATTCTTGATCTAGTCCTAGATCTGGTCCGTCTGTAATCACGATAACTGTCGTAATTTTAGAGTTATCGTAATAACATTCAACATATAAGTTTTTTATTCAAAAATAGAGATCAAATTCGAAAATAAGCCAAATTGGATAAAAACCACGCCTACTTCCCATACAAAGTGGCTTTACCAATACGGTATAATCTTTTTAAATTCCATAAAAAACTAATTTAATGACTTAAAATTTTGCAAATATACACTGTGAATATCAAAATAATAAAACATTTAAAACTTGGAATATACTCAAATACGGCTGTTGTGGTATTATTTTATCAAGACGAAGATAATTCAACAAAATCCAATTTTTCTTTGCAGATTTTTTTCGTGAGCTCGTAAATATATTTTCGCTTAACAATTATTTTCCCTAAAGAGCTTAAAGTCGGGAAAATTTACACTCTTATTAGAGGTAGACGAATATTTTCATGTAAGGACGACATAATTAAAAATTATTTAAAAAAGTTGTAGTTTTTGGTGATTTATTTTTTCATATTTGTGAAGTATTATAATCAGTCTTTCATAAAAAGACACCATAAATACACGAAAATTAGTGGAAACACAACAAAACCACTTTTATATATTAAAAAATAACAACAAAAAATTACAAATTCTGAAGTGCGGTATTTAAAAACAACAGCTATTTGGGTCGGTTCATAAAAATAACCCTTGGTTTATGTTATGATGATTTCCAAAATATTTGGAGTATGGTATGGTTTGAAATAACATCTAAAAATAGTCTGTTTTAAAAAATTATTGCTGGTGTAATAGTTGTAACACTGTCAGAAATTATAGGCAGGAAAAACTCTTAATCTGCATTAAAACAATTGTAAATGATTGCAATCGGAATAAAGATAATGCTGTTTTTCATGCATATTTTTGGTATTTTTTTTATTTTGGTTCCATACAAAAACTTTCAAAATTCAAATAACTGCATAAATGTTATTTTTTTAGTTCCTTGTAATATTTTTTCAGTAGGTGTTCATTTTATAATTAATATTTTAGTTTCAATATCAGTTAAGCAATTCTGACTAGGAAACAATGCAAGCACTCAAAACCTTTCCAACTACATCTTGAAAGTGAGGATTGCATTAGAACTAATGACGCTTCTTTAAATTTAAGAGAAATTCAGCTAATTGAGTAGTTAATCAGCTCTTGACGATTGTGGTTGTGTTTTTTTTTTTACCCTGTCGAGTGATTAATTGTGCTTTGAACAGTCTGTCTGATTTTGTGTGCGAGAGTAAGGCGATTTGATTTCAGTTATCGTTTTACTTGGACACTTTTGTTTTATTTTTTATTTGCGTGCCGGCTTTTAGCAAAAACAATGCCGTGTGTTTGCAATTTGAAGGTTGATCGCATGCAACTAAAAGTGCAGTGTGCAATGAATTTTTTCACTTACAATGCGCAAATATTACTACCGCGGACCTAGAATTTATGCAAGTTTCTTATACTACCTTTCATGCAAATCTTGTGTGTTAGTGCGTCAGAAATCTTGTCACTCGCCCCCCGTAAAAGCTTCGAATGATAATAATAACAATAGCGCGACTATTTTGTAATCGTCTAATGGTCTTCAGGCACATCATAAAGTTCAAGCGTTAAGCCCCTGTATTGATCAACAGCAAGTTCACCAGTCTTTTTCTGCTTTGTCGCAACAACAGAGTGTTAGTGTTTTAACTGTTAATGATAATGAGCAACAGTTTTCTATGCATGCTATATTTAATGAGATTGCTGCTCTTAGAGCTGAAAATTCTTGTGTGCTCTCTTTAATATGCCTTTTACGGGAGGATAAAATGCTCTTAATTGAAAAAATTGATAAGCTACAAAGTGAACTGATTTGTGTCAAGCAACATTTAACTGATAATAATACAGCTTCTTCAATTTCAGTGCTTACTAATGAAGTTAAAGATTTGCGTGACTTTGTACAAACTGCTGTAAATGAAAATGCCAAAATTTTAAATAATAGTCCCGTCAATATTGAACATAAAAAAAACAATCAATTGTCTGCTGCTGTAACGAGAAAGAAGAAGAAACATGTCATAAATTCGGAAGCTCCTTGCATGCTCACTGATGACCGCTCTTCCTTTGCTGTTACTGACATTCTTGCTGCTGCCCCTGCTCTTGTTCCGATCACACCTCTCACTTGTTCTGATAGCGCCTCCAAGACATATTCTGAAGTTGTCGCTAATCATAATCGTGCGCCATTGATTGACTCGTCGTTTTCTGCTGTGCCTGATATCGCGGACTCTCACTTACCCGCTGCTGTGGCTGATTGGCAAATTGTTGGCAGAAAAAAATTGAAAGAAAAAGTAAATGTTGTTGTTGGAAATAATGCTAACAGAGAACTTGATGTTATGGTTAAAAAGAAGTGGATGCACCTATCATCATTTAAGCCAACGGTAACAAGCGATCAAATTATTTCTTACGTACATAAACATGCCAGCATTGAACGTGATCATCTTTTATGCTTCAGTTTAATAAAAAAAGACGCGGACATTGAGAACCTTAGGAGTATTAACTTCAAATTAGGAGTAGCTGCTAATTTCTATGATAAGCTCTTCAACCCCGAGCTCTGACCAACTAATATTAAAATTCGTCCATTCGATTTTTTTCCGAAGTCGGCGAATATACTACCAGTGATTTAACTAAATCTTTTGCTGCTGATGTTACAAATGAACTCGTTTCATCATGCATTCCAATTAATGCCTTTCCGTCATCTTCAGTATCTCAATACATTTCCAATACTAATATATCAGCTTTTAAGGCACCGAATTCAATTTTTGATGATAATGCAATAAAAATTTATTATCAAAATGTTTCTGGACTTAGGACTAAATCAACTGAAATTTTTACTTCAACAGCCCAATGTCTATATGATGTATTTGTTCTCACTGAGACTTGGTTAAATGGAAATTTTTATAACGAGGAAATTTTTGATGCAAATCTTTACAATGTGTATCGGAAAGATTGTGATAGCCTAGCTACTGGAAAGCTTCGTGGTGGTGGTGTGTTAGTTGCAGTCAATCGTGCTCTAATGTCATCTAGTGTTCCATTACCTAATTCTGATCTAGTGCTAGATCAGCTTTGTGTATCGATTGAAGGCATGTCTGAAGTTCTACTCATCTGTACGTCTTATATCCCGCCTAATAGTTCTTTTGACATATATAAAGCTCATTCGGATAATATATCAACTCTGGTTGCTGATTTTGTCGATGATAATAAACAAGTACTAGTGCTTGGTGATTTCAATATGCCCAACGTGGGATGGAGTAAGCACCAATCAGACATTTATTTATCTTGTTTTAATTTGTCTAGTAATTTTGAAATTTACTTAATTGATAATTTCTTAGAACTTGGATTGCATCAAATTAATTCTTGTTTTAATTTGCTTTCTAGATTATTAAATTTAGTTTTTATTACTTCTAATATAAATTTTTATTTGTTTAAATCAGATATTTCAATTTCACCAGTTAGTGCACACCATATCCCTATAGAAATTCAAATTTCATTTTATAAATACTTGGCCTTAAGCATTGATAATTCATTCAATTTTAACTTTAATGCATGTAACTTTTTTGAAATTGATTCAGTTATAGGCAGTGAATGATTTGATGAGTGACTAGGTACAAACCTATTCAATCATGCACAGATTGCAAGTACTTTAACCTGTAATCTGTTGTTGAGTTTGAGGATTGATTTGTTTGTTTGTAAACTTAAACACTGATTTGCTTTATCTACAAAACAATACTAAATTTATTGATCAAAATTACAAAATATTTATACACAAAATTGGCTTACATTAACAATAAAATTACAACTAAACAAAACTGCACAAAAGTGCACACAAAAACATTTTACAAAATAACAAAAAATGCTAAAGTGCTAAACTGCACATAAGAATAAGGTTCATGACCGTAGGATGTTGACTTAAGTTTGCCCTACTTTTGTTTTGTGTATATTTAAGCTGTTTTGATAAAAGCTATTGCAATACTGAATTATATGTTGTTGGCTTGAAATTATGCTTTTGTTGACAAACTTCATTCTTACGTGCAGTTTAAACAAAGCAAAAATTATTTTGTTTATATTTATATGACGATATGTTTGTTTGTATAAACATTCTCCCCCCCCCCCCCCGTTGAGTGTATGACTCAACTTAAGTTGTTTCTATTTCAAATGATTTATGCTGACGTGGCCTCGGTTGAGGAGATGCGGTTGTCTTTGTTGAAGATTTTTGTTGGTAGTGTTTCTTCATTTTCTATACGATGCAGGCTGCGATGAACAATACGGACAACACTAGAGCAAGATAGCTGACCCCATAATGATGAGTGCTGATTGTCTTGATTTGGTATGGTAAATTGTCAAACTCTTCTCTTGATAATTTCGTTTGAAGATCGGTGAGTTGATCCAATTTTGTTTCAAAATGCTCGAAGTTTGGTTTTAATAAAACCTTGAATGCGCTAGGTTGACTGATGGATGAGATGTTTCCAATAGCAGCAAACGATATGTATACACGACTGGATGATTCAACATAACCTTGGACTTGAATGTCATCATTTTTTAAGCTGCAGTGTTGGTCAATCGTGAGTATTCCTGACCCTGTAAGTGTTAGTTGGATAGTTTCATGATTACACACTGCTGTTATTTCGGTCGGAATTGTAGACGCGTAAATCCACTTGTTAGCATGATACAGTGTCGTGAAGGTTAACTGATAAGGGCACTTGATTAGGTCACAGCTTTGAGACGTCTTGTTGTTAAAGAGTTGAATTTCACAAGCCAGTTTCTTGATTGTTTACCAATGGTAGCTTGCTATCTTCTTAATAAATAAATGTCATCACTAGTAATAATTGCTGCTTTAATTTCGGCTTGGCTTACTGCAATGTATTGATCCCGATGACCGCTAATTGCTAGTATTTCGGTGGTGGGCTTAATTGAAACAAGATTGTTATTTGCTGTTATCGGAATCAAGTGTATCATAAATAGGTCTAATTTTTTTGTGATCAACTAGTGGTAGGTCTAATTCAAAGATGACTTGATTTTTTGTAAGGCCAGCCTTTACGTCCATGATGGTATAAAGCTCCAATAGGTTGTTGTCTTCAATCGGTAGGGCCCAGTTAGTGGGTAGTTATAGTCAAGATTTCCTTCGCAAGCTGTTTCGGTGTAAGGATTTGTGGACTTATTTTTTCATGCTTGGTGTGTGTTAAAATGCTTATTAATTATGTTTGTATATGCTGCAAATTTGTGATAATCATAGAAAGTTGAATGATTAAAACCATTAGTTGCTGAGTTACTCGTAATTGGGCAGCAGTGTCTTCAATTTTGTTTATGTCCACGTTAATCAAACGCTGAATTTCAGTTAAACGTGAGGATGTATTAGCTTCATCTTGTTTTAATATATTGATTGTAGAATCAATGATCGATGTTTGATTTTTAAGCAGCTTTAGAAGATGCTGCTCGTTTGATTCGACTTCCTTTATGGTGTTTGACATTTGTTCGGCATAATCTGAGTTGAGAACACCAAACAAAACGTGAGCCACGTTTCCGATGAAATTAAACGCACCTCTTTTGGGCCGACTTGATGACAATAAAGTTTCCTCCTGGTGCAGATTGTTACAAGCAACTTCGAAATAATCTATGAGTGAACTGCATGCGATGTCAGATGTTGGGTGTAAGCAGAGTTTTCTGAGGGTTACAATTTCGTCTGATAGTGAATTTATTTGGTACGAAATTTTGATACATGAATTGGAGAACTCATTGCTAATGGCAACATCAGAATTGCAGCTAACATTACAGAAAGAGTAAAACCCTTTGACGATGACTTGGGATTTTGTATATCTTCAAGTTGATGTGAATTTTTCCGCTTTTGATTTTTTGTCAGTGTATTTGTTGAAGTCTCCATTTTTCCTGTCTCTTCTTCGTTGAATAATGGAGCTAGTTCATGTATAGGTCGTTTCGATATGCTTGAAGCTGTTTTGACCTCAACGACCCGAATAAAACTGTCATCTCCTTTACAGGTTCGAACAATTCGTCCGAATGGCCATTTGAGGACTGGAACGTTGTACTTTTTGATAATGACTAATGTGCCTTCCTTTATATTTAGTGTTGGATGCTTCCATTTAGACCTTTGCTGAAGCTCATGCAGATATTCGTGATGCCATCGAGTCCAGAATTGGTGTTTTATATCTGATACATGTTTCCAATTTGTTGTCAATGACCTTCTGTTCTCTGAGGCCCTTAAGTCAACTGGTGTGGTGAGTGGCTCTCCTATGATGAAATGGCCTGGTGTTAGTGCTCCGACATCATTTGGATCTGAGGATAATGATGTGAGAGATCTAGAGTTTAGAATTGCCTCTATCTCCACTACGACGGTCTCTAACTCTTCGTATGTAAGAGAAGCGGTTGAGACACTTCGATATAAATGATACTTAGCCGATTTGACTGCTGCTTCCTAGAGGCCACCAAAATGTGGAGCCTTAGGCGGAATGAATTTAAATTCGATACCTTTGTCACTGCATGATTTGATGATCTTTTCTTGAGCAGAGTTAGAAAAAATAGCTTGATGCAATTCAGTTAATTGATTTTTTGCACCGACGAAATTTGTTGCATTGTTGGAGTATAATTTTTGGCACCTGCCACGGCGGCTGATGAACCGTTTTAGTACTCCAATGAATGCTTCAGTAGTTAGATCTGAAACAACTTCCATGTGTACCACCTTTGTAGTAAAACAGCAAAATACTGCAATGTATGTCTTTTGCGGTCTTTTCCCGCGAATCTTGTAATGAGTCTATATTGGCCCACAATAATCCACACCCGATATAAAAAATGGGCGTCATTCTGTCACTCTATCTGCTGGTAAGTTGCCTATAATTTGATTATATAGCTTTGGTTTCGCTCTGACACAGCGCACACAGTTTTGTACAATATTGCGCGCCATAGTTTTTCCTTTCAAAATCCAAAATTTTTGCCTTGAGGTTGCCAATAGGGCCTTAGGACCGCAATGTTTATTGTCTTCATGCACCATCTTAAGTAGCAGCTTTACTATTGAGTCATTGTATGGTAACAGAATTGGATGTTTGGCATCAAAGTGCATTGACGATGCTTCTAAACAACCTCCCACACGAATTATATTTTGATCGTCTAAGAATGGATATAGGCTTGCAAACTGATTTGATTTGCTAACTTGCGTGTATTTTTTAAAATCTTTAATTTCGGTTTTGAAATCAGCCATTTGAATAGTCCTGATTTTAATTACCAAGGACTTGTTTATTTCTGATGCACATATACAGTCATGTGAAAATAAATAGGGACACCTGTATTTTTATATTTAAAGATGGATGAATTACATACAAGGTGCAACAGATATAGCATTAATTCCCTCGGGTGGTGGTTCCCCCTGATAAGGCGATTATAAAACTTTATGGAGTTTCCTCCCACATTGTAAGACTTTCAAGATACAGGGTGTTTTACGGTTTTGGTACGTGTTTAGTATAATTGATATAGAACCTAAACTACTCACCATAAAATAAAAAATAATATTTTGTATTTTAAAAAAAATATCAACTTTTCCATCAATATGTCAACCACTTTCGTGTCATGTGCTGTAGCGGAGCAAAAATTTTGAGATTATCCAACGAAATATCAACAAATTTTCTTTCTTTTGTTTTAGCGGAGCTGTTATTGTCCAAAGTTAGAATTTAGAAAAAAACTGTTGATTAAGTGTATTTTTACATGAAAATAAGACATTTTAAATTTGAACGATTACAGCTCCGCTAAAACAAATGATACAAAATTTGTTGATATTTCCTTGGATAATCTCAAAATTTTTGCTCCGCTACAGCACATGACACTAAAGTGGTTGATATATTGAAGGAAAAGTTGATACTTTTTATTTTATGGTGAGTAGATTAGGTTCTAGATCAATAATACTTAACACGTACCAAAACCGCAAAACACCCTGTATATTGAAAGTTTTACAAAGTGGGAAAAAACTCCATAAAGTGTTATACTCGCCTTATCAAGAAGAATCACCAGCCGAGGGAATTAATGCTATATCTAGGGCACCTTGCATATAATTCATGCAGCTTCAAATATAAAAATATAGGTGCCCCTATTTATTTTCACATGACTGTAGATAGATGATTTGGGCGAGCTGATGTTGGTCCTTTTAAATGTTCAATAAAGCGCAATATATAGGCAAGTGTGCACTGCAAAAAGCGGAGAGTTTTTGTGGTTGATTCCATAAATTAAAATCTCAGATGATTCTGATGATGGAGCTGATGTTTGAGCTATTGTTGCTACAGTGGTAATTTTTCTTCTTTCGATATCATTAGGTGTGTCAACAGGTTTTGGTGTTGGTTTGAGCCATGATTCTTGACTTTAATATAGAAATAATGGTCCAGTAAACCACATGGAACAACAGCCAAATTTTTCAGGACTGATTCCTCTGGAAATTATATCTACTGGATTATTCTTTGATGAGACATGATGCCATTGATCGGTGTGTGACATCTCCTGAATCTTGCTGACTCGGTTGGCGACAAATTTGTGTAGAGAGGTTGCTGATGATTTAATCCATGATATGACTATTTTCGAGTCTGACCAAAAAAATTTAGGTACATCCTGATACTTAAGATCCTGTTTCACTTTTTCTGTAAGCTCGTCTCCTAAAACGGCCGCACACAATTCCAATCGAGAAAGCGTTTGTAGTTTTAAGGGTGCTACCCTTGATTTTGCGCAGAGCAAGTTCGATGTTATGGTTCTATTTTTGTACGTTGTTCTCACATAAATGGCTGCTCCGTACGCTCGTTCTGAGGCATCGGCAAAAGTGTGTAGTTGAACCCTTACTTGGGGTTTTGAATGAAAGATGTGTCGAGGTACCTTTAACTTATTGAGTTCTAGTATATTTTCTCTGAGTTTCTGCCATTCTTGTTGCGTTTGATGTGGTTCTTTTTCATCCCATTCATAATCTTGCTTCCATTGTTCTTGCATGAATATTTTTGTGGAAACGATTACAGGTCCAAATATTCCTAATGGGTTGAATATTCGTGCTAAGTATGAAGCTATTACTCGCTTAGTAATCGGTTCAACTGGTGATAAGTGTGCTCGTCCGCACAATTGATCAGATTTTTGCAGCCAAATGAGACCTAATGTTTTTGTAGCCTTATCATCCAGATCCAGATTAACTTCTTGATCCTCTACCGGTTTATTTGCAAGCAACCTTGAGTTGTTAGAACACCACTTGCGGAGCTTAAAACCAGCTTCTTGAAGCATTTGTGTAAGTTGTTTCTGAGATTCCAGAGCTGTTGCGATATCATTGGCACCACTGAGACAGTCGTCCACGTAAAAATCTTCAAGCAAAGTTTGTGCAACTTGTGGGAATTTACTCATGTTTTGTTTTGAAGATTTTGTAGCAAGATATGGTGCTGATGTTGTTCCGTAAGTCACTGTTTTAAGACGATAGTATTGAATGACTTGACTCGGGTCCTTCCGCCATACAATTAGCTGTTGAGCTGTGTCTTCCTCATGCATGCCAATCTGTCGATACATCTTTTTAATGTTGGCCGTGAACACATATCTATATGTTCTAAAACGCAACAGCATTGAAAATAGATCACTTTGAACTGTAGGACCCTTATGCAATATATCGTTTAAAGCCTGGCCACTCGACTTTTTTGCTGATGCCTCAAATACGACTCTGAGCTTTGTGGTACTGATATCTGGCCTTAAAACGTAGTGATGAGGTATAAAGTAATGAACATCGGGAACATCCTTTGGCCATATTTTTTCCATATGATTCAAAGATTCATACTCGTCCATGAATTTTATGTATTGAGCTTGCAATGTAGAATCTCTTTGCAACCTTTTTTCGAGGGAGAGAAATCTATGAATAGCCATGTCCTTTGATTTTCCAAGAGCCGTCGGACTTTCAGCAAAGAGTAGGCGTGTTATGAACCGGCCATCATTATCTCTTCTTATGTTATTGACAAAATGATTTTCACACCATTTTTCAACTGGGGTCATGGCATTATTGGTATTGTTGAAATCGTCGAGTCGCCAAAATTTTTCAATAATGGCGTTTAAGCTCTCATCTCTCATAGTGGCTACGGCGCATGATGCAGTTGCTACTGTTGACACTTCAGTCTTCCCAATGACAATCCATCCAAAGACCGTGTTTTGTAGGAGTGGTAGGTTTCCTTTTAATGTTTGCTGCTCTGGATGAAGTAGGCTATGATAAAGTTCAGCACCAATAAGCATGTCAATTCTTCCAGACTTGAAAAACTCAGGATCTGCTAAGCGTAAATGACCTGGGATGTTCCAATTTGTTACTTCTAGGTCCCTTGTCGGTTGTGACGAAATAAGTTTTGGCATAACGTAGGCTTCTATTCTAGTTGAAAAGTCTTCAGTTCGTGAATGAATTGCAACGTTGACTCTTGAAGTTGAGATTCCAGTTTGTTGCCCGATTCCTTGGAATGGATTCAATGGATAATTGGGATTTTGTAGTGTCTAGTGATAATTTGTTGATGAGTCGCTGTGCCACCATGTTGATCTGTGAGCCAGAATCAAGTATTGCACGTACTTCGCAGACCTGACCATTGTTTGCCATAACTCGAATTTTTGCAGTTGCCAAAAGTACATATTTGTTGTTTTTAATTGCATGAGTAGTTGTTGCCATAGTCGTAGGCGAAACTTCTTTTACCTCATTTCTTGTTTCAAGTGATGATTCTTGTTGCTTGAGATGAAGTAACGAATTGTGTTTTATCGAACACATGGGACAGTGTCGCCATGCACATTATCCGGCTGCATGACCTGACTTTAGACAATTCAGGCATAGTCTGTGTTTTTGCACAAATTTTATGCGATCCTACTCCTTAAGGTTTAGAAAATTGTGGCATGCGAATAGCGGATGAGATTTCTTTTCACATGACACACAGAGTTTAATGTTTGAGTTTGATACAGCTGTTGATGTGAAAACCTTTAGTGATGCCTTTGGTTTTTCTCGTTGCCCAATAGTTTCCATTGTAATTCCAATAAAGACAACAATTCTGATATTTTAGGCACTTCCTTTAGCCTTACAATCGATTGCTGATATTGAATGTATGTGCTTCGATCCATTTTTTTGATGAGAATGTGAATCAGCAATGGATCCCATGAGTCAGTTTCAATGCCTAAATTATTTAAAGTAAGCAGGCATTCGCGTGTTGTGTCATGCAGGTGTTTAACTGCTGCTGTACTTGAAGTTCCGGATGATTGGTCTACCAATTTCTTTATAAGTGTTGATGTCAATACTCTTTTGTTGTTGTAGCGCTCTTCGAGTAGCCTCCATGCGGTGACATAGTTTTCGTCAGTGGAAGCCAGGTGACTTACAAAATTTGATGCTTCTCCTGTAAGCTGTGTTTTTAAATGCCACATTTTTTTCTACGTTTGACAATGGTTGCTTGTGAATTAGTTCAGTGAACAAGTCGTGGAATTGGCTCCACTTAAAGTAGTCTCCATCAAATGTCGGAATTTTTACCTTTGGAATTGGTAAAGTGCTTCTTATTGGATGTGACTCATGTTGGAAATCTGGTTGGTTGAGCATTAAAGTGATTTCTGTTATTTTCAGATGCACTTCTTGCTCTAGTTCTTGAAATGTATCTGCATTATAGCCTAATGCAACTGGATCAGAGTGTTGCTCCCATATTTGGTCATCAATTATGGCTATGTCGTGCCATAATTGATTCAGAAATTCCACTTTCAGGTCGTAATATCGTGAAGATTGTCCTTCCAAGACTCTAATGTTCGAGAACCTCGACTCTAGGAGGGACATTTTCTGATGGGCCTTTCTAATTGGAGATGTCTCCACCTAATGCACCTTCTTCTGGAATCCGAATGTTGTCATCATCACAGCCTTTTTCACTGTCTGTTTTCAACGTTTGGGTGTTTTGCTGAAACTGCTTCATGTATTTTTCGCAAAGCACTATCAGCTGCGTGTAGTAGTCCTTAATAAAGTAATCGTTTAATAAAGCTCTACATTGTTTGCTTTGAATTTAGCATGTATAGTTTGCAACTCGCTTAACCGTAATTTGTAATATGTCGAATCTTTCCGAACTTCTGGGTCCTTTTTGAAGTTGCGAATGATTCTTTCTATCTCGTCTCCAAGCTGAGATTGTGCGATGAATAACTGTTCCATTATCCCTTTAATTGTGTTGTATAAAACTGTCGTAAACTTTTAACCCTGAATGCTGTTTGTCGTGAATATCTGATCCTGCACAGAAGATCACGTCGGGGTTACCAATGAATGATTTGATGATTGACTAGGTACAAACCTATTCAATCGTGCACATATTTCAAGTACTTTAATCTGTAATCTGTTGTTAAGTTGAGGATTGATTTGTTTGTTTGTAAACTAAAACACTGATTTTCTTTATCTACAAAACAATACCAAATTTATTGATAAAAATTACAAAATATTAATACACATAATTGGCTTACATTAACAATAAAATTACAACTAAACATAACTGCACAAAAGTGCACATAAGAACATTTTACAAAATAAAAAAAAAATGCTAAAGTCCTAAACTGCACATAAGAATAAGGTTCATGACCACGGTTGCCACTTTGGGCCAATTGGCTCAAAAGTGCTCCTTTTTTCAACGTTTGGTCCGCTGGACCTTTTCTTTTTTATTTGGTCCCTTTTAAGAAAATTTTTGCGTATATAACTGAAAAAGTGTTTCATTACGTCAAAAAAAATATAATAACTAAAATCAACACTGTTCTCAACAAGTGAAACATTTGTTCGCTGACAACACTGCCGATAATAATCGATTGCCAGTCAATTGTTACTTTTTCACATCTCCAATTGCAAATCAAAAGTGGGAAATAGTGGAAAATTTGCAAAACAAATGCAAAATAATATTTTAATTTAATTTATCATGGGCAAGTAAGATAATAAATCATTCGAATGCATGTGTAATTGTAATGTTTGCTATAATATTTGATGTTGTTTAAGGTTTTTGATAAAGAAAGCGAAGGTTGCTGAACAAGATTCACACACGGAGTCAGATGAAAGCGATAGCAGTGGGAGGTAATTAACACGTATATCATGCTACTAGCATAATAGTTTTACTTAATATAATTTTAGTGACATAGCTATCGAAAAAAAGGATAAAATAAAACGCAAGTTTCAAAAAGAATGGCTAAGCCAATTTCCTTGGCTCAAAGAGCAAAATGGAAATGCATACTGCATCGCTTGTGAAAAGTGCATGGTAAACCACATAACAAAGTTAAAGCGGCACACACAGCAATCAATTCATGTTCAAAATGTAGCCAAGAAAAAATGTCAACTGAAGTTAGATTCTTTTTTTAAAGAACAAAATGATACTTTGGAAAAGCAGATCCGAAACGCACATAATCTTCCATTTATGCTCATGGATTATTTGCCAAATTTGCCGTATGTTGTACGGACTCCAAAATAGCACAGACTTTACGATGCGGCAGAACAAAATCGACCCAGCTCGCAGAGATTTTAGGGAACGAAGCAATGAAGAGAATAATATCGGTTCTTAGAATGTGTAAATTCCCTCTTATTGTGGACGAAACCACGGACTGTTCAACAAAAACATGCCTAGTTTTGGTTGTAAGGTATTTTGAGAAGTTTTGAAACACTATTTGCGATAGATTTTTATCACTAATTGAACTTAGCAAAACCGATTCAGAAACAATATATCAAACAATTAAGACTTTTTTCAAAAGCATAATGTGCCTCTAAGCAACTTGATAGGGCTAGCAACTGACGGAGCCAATACGATGGCAGGCGAATATAACGGGCTAAAAACAAAATTAAAAAATGATACTAATATATTTTACATCAAATGCACTTGCCACTCACTACATTTGTGCTCAAGCTACGCCTGCAAACAGTTACCGGCAGAAATCGAGAAGCTATGTAGGAATATATACAAATATTTTTCGCATAGCCCAAAGCGAATCAACGAGTTCAGGGAATTCCAGGATTATTGTGGCGTAAAGCCACATAAGATAATTGGAATTTCTTTAAATCGTTGGCTCGCTCTGGAAAGTGTGATTGGAAGGATCAATGAACAGTGGGAGGCGCTTCAGCTTTATTTTTCATCCTCGTGTCTTGAAGTAAGTGGCGTTAATGCATTTGAATTAGCACATTCAATGGCTAATCCGGAATTAAAAGTTTACATGCTGTTTTTAAGCTACATATTAAAAATTATTAATAACCTGAATAAAGAATTCCAATCGGAAAAGGTTCGCCTACCATTTTTATATTCGCAAATAGAAGTACATTTAAAACTTATTTTGAGTAATTTTATGAACTTTGTGACTTTGTGTAAAGTGTTGATTGTCTGGAAAATTTTAATATACAGGATAAAACAAAGTATGTTGAAACAAAAAATATTTTTATAGGAAGTAAAGCAGAAAACCATATCAAAACCAATAACTTTTCGGGTTCGCAACGAATCAGAATTAAAACAAATATATTAAAATTTTATATTGAATTTTTGAAACAAATTCAAAAACGCTTCGACTTTGGACGAGTTGATATCAAAAATTTATCCATAATAACGCCCAACAATGTATTATCTGAAACAGAAACATCAATAATGCCTTTAACTATAGATTTTTCGCATTTAATTATATATGATATAGATATTATAATTACACAATGGAAACTTTTAAGACTTTTAAAAAGTAATTTGAAACCTGTTATGGATGTTTGTGTATTTTGGGAAAAAGTAAGTTTATATAAAAATGGTATGGATGAAAAATGTTTTGAAGAATTGACTGATTTTATTTATGACTTACTGAGCCTTCCACATAGTTCGGCGGCAGCAGAAAGGAAATTTTTGAACTATCTCTGTTTAAAACCAAACTAAGAAACAAATTAGAGTTTACTACAGTTAACAATATAATGTTGTCCAAAGAACTATATGCACAAAATGCAGGGCCTCATTACGTTTGGTCAGTAAAAGACATAGGCTGAGCTTAATATAAACAATTAATGATTATTAAAGAGGCTTTAATAATAATAATAATAAATTTATAATATTTTGAATAAGTTTGTTTTCTTTTTATTTTTATAATCGTTATCGAGTCATGTATTTCAACCAATGTTAACGTTCTTATTTTAGTATCCAGTCATATACTATTATATATACGCGTATACAAATATCTATTTATGTGTAAAAATTAATGTATATGCACCCGTATGTGATAAATTTTATTTTAATTTTGTTTTATGTGCAATTTGAATTCAAGCACTTTTTGTTATGGCTTCAAAACCAATTTTTACGTAAATTTTTAGTATGTGTTTTGTTCAATATAATATTATAAGCAATATATGTATACAAATAAAAAGTAATACAAAATGGTCCCTTTTTTTCATTTTGGTCCTTTTTTATATGAATTTTGTTTGGTTCCGAAAAAAAATTTGGAGTGGCAACCGTGTTCATGACCGTAGGTTGTTGACTTAAGTTTGCCCTACTTTTGTTTTGTGTATATTTAAGCTGTTTTGATAAAAGCGATTGCAATACTGAATTATATGTTGTTGGCTTGAAATTATGATTATGTTGACAAACTTCATTCTTACGTGCAGTTTAAACAAAGCAAAAATTATTTTGTTTATATTTATATGACGATATGTTTGTTTGTATAAACAGGCAGTATAAGTTGGGATAATGAGTTCAATAATCTTAATCCTTACGCGTGTTTTAATAAGTTCAAGTCCCTAATCTCCTTGATTTTTAATGACCATATTCCTAAAATAAAGCAAATATCTTACAAATTGCCATGGTGCACCCGTGGTCTTAAATTGAAAAAATTTAAAAATTTGCGTACTAAATTTTATAAAAAATTCTTAAAAACAAATCTGAATTTTTATATCCTGAAATACAGGCACTATAGGAGAGAATTTAATTTTCTTGATAAATACCTTTATAAGCAATACATCTTAAAATTTGAAAGTGATATTAAATCAAACCCTAAGTCGTTTTGGCGTTTCGTTAAATCTAAAAAAGGTTCTTCTTATATCACTACGAATAAGAATTTAAATAATACCAATAATACCAAATAATGTTAGTTCTACGGCTAATCCTTAAGCCCGGTTGATGTTAATCTTTCTCATTTAGACGATATTGCTTCTCAGTTAGATTTTGGATCTCTCTCTCTCTGACAGTAGATGATGTTATTAAGGGGATTATAAAGCTTAAATCGTCACATAAATTAGATGTTGATGGTCTGTGTTCTTTTCTAATAAAAAACTGTATGTTCAGTGTGGCCAATGCGCTTATGCTCATCTTTAACAAGTCGCTAAGTTCTGGCATTTTAGACTGCTGGAAAGTTTCTTATGTAACACCCATACATAAATCGGGTTCAAAAAATAATGTCTCGAATTATAGACCAATATCGAAACTATCAACTATTTCAAAATTGTTTGAATCGATTGTTAAGTTGAAATTATTTTTTGCTGTAAAGAATATTAATTCTCCTTATCAGCATGGTTTTATGCCCGGGCGGTCTACTGTTTCAAATTTTGTAATTTTCTCTAAATACTGCTTATCGTCGTTTTTGGAAGGATATCAAGTTGACGTGATTTACACGGATTTGTCAAAAGCTTTTGTCAAAGTCTCCCATTTTCTTTTAATTGAATGTAGCTACATCTGGGGTTCCTCAAGGAAGTATTTTGGGCCCACTTCTTTTTTTTCTTTTTATTAACGATATAACTTTTCTTTTCCCTCACAGTAATTGCTTGTTATATGCTGATGACCTAAAAATTTTCCTAAAAGTCAAAAACTCGTCCGATTGTGAATTTCTTCAAAGTGAAATTCAGAAACTTTATAATTGGTGTTCTAATAATTGTCTCTTTCTTAATTTGGGTAAATATGTTTTCATGTCTTACTCGAGGTCTTCTAAGTAATGTTCTAATCATATTGCGTCTACAGAGTTAGTATCTGTTAATCAGTTTAAAGGCCTTGGGGTTGTCTTTTTTTTTTTTTTTTTTTGTATTCGCCCGGAGGTATGAAATCTTCCGAAGATACGTATACCCGTCCTATACGCATGCACAATTTACATTCTAGATCCTGCCCAGATCAGCCGGGACAGACAAAATGGACCTACGTACTAAAACATACCCCCTATTGGCTATTAGGATTTTCCTTTAAGCACATTAATTGGCCTTTCAGCGGAATTTAAAAATTGAATATGTATTAAACGCGTATTTAAGTATATTTGATTCTATATAAATAACCAACATCGAATAAAATAATAGTGATTATTAATTTACGGTACTCGAACTAACAATCCTGAGTTAAAAAGCAATCCAAAACACTGTACTCATTTTAACTTGTTTGCTGCCATTGTCCAACCCAAGGGCCTACGTGGAAATGAGATAAATCTCATATCCGCCAAATCAAAATCCCAATTAGTTGGATATGCATTTGGGCCAACGCAGGCATAAACTTGTATGGAAAAGAGATAAACTCTGGCACACCAATCCAGGTGATAGTGTGAGTTCAGACTAATTTCAAATCAGGAAACCACGTGAGCACGTAAATCCCAATTCGATTAAAAATTAAATTATTGAATAATTAAATAGTAAGTTTTAAAAACGATTCATATTTGATGGTGCTTACTTTATAAAGCATAATATCGAGACAAAAAAGAGAAACAGAACAATCTCAATTACCAATATTATATTGTTATAAAACTGCGTTAGGTATAATAGGATGAAGTTAAATTGATTTAATTATTTAAATGTAATATAATTTTCCGTTTTAAGACGTCTACCGAATCAGAAAAATTAATCATGTTGAAGTTATCATTGAAATCACTGCACATACATCGTAAAGGTTCATGAAGAGAGTAATTAGAACTGCACTGACTCAACTTGAAAAACAGAAAATGTCTAGTTCCTCTCCTTGGGATGTTAAAATTCAGAGCTGAGATGAGATGTTCCGAATTAATCTCGCCACGAAGTAATTTATACAGAAACATGACATTAAGCATCATTCTTCTGCTTCTTAGGGAAGGTAGTAAAATAATTTTAAGGCGTATTTCATACGATGGAAGCATAATATTGGGATTCCAACGACTATGACGTAGACCAAAAAGTAAAAACTGTTTTTAAACGGATTCTATGGCGTCGATGTAGACATTATATTGTGGGTTCCATATAACTGATGCATATTCAAGAATTGGCCTTACGAGAGAGGTATATAATAATTTAGTAGTAAAGGGATCACTGAATTCTTTAGCCCATCTTTTAATGAAACTAAGGACTCCTCTTGCCTTATCTATCACCATATTAACGTGGAGATTGAAGCGAAGTTTTGAATCCATAATAGCACCAAGATCGAGAAAACTGGAAACTATTTCTAAGTTAGTGTTATTTATAGTGTAATTTATGTTACTAGCAGATCTTCGCGAGAATAACATTTGCTTACATTTTTTTAAGTTGAGATTTAATATATTTAAGCTACACCAGTCCACAAGACTATTTAGATCAGATTGTAAAAGATGTCGTTCTTCGGGTGATTTGTAGCAAAGAAAAAGTTTCACGTCGTCATCGTACATTAAGACGTTACAGTGTTTTATTACCGAAGGAAGATCATTAATGAATAGTAAAAACAAAACCGGTCCAAGATGACTGCCCTGAGGAACGCCAGAAGTGACCGAAATACTTTTTGAAAGAGAATTCTTATGTAAAACCTTTTGAGTACGTCTAGATAAATACGAATTTATCCAATTTAATAATGTGACAGGAAACCCAATAAGATGGAGTTTTTTCAAAAGAAGATTATGATTAACACTGTCGAAAGCATTGCTAAAGTCCGTATAAATAACATCAGTCTGCAGTCCCAAAGTAAAACCACTTATAACACGCGTAGTAAACTCTAAGAGGTTTGTTGTAGTGGACTGACCCTTCAGAAAACCATGTTGAAAGACAGAAATGGTGGAAGACACGGAGTGGGTTAATTGATCAGTTATGATTTTCTCAAATAACTTAGGGATTGCACTTAATTTTGCAATTCCTCGATAGTTAGAAACATCTATATTGGAGCCAGATTTATGAAGGGGTATAATATAAGAATCCTTCCATATAATAGGAAAATAACCACTATGCAAGGAAATATTAAAAATGTTTGCTAGAGGAGTACACAGGTTTGTAGCACATTGCTTTAAAATACAGCTTGGAATTTTATCAGGGCCGGTCGAAAAAGAAGATTTTTCTTGTCGAAGATAACACATGACAATATTTGGGTCTATTACAGGAGTTTCAAAAGAGTTAACTGGCGGGAGAAAAGGATACACCGTGCTAGTATTAAATGGTATATCGGAGTAAGTTAATTTAAAGAAGTTTGCAAACATGTTAGAAATCACATTGTCACAAGATGATTCTTCCTGATTGAATTTCATAAGAGGTGGAAAACTGGAGGCTTTACGTTTTGAGTTAACAAAACTATAGAAAAGTTTTGGATCATCTTTAAATTGAGATTTTATGTTAATTATATTAGCAGAATAGCATTGTTTATTTAATAGTTGATATCTATAACGACAAGAAGAATAGGAAGCAAAGTCTAAACTAGAACCAGATATTTTATATTTTTTAAATAAACGATTTTTATATTTTTAAGTGCCTTTAGATCATTTGTTAGCCACGGTGGATTTAAAGGATTGGAGAAACACCTTTTTTTTGGGACGGACAATAAGAAACACCGTTGCAGAGTATCATTGAAAAACTGTACAGAAGATTCGACGTCATAGTATGAATATGATGTTCCGCTAGTTAAAATTGGAGACCAATCAGTCTGCGAAAGTAAGGAATTTAATATTAAGTTTTACATAGTCCGTTTGCTTAAAATTATAAACTTTTTTATTTTGCGCATCAGAAGTTAATTTATCTTCTTTTTCGTGTGGGAGTAAAACTGTTATTTCAAGAGTTGGATGATGACCATCTTCTGGAAGAGATACGGGATTCGAACAATGGAGATTAACAGTAGTGCATCTATCTACAAATGCAAGGTCTAGGGTTCTGTGGTTTATATTTACAATATCATTGACTTGTTGAAGACACAGATCAGACAGCTTATCTAAGAAGTCATTTATCCAATCACTATTGGAAACAGGAGTAAGAAATGAAGAATCGTCAGACGATCTCCAAGTCACAAAAGGTAGGTTAAAATCACCCAGCACAATAAGAACGTCTTTATTTTTTAACAAATTATGAACTTTTTCGATGGCGTGTAAGTGTTTTAAATACATTGTTAAGTCACATTTAGGAGGAATGTAAGAGCAGGTAACATAAATAATACTATTATTTAATTTAACTGCAACACAAATGAACTCAATGTCACTGGTGTCAAGAATTGTCAATTCTTCAGATAAAAGCGAGTTTTGAACAGCTATCAAAACACCACCACCGATCTTATCATGACGATCTTTACGAAAAATTTGATATTTATTGCACATTATTTCAGAATTTAAGATATTAGAGCGAAGCCAAGTCTCTGTAAAAATTTAATGTTTTATTCAAAATCAAAACTGTTTATGAAAATATCGGAAAGTTTGGAGTTAAGACCCCTGACATTTTGATACACAAGCTCTAATTTAGACTTGCGGTTTATTAATCGTTTTTTGGATGAGATTCAGGGCTATTTCGGGGACGCGGCAAATGTCCAACATTTACCGGTCTTGGATTGCTTTTAAATTCAAATTCGCGTACAATTGTGTTAGGCGGCCAAAAGTTTACATCAACTATGGAATTAAATAAATTTTCAGGAACTGTTAATCTAAAAGAAGTAATCGATCTTACATTTGAATATTTGAATTTATGAACCGAAAGATGCAAGGAACAATTCAACTTTGATTTAATGAAAAAATCTATATCAACCTCTGTTGTATCCGCAGCTAAGCGAGAAACAAAAATTGATTTAGTTGGTGGAATTGCAATGATTGGCTTAGGTGGGACAGAAACCTGAGTAGTAACAGGAACAACCTGGGAATCGACCAAAGTTGGTGAAAGAGAAACAGTTTGGGCATAAGACATGACTGGCAATGAAGGTGGAGGTGCCAGCACTGGCAAAGGAGCAGAAATCGATATGTTTGCTGTATTCGAAGTAGAAGTTAAAATAGGAGTTAAAATAGGTGGAGGGGCTGTTATACCACCAATGTCCATGTCATCAGCAATGTCATGTACAGAAGAATGTAGAGTTGGAGTTGAATCCGTTTTTTGCTTACTACGCAAAAACATGTTTTTTTTTTCCTTTTGGGAGAAGGAATTGACTCTTCAATATATTTAAAATCGTCGAAAAGAGACTGATATTTGAAAAATTTTGCAGAAAGCGAAGAAAGTTCCTTACTTATTTCAGAGAAGCCTTGCTTTGTCTGCTTGAAAAGCTTGTAGAAGTTGATGTCAGCCAATCTACATTTCTCGCAAGACCAACGCAACCCTTTGCCTTCCTCAATACAATCCGCAACTCGGCCTGTCACGCCTGCACATTTGGTATGAACAGCATTATCACATAACCAGCATGATAAAAGCCGCTCAGTTTCACCCCTTACAGAGCAGCCAGGCTTAGCACAAATCATATTAAAATAATGCAGATAAAATGACGAAAATAAGGTAAAAAAAAAAACACTGCACTTAAATGACAAGCAACAATTTTAACAAATTTTATCAATAAGAATAAAAAGAATAAAAAAAGAAAAAATTAGCTTTGTAACCACCCTGTACTAAAAGTGCCTAAAAGTATACAGCGATTAACAAAAGCAAGTAGCAAAAATTAAAATACAATTGATGCACAACTGCTAATGTAAAAATGAGACAAATAATCAAACAACAGAAACAAGCGAATATGAATGTAAACACAAAACTCAAAAACTTAGCTTCCACAGCTTATGAAAAAAAAATTTGTCAGAAACAAATTTTATTTTTCTTCTTTAATAGAATTAAGTGAAAAAATAAACAAAAACTACAAAAACCTGACTGGAAAACGTCCTCAAATGTCCCAAAAAGTACAAGTTTACACAGAAATAAGTTTTAAATATTCAAACACACTGTATTAACTTAAAAATTTTAGCAGCTATATTAACAAACAATCTGTTTACAACGAGAGTTGATTGAGAACTCTTGATGTTAAGTTTTCGTTTGCCTCACATTTGGACTATGTTATTCCAAAGGCTTATGCCATGCTGGCGTTCATTTGTCGTTACAGTTCTTGCTTTTTGGATCCCTATACTTTAAAAATGTTGTTCATAAGTTTGGTTCGTTCCAGACTTGAGTTTGCGGCCGTTGTTTGGTACCCGCATTTTTCGACGCATAAGTTGAGACTTGAACGCGTCCAAAAGTCTTTTACTAGGTTTGCTTTAAGCTATTTTAATGTCGAGGGTTCGATTTCATCTTATGGTGCCAGATGTCTCTTAATTGGTCTTAAATCTTTGGAGAGCAGCAGAAATATTTTATCTCTACTTTATATCCATGACATAATTTCTGGTGTTGTCGATGGTCCTGGATTGTTGGAAATGATTAAGTTTAATGTACCGGCTAGATCTCTACGAAGTTTCTATCCTTTCTATTTGGAAATGTGGCGCACTAACTATGCTGCCAATGCGTTTATTTTTAGAGCTCTTAATCTGTTCGATGTCTTAAGTTGCAATCATAATGTCGATTTTTCCATATCCAAAAATCAAATGAGAATTTTTCTTAATACCATTTTGTAACGTTATTTTAAATTAATCAATTACTTATTGTTCTAGTCTATAAGAAATATTGTTCAAAGACTAATGAAGTTAAATAAATAAATAGAAATTAGTTTAAAAAATTCAACAAAATGCACGGAAAACATCATTATCTTAAATTGGATTGCACAAAATAAAAATTTTTTGATGAAGGTTGGAAAAACTTTTTCATTAATATTATTTCTGACCAATTTAACAAAAGATTACTTTTTAAGAATTGGACTTTTGTCCAGCTTTTTTGATCAAATACCCTTTACTGCTCGGTCACAAATTTTATAACTAGGCTTACCAGTCGACTACGGACTTGATCAAATTTGGCGCAAAAATTGATTGAGATACAAAGTAGTTTTGTTTCTCTTCTAAAACCAAATAAAATTCATGAAAAAATGTGCCACAAGATCAAAGAACTTCAAACAAGTACAAAACAACCTTTGATTTGTTGTATAGATTTTCCAAATAGATTTTTATAATCTCCTAGAACATAAAATAAAATGCTTGCAAAAAAGTGCCAAAACATCAAAATAACTTCAGATAAGTACGAAACTGGTTTTGATTTGTTGTGCAACAACCAGCAGTGAGTTAGTTCATAACAAAAATTTTATAAATAGAACCGCGCTACTTCTTGCATTTTAGAAAATGCTTGTGTAAGTGTTGCAATCGAGCTTTGAAAAAAAAGCTATGTTTCAAGCTTCAAGAAATTTCTGCCGGATGAACATCTATATGATAAGTTATCTGTGGTATTTGTCTATTTGGATAGTAACATACATGGAGTAAATCTACCATCACCGTTTTCGTGACGAAAAAAAATCTGTATCGCCAACAAAAAAGCAGTTCAATGCATTTGGGGCTACATAACAGCAATATCAGCAGCAGTGGTGGATTAACCCTAGGGAGCGAGTGGGCTCGTGACCACAGCGGCAAATTTTTAGCGGTGGCAAATTTTGGCAAAATTAATATAACATTTCGATTTTTTTTTTGCTTAGACTATAAAAAAGTAATTTAAAAAAGTATTTTGTTTATGTTATCATAAAAAAATAATATAAATGTTGTCCAGTGGGTTACTATTTCAGTGCTTTTAACAATGTCATGGTGTTTTATATTATTTCTACGCCTCAGCAGATGGCGCAACAGCAATTATTTTTATAGAGTAGACTTTTTTTGTTAATTAAATAGTAAAACAAGAACTAATATTTTTTTTATAAAACTTTTATCGTGTCGTTTAAAATTAAGCTTTAGACCATGTTCTCACTATCGTTATTTACGGCTCATTCTTAATTTATGCATAAATCATGCCCAAATTAGGTAATTTCGCCGTGGAAAAACTTAAGATGCAACTATACTGCCCAACTATGTACTTAAAATTTAAAAAATCAAATAAAACGTTCCAAAGTTGCTTTTTAATTTTCAAAATTCTATACTTAAACATGTTGGTCATCTTATTGTCTTTCCAAAGAGATAAAGATGATTAATTTTGGACGAAATGGGAACACTTTGTATGACGGCAGAAATATATATGGGAATCAGTGTTTGCGATTGAAAAAAAAAAACAAAAAGTAAGCTGTTTTTACCTTCTTAGCAGTTCAAGGTTTCTAATACCGAATTCAGACAAAACTTCGAGCGTTTGTTTAAGCGCACATCCTGCACGTACTCTTTTCATTTTCCCGGTTGTGACAAGTCAATAACCGTTGATGCAGAACGATCTTATGTTAGTCCCAGCTGGCCAGCATCAAAGACACCCCCTAGCTGAGGCGAGGTATCGTTTATATGCTCAGCTTTACCATAGCAACGAAGAGCAGCCAAGTCTTTCACACAAATTGCCACTGGTTTATGACAGTCTTGTCCTTTGATTTCATACAAATTTTGTATGGCCTTCTCATTGTTGGCATTGCAGCCTAGACCATAAACAGTGTCGATTGGTAGAGCTATAACTTCGTCCGATTGTAAGCATCTTCGTGCTTGGTTACAGCATTTGTAAAATGTGGTCATAGGTTCATCAGCAGAGCGATTTTGCATCTGCATAAAATAAGCTTGTTTGTGAGCACAAGCCGGACAATAAGCATCAGTTGAATCTACGTTCTCCTAAGCAGCTGCACCGCCCATAACATGATCCACTTCCTAAAACATTGCAGGAATCTTAATAATAGTTCGTCTCAAATACTTAGAGCACTACTCACCTTTAGCCGTGGAAAGGTACGCGTTAAAATGTTTTAATTGATGTTGCAAATGTAAGGACATGTATTGCATGAAAAGCGATGACTAGTAGAGTCTTCCTCTACCATTAAAATATTACCGCAAGTCGGACAGAACAACATTGTGAACTTTGAGTTTTGGTCAGTTTTGGTTATTTACAAAAATGACAGCTTGTGATGCGATTTCTTCGATTATTTATCGAAAAAACTAGTGCTGACACCGATTGCATCTTAATTTACATGGTAATTTATGATAAATTACTTAATTTCGAGTAATTTGATTGATAGTTTTTCCACGGCGAAATTACTTATTTTGGACATGATTTATGCATAAATTAAGAATGAGCCGTAAATTACGATAGTGAGAACATGGTATTAGTGTTTGCCAATACTCCAAAATTAAAAAAAAAAGAAGTAACCAAATGCAATGTTTTTCAAAATACAGGTCGTCTTACAAAATTTTTCAGACCCATTAAATCTTCAGAAAAAAGCGACTGTTCATTTTGCAAAAAAGCTATTATCGAAGCAGTAACTAAACAATGATTAATATTGTAGGGACAGGTATTCATTTTATATATTTGGGCAGGCACAACCATCATCAAGTTAATGTGGAGCTGGTAAAGATTGCTATGAAAGTCAAGTGGATACCAAAGCATGCGACTGTACATCTGTCAATAAAGCCACGGAGGAAATTGTAAGGCCGCGTTCATAGTGAACGCTTTTTACTGAGCCGAGCCGAAAAACTCATTGGAGCAATAAAGAACGCAAGTCATGCATCTCTTTTGCCCCAATGCGTTTTTGAGTTTCAGTTTAGCTCGGCTCAGCAAAAAGCGTTCACAATGAACCCGACCTAAATCTGGTCAGATGTTTAATTTATTTATTTGGTTAAAAGTCTTTAGAGACTTTAGAAAGACTGAACTTTAAGACTAGAAAAGCTAATTCTTTAGACTTTTGTGAAGATAGTAATGATTCGGCTGCCGACTCTTACATTATTAAATCCATAAGCTTTGATCCCTCTGAGTGGGAGATCAATGAAATTACAATTGATTATTTAGAGACACCGCACATTACAAACTTTTAGTCGGCTGATAGTTTAGTTGGTTTTCATGTAGGCATGGTGCCTTATGGTAGTCCGCATACCTACCGATTAAAGTGAGCACAACTAAAAAATCAAATGGGAGGGCAGATTTCCACTTGATTTAAAAGTCCGCGAACTATCTGCAGACTGTCGAGTGGGTATGGGGTGCTATGGGAGTGCGCAAATTAGCCAATTAAATAGTTGGCCAACTGTTTGCCATTTTGTTTGTTTTTGTTGTTTATTTTTCGTTTAAAAGTGTTGCTTTTGCAGTATGAAAAGATATGTGTTGCGTTTTGCAGACTACAAATAGGGATAAACAAGTTTTAATAACTGTTTAAAAACAATACAGTAAGTACATAAGAAAAATGTTAAATGCAGCTAATAATAATACAAAATGTTGATTTTATATGATTTAAATACAAATTCTAAATGTTTGATTGTTTAAATCATACTTGATTTTAAATACAAATTCTAGTTGTTTGATAGTTTAAAATCGTTTATTAAGCTTAAGGTCAAAGTTAGAACAATTAATTGTTCTAACGAATCTTTCCAAAGAAACAACAACAACAAAGTTTTCCCAATATGAAAAGGAAAAAAATACTAGCTGATTTTATTGTAATTTTGGCCGTGCTAAAGGCTTCATCAGAAATCTTTGTGATACCCGTGCAAGCGCGCACTAACGCACTGCACCACAGAGGCGATGAGATTTGAAGTGTCAATTTCTCAGTTTTTCTCAAATTTCATATATTCACATTTGTTGTTGTATTTTTGCTTTCTTTAGTCTTTATGCTTATGTTATTATTTATGGAGTCCAACAGCCTGCAGGAAGTCTTCCACTAACAAAGCATGTTTACTGAAGTTGTTTTTAGATTTTTGCTGATTTGTTTTCAGCTGTTTGTTTTCTTTGTTTGTAAAAGGCTTTCATTATTCCATTGTAGGTAAGCTTACTCCAAACACTATTACACAATGGTTGATTGAGTAGTGATCAACTACGTTTTCTTTAAAGAAATAGTGGCCATTTTATAATATTCGGTCGAAACCGAAACTGATTATTAATATGAAAATTTAAATTTTTACAAATGATTTTTTTTTTATTAAAAGGAAACAAAAGTTCTACTAGTACATAAAAAGTATTATTTGAATATTGAAATTTATAATAATTGTATGATTTCAACACAAATTCTAAATGTTTGACAGCTTAAATCATACTTGATTTTAAATACAAATTCTAGTTGTTTGATAATTTGTTTCAGTCTTCTTCTGACTGCGTTCTCCGACGGTTGACTATGTTATCGCAATTAAGAAATCGCTGTGCTTTGTGCACTAAATCTGTAATTATCGCCAAAGATTCTATTATCTCGTGTAAAATTTGCAATCTAATTTACCATAAATCGTGTACTAACATTAATGATAAAGTTTTTGATTGCATAAACGCGGTGCCAAATATTGTTTTTAATTGCTCGAACTGTCTATCAATATCATTCAATTTAATTGAGTTAATTTCTAAATTAACGAATGATGTGGCTGACATAAAACAAACGCTCTCTAATTTGCAAATAAGTTCAACGACTGGTTTCGGCACAGCTGTTGCTGCAAAAAATCTCAACGCATTGCCGAGCGCTTCAAGTGATTCAAGCCTCTCTGCATCAACTAGAACTGCTGTTGTTGTAACTTCGCCAGCTGTAGTCACCGCTGCCCCGTTGCCCGCTGATCCACTGCTACTACCTGCTAATGCTTTAAAAATTAAGCTCTTCGAAACTAAAAAAGCTTCGACTGGTTAAAGACAAAAAAGCTTTTGATCGTTAAAGACAAAATGTACTTTGCATTAAAAAATTTAATAAGTCCAAATCAACATGGGTTTGTCTCTGGTAGGTCAACTACTACTAACATTAGTGTTTTCACAAACTACTGCATCACCACCTTTGAAGAACGCTCGCAACTTGATGTAATTTATTCCGACATATCTAAGGCTTTTGACAAATTGTCACACGATATTTTGTTACTAAAGCTAGCTAAGATTGGCTTTCATTCAGTTTTTCTCTCTTGGTTGGGTTCATACCTCTCTAACAGAGTTTCATACGTTGCCATTGACAATGTCAAATCGTCTTCATTCTTAGCAACATCTGGAGTTCCCCAAGGTAGTATTCTTGGACCCTTACTTTTTGTTATTTTTATAAATGATGTTTCCACATGCTTCAATACTGCCCAATTTTTACTTTATGCCGACGATCTTAAAGTATTTCATAAAGTAAAAAGTCTGTCGGATGCAATTCATCTTCAAAATGATTTAAATAATGTCTTTTCTTGGTTTAAATTAAACCAGTTATCACTAAACCTAAGAAAATGCTTTGTCGTTTCTTATTATAAACTTAATTCTCCGATTTTAATTGATTATACTCTTGATAATTCGGCTTTAGTTAGATTATCCGAAATCCGTGATTTAGGCGTAATTTTTGACTCTGGTCTTAACTTTAGTTCTCATTTAAATCGTATCATCCCCAAAGCCTATTCTCTTTTAGCGTTTGTTAGACGCAATAGTGCTGGGTTCGCTGACCCATACACATTTAAAACATTATATTCGTCCCTTGTAAGATCAAGCCTTGAATATGCATCTCTTATTTGGAGCCCTTTTTACTCAGTTCATATAAAAAGATTGGAACAAGTCCAAAAACGATTTTTGAAATTTGCTTTGCGCTCTTTAAGTTTTTCTGATCCTCTGCCGTCATACAGGACGCGTCGTCTGCTTATTGGTCTATCTTCTCTTGAAGATAGACGACTACTGCATAGTATTATGATTATTTATGACTTAATTAATGGTTACATTATCTGTGAGAAATTACTCGAACTAATATCGTTTAATATTCCACAAAAATCGTTACGCAACTCTAATTATTTTTATATTAACTGTCATAGAACTAATTATGCCATTAATGAGCCAATAAATAGAGTCCTTATAGCTATTAATAGTATGTACAATAACAATTTGTTAGATTTTTCTATGCCTAAACTGGCTTTTAAAAATACAATAACTTTTTTACTAAATGGTGTTTAAAAAACTGTGTACTTAATTATTTTTTTAAGTTGCTTAGTCTGTAAGGAATTTTGTCCATAGACGTAAACAAATAAATAAATAAATAAATAAATAAATAAATAAATAAATAAAATCGTTTATTGAGCTTTAGGTCAAGTAAGAACAATTAATTGCTTTAACGAATTTTTTTTTTAAGGAAACAACAACATTTTTAATATGAAAACAGTTTGTAGGAATTCACCACTAACAAAGCATGTTTACTGAAGTTGTTTTTGTGGATTTACTGACAAATCTTCAGGCTGTTTCGGTGTGTTTGTTGGACTCCATACAATAGCATAAGCAGAAACTAAAGTAAAGCAAATTAAAGCAACCACAAGTCACTGGAATCTCATCGCCTCTGTTGGTGTATTGCGCTAAGATGCGCTTGCAGGAGGCAAGGCCCGGGATCGATTCCCGCCGGCATCAAGATTTCTGATGAAGCCTTAAGCAGGGCCGAAATTGCTTGAAAATGTTGTTGTTTCTTTGGAAAAAATTCGTTAAAGCAATTAATTGTTGTAACTTTGACCTTAAGCTCAATAAACGATTTTAAACTATCAAGCAACTAGAATTTTTATTTTAAATCAAGTATGATTTAAACTATAAAACATTTAAAATTTGTATTTAAATCATATAAAAGCAACATAATAAGTAACAAGGTCATTTAGGAAAAAACTTTAATCATATGGTAGAGCACGACCAAACAGAAACAGCTGAAAACAAATCAGGAAAAATCTAAAAACAACTTCAGTAAACATGCTTTGTTAGTGGAAGACTTCAGCAGGCTGTTGGACTCCATAAATAATAACATAAGCATAAAGACTGAAGTAAAGCAAAAATACAACAACAAATGTGAATATATGAAATTTGAGAAGAACTGAGAAATTGACACTTCAAATCTCATCGCCTCTGTGGTGCAGTGCGTTAGTGCACGCTTTCACGGGTATCACAAAGATTTCAGATGAAGTCTTTAGCACAGCCGAAATCAGCTAGTGATTTTTTCCTTTTCATATTGAAAAAACTTTGTTGTTGTTGTTTCATTGGAAAGATTCATTAGAACAATTAATTGTTCTAACTTTGACCTTAAGCTCAATAAACGATTTTAAACTATCAAACAACTAGAATTTAAAGAAATGTTTAATATTTATATCCGCATCAAATCAACAAACATTTTTTTTACGAAAACTGTTGAGACACTTGGAACAATGCAATAATTTTAAAACTCCCCATAAGAATATTTTGAAAATGCAACAATTGGCAAACTATCCGGGACAGTGTGCGGACCTACCACCAACTAAATAGTTGGTTTGTCGGCTACGGCCATTGGAGTATCAAACTATCGGCCAACTAAAAGTCTATAATGTACGGTATCTCTTAATAAAAATTAGAATAAAACAAAATATTGATTGCAATTTTAAAAACTTAAAAAGAGTAAATACACAATCAGCCAAACAAGCTTAGTCTAAGCTTGTAGTAAGCTTACAAGCGAAAACATTGTGCTTGGAAGAAGCTTGTAAAAATGGTTGTAAAATGCTTTCAAGTAATTATAGAAAAATCAAAAAGGAACGCTTGGAAAAATATTCCTTACTGTAATATTATTACAATCGTTTACAATTCAATTGGATATAAGTGTTGTAAATAAGCTTTCTACAATACTTTCTTTGCAATTGGAAAAAAGTGTTGTAAAAGTATTATTGATTATAATTATTAAATAATTGTAAATAAGTGTTATTGTAAGTTATTTACAACTGTTTATAAAAAATTGGAAAAAAGTGTTATAAAAATATTATTAAAACATTTATTTAGTAATTGGAAGCTTGTATTATTGTAAGCTTTTAACACCTGTTTTTGAGAAATCTTATGTGGTCGCAGTTAACATAAGAGCACAAATTTATCTTCTCAGTAAAATTAATCCACACGAAATACCATCTCATCTAAATCTATAGAAAATGTATCTATAGTATATTGTCGATAAACACATTGCCACTTAAAAAAAGTGAATATAAATAAAACTATGTGGACTATTCAATATAAATTTTTATTAAAGCACATTGGTGTTACTAACAATATATTAAAAATTATATAAGTATTATGAAATTCTAAAAGAATGTGTTGGAATTATCACTGAACACAAGGCACTGACATCAAAATTGTTAGTGATGGTACTTTATTTCTTATTGCAATTGTAATTTTTAGTGCTTGGGGAATTCCAAATTCCGCAATAATGTGGAAGTTGTGAAACAATTACCTCTGAAAGCATTTTCCAATCATGCTTTGAAAACACTTGTAATTTAAACTTCAAGTAAACTTACTACAAGTATTATTATAATAAGCTTACTTTTATTATGTTTCGATACAATTTTACAACACGACTTGTAAATTTATAACGTAGACAAGTGTTTTCAAAGCATGTTTGTAAAAGGCTTTCATTATTCCATTGTAGGTAAGCTTACTTTATGCACTATTACACAATGGTTGATTGAGTAGTGATCAACTACGTTTTCTTTGCAGAAATAGTGGCCATTTTATAATATTCGGTCGAAACCGAAACCGAAACCGAAACTGATTATTAATATGAAAATTTAAGTTTTTACAAATGATTTTTTTTTATTAAAAGGAAACAAAAGTTCTACTAGTACAAAAAAAGTATTATTTGAATATTGAAGTTTATAATAATTGTATGATTTAATTACAAATTCTAAATGTTTGATAGCTTAAATCATACTTGATTTTAAATACAAATTCTAGTTGTTTGATAGTTTAAAATCGTTTATTGAGCTTAAGGTCAAAGTTACAACAATTAATTGCTTTAACGAATTTTTTCCAAAGAAACAACAACATTTTTAATATGAAAACAGTTTGTAGAAATTCACCACTAACAAAGCATAGTAGGTACGTTATGGCGATTCTGGCGCACAGGAGTCAGGAGTTCACCATCAGCGCCATATGCGGTGGAATGGGGAACTATTACAATAGGTAAGCGGTTTGTGTCTATAGTATAGGAAAAAATGTTGGGTCTGTGTCTATAATATATTCATCTAGTGAATATAATGTTGTTAGTGTGTTTTGTATAGAAGAATGGGAGAATTTTCAATGTGGCTTGTGTCAATAGTATAGGAAAAACAAAATAGGTTTGTGTTGATAATATCATGTGTTAGTGTGTTTTGTATAGAAGAATGAGAGATTTTTAATGTTGTTTGTGTCAATAGTACAGAAAAACAAAATAGGTGTGTGACTATAGTATATTCATCTAGTAAATATCATGTGTTTGTGTACAGAGTATAGAAGAGTGAAAGCATTTTTTTAATGTGAGGTTTATGTCTAAAACAGGTTCATCTAGCGAATATCATGTGTATCCACAGAAAAAAAAAACTCATAGGTTTCAATTAATCTAAAGTATAGAAACAAAAATTATAGTTTACAACAGGTCAATGTACTGAATTGAGGTTAGTATGTGTTGTTGTTGTTGTTGTTGTTGTAGATATCAATTCCTTCGAGAACATTCTAGAAGCCTACCTTTTTTTTGATAATAAGCTTCACTAGGGATTATCATGTGTTTGTGTGTATTTTAGTTTACAACAGGTTAATCTAACGAATTGAGGTTAGTATGTGTTGTTGTTGTTGTTGTTACTTAAAATTGATATGCAAGCTATGCATTCAAGTTATACATGTCAATGAAAAGCCATTAAAACTTTGATTTATGATAAGTGCTAAGAGAGTTTAGAACCCAAAATTTTTGATATGAAACGGAAAAATTGTATCATTATTCCTTAATAATAAAAATAAACTGTTGTTGTTGCTATTTGCTGTTGTTGTTGCTGTTTCTGTTGCTGTTTGCTGTTGCTGTTGCTGTTGTTGTTGTTGTTGTTGTTGCTGTTTGCTGTTGTTGTTGTTGTTGTTGTTGGCGTTGCTGTAAATTTAAACTGATATGCAAACCCTACATATTAATGAAAAGACATAGACACTTAGATTTAAGTGTTTATAAAGGTTAAAAAACCCATAAAAATTTACATATGAAAAGAGCATAAAAATTGATTTTTTCTTATATTTTATTTATTTCAAATATATTTTGAAAGCAAAAATTGTAAACATAAATGACCACAATTTATTGTATGTATTAAAATTTTGTAATCTATTATAATTATAACTAATCTTTTCTCCTAAATATTTTATAATTTCCTTTGGCGGCTGTAAGTATTATAGTAAAGCTATCAAAATATTCAATGTCATTTTCAGTTTTCCAGTATGCTACCCAATGTGTACCGGGTCCCTTTGAAATATCCAGATTGATTATCCCGCATTCTTTTTTAAATGGTTTACTTGGTAGAGTGTCACACATAAACACACCCCTAAAATGTGGGATATCTTTAGCATATTTCCTTAGATCTACATCAGAAAGGGCTCTTTTAGGTAGCTTCTTTAAAAATTTTGTTGATAAGGTTTTAAGTATAGTCCCAATCCTTTTTTATAGGGTTTAAGGAACATGCCTTTACCCATTGCAATAACTTCCATTTTACTATTATGACGTTTTGCTTCAACCAGCTGCTCCTTTCCATTTTTAGCTGCATTTATTGCTTTTGTAATACCTGATACTCCACCAAGTTAGACCGCCAAGTGCACCAAGTGCAGCGAATATAGGTGCAAGTGGGAGAAAACCTCTAGATTTAGGTAGCGGTATTACTCGAGGAGTTATTATTAAAGATTTTTTTCCTCTGAATATGTTATTAGCAACTTTTCGTGAAATTTTAATAGCATCATCCAAGTTTTTTGTTTTCTTTATTTTTAATTTAGCACTTTTTAATGCATGTTTAAATAGTCGATGTCCATTTACTTGAGGCGATCTCTTAGTTTTACTATTTACATTCCCCATACCAAATTTTGTTTTTGCTTTCATTACGTTAGTAACAAACCAAGCGTTTGATTTTTCTATAAGACTACTATCACTTGCTTTTACTCTTTGCCAAGCTTTTTCAGCTAAATCTCTATCAGCAATATGTTTTTTTCTAAATCTTTGGTGTTTAAGTATGCTATATCGTGTTGTCTACAAGCGGTATCTAAAGGATTGATTCCTTGGTCACCTCTAGCTAAACGTTTCTTTAATTTTGTACCAGGTCCACAAAATTGATATCCAGGTAAATGCAATTCAATAGGAAGTTTGTCGATGATTTTATTTAGAATAACTTTCCCTTTGAAGTATGGATGATAACTGTTTATCTTTTTATATAAGACTGTCATAAGTATTTATAGTTTTCTAATTAGATGATGAAAGTAAAGTGATTGAAAACCAATAAAATGGTTTGTTTATATGAGGCATTCTCTGAGAAAAAAACCACCGTAAGAAAAGTTTTTGTTGTCAATGCAATATGTTGAAGTATACATAAAAACAAGTATGTAGAGTAGATTTTTAGGTCTGTGTAATTCAGGGTTGCCATGTTATCAGGGACTCAATTATTTTGCTGTATTATTTCCAAATGGCAATATCTTTCCTCCATATCAATATATTTAAACATTTTAAAAGTGTTTTTTGTAGAGAATTTTCTAAACTTTCGAATGAAATTATTGACTAATTTAAAAAATTTACTTTTGTAAAAAAAAAGCATAAAAAAATTTTTTTTAAATTTTTCCCCCATTTTGCCCCCTTCAAATTTTTCCAAAACTACCCCAAAATGTTCCTTATTTTATAAACTTTTTACCACCCAAGTTTCATTTTGGGGGATTTAAGTGCGTACAAGCGACAGATGAATATGTGATGCGGTACAACTCATCAATTTTGCATTTAATGTTCTCCTGTGGTCCTTAATTATTTTTCTTTTTCAAACTTTTGATTTCATATAAACATATATATATATGCATGTGTGCGTAAATATGTGTGTTTTGTTTTTCCGTATCTGCATTTTGCGTAACCCAGGATCAACGACTTGGACGTAGCAGATTTTTGATCCCTTTATGTTTTTTGCAGTTTTTTCCATTTTTTTTTATTTTTAAAATTTAATAGTTTTTTTTTGTATTTTAAAAATTTTTATAATAAAATTTTTGTAATTAAAAGTTTTTGTTTTTTAAAAATGTTTTTAACTTTTTTTAAGATGCGAAATATTAGAACGGATTTAAAGGAACTTATATTTTGTTCACGGTATGCTCTTACGTTTACGTACACGGTTTGCTGCTAATCTTTTAAGGTTTCCACCTATGCCGTCACAGGGCCCTTTCCCATGCGCTGCCGCGTGAAAATGCCATGCAGCGTCAACATCAAAATCTTCCTTGTGCTTCATTAGGTTAGAAAAATTATACCGATTTTTATAATGTTGAGCTGCACCGTCAGTAAAATATATTATTTTGGTTAACGGTATATTTCTCTCACGCAAATGATTTATAAGGATTTTTTTGAAAGCATGAACAGCTACGGTATTGTGCTTTAGATCGTTGGAAAGAATTGCCATACTCTGGTGTTTTAAATATTGATTTTGTACATAATAGTGTACAACGGTATGGATGGACACTTGGTTATTGTTCCAATGGAACGTTTGAGCAGCATTTTGGGCAATAAATGCATAGTTTTCTGCGAAATCACAGGAAACTAGCAGTTCCCCTTCTTGAAGCGTTTATTTTCTGAGTGATAAGTAGCTTGCTTGTTGTCTGGCTACAAAATCATGTTGCCTTAAAGAAATCAATTTTTCACAAAAGTCTTCTATAAATTCATTAGTTTCCTGAAGTCAAGTTATTAATGTTGATCGATCTGTGCTTTCCTATATTTCATACTCTATTTTGTCAATACCTTTCAGGTAGTTATTAATAGTATCAACATTTTTTTGACACTTTTGACACTCTCCAAAGTGACAACTTGGTGTAGGGGTATCACAGACCATAATTTAAAAAAAAAATCTTTGTACGAAGAGAGCTTTAAATCTGTAGATTCTGTCAAAAAAGGGATGGAAGCACCATCAATCATTAAATGTACATTTTCATGTACATACGCAGACTGAATGGGTTCCACTTGAACCTGCTAGAACGCAATGTTTAGGACGCAATCGAGCGAAAGTAGAGAATCCTATTTTGCAATTAGGATTTTCGGTTTTAAAAAGGTTAAAAAGTTCTGCAAGGTTGCATAAAACTAGACGCTTTTGTGTATGTATACGAGTTCCATCTGCTTGCTTGACCGATATAAAATCTTTTTTGCCTGGTAAAAGACGACTATTTATGTCATTTTCATAGAAGTTTATGACCACATTTTTTACTTCTTCAGATAAAGGATGTCCACAATTTTTGTTTTCTGTCCCTTTTCTTACTGTTGTTACTAATGAGAGTGAGCAATCAAATATTTTTGCAACCTTTCTTTCGCTCCATGAATCAGGCATAAGAAGCAAAATTTCCTTTCTTTTCAAATTGTTTGTGAGTGGATTGCGAAATAAATTTTTCAACTTCTCAACTATTTTGGTAAAATGAAAAGCATTTCCGACGTTGTCTAAATCTTCCTCATCAGGAGACCAATCGTTATCCAATTCCTTCTCTGATTCGAATTGCGTGATCACTTCTGGTGTCAAAATGTTAGGAATTTCAGTGACAAAATCATCAGGCCAACCTTCTTTGGAAACTTTTTGGCGACATGTATCGCACAAAAATATTGTTGTTGGTACGTTTTTGCCATTAATTTCAAATCCGTCGATTTTACGAACATTTAGATTCTTTTTATGGTTTGTGAAGTTGAAAGGATTTAAACATTTATAGAACGGCATTATTTTTTATAAATAGGTCAAAAATTGAATATTGTTGTTTATGTATGTCGTGTTATATTGAAAAGCTAAATGCTTGTTTTAAATTTTTCAGAACAACTAACTTTTTATATTTATTTTTGACAAGAAAATAAATTCAAGAAAAATATTTAAAAGTTTTTTGAATAAATCATAAAACATGTAAGAAATAACAAAGTGATTCCCACAAAATCATCGAATATTAATACTCTGGACACTTAAAAAGCAATGTTCCGAAGAGCGTACCAAAATATAGACACAGCGTTGTAAGGACTCAGGTGTAGGAAATGAGCGAAATCAAGCAGAAAAAAAAGCAAGAGTGTCACTATTTATGCTATTCCGAGTTATCAGTATATATTTTATCAAATAGTAAAGTAAGTTTATTTACTTATTATGTAAATTCAACTGACATTAACGAAATTCTATAAAAACTGTGGTATTATAATTGTATGAAGTGTTGGGAATAAGTAAAATACCCGTGGTAGTTCACTATTTTTTACAGCAATTATACATAGATTTGAAATCCGGAATTGTTTTATACAATGAATTTGTAATAATGCTGGGTGAAATACCTACTTAAGATATTCCAAAAAATGTGTTTTACTCAAAAGTTTCTAAATAACATGTCACAACACTACGGTGAAAATGATAATAATAAATGCACAATTTTGACGAGTTGTACCGCATCACATATTCATCTGCAGCTTGTACGCACTTAAATCCCCCAAAATGAAACTTGGGTGGTACAAAGTTTATAAAATAAGGAACATTTTGGGGTAGTTTTGGAAAAATTTTAAGGGGGCAAAATGGGGGAAAAATTTAAAAAAAATTTTTTTTTTGCTTTTTTTTACAAAAGTAAATTTTTTAAAATAGTCAATAATTTCATTCGAAAGTTTAGAAAATTCTCTACAAAAAACACTTTTAAAATGTTTAAATATATTGATATGGAGGAAAGATATTGCCATTTGGAAATAATACAGCAAAATAATTGAGTCCCTGATAACATGGCAACCCTGAATTACACAGACCTAAAAATCTACTCTACATACTTGTTTTTATATATACTTCAACATATTGCATTGAAAACAAAAACTTTTCTTACGGTGGTTTTTTTCTCAGAGAATGCCTCATATAAGATATTGCTTATTAGTTTTCATAATGCGTTTCCTAAAACAACATTTATCAATTAACGTAAAGAATATCGATTCAAAGATAAATTCATCAAAGAGAATACGACATAGTTCATTACTACAGAACACTATTCGAGCTCTTATTGTTGGACCTTCAAATTGTGGAAAAACAAATGTGATGATAAGTCTGATTGAAAGTCCTAATGGACTGAAATTTAAAAGTATTTACTTATACTCAAAGTCAACAGAACAATCAAAATATAAGTACTTGAAGCTGTTAATTAAACCCATTAAGGAGATAAATTTTACATTTTTTTCTAATAATGATGACGTCATATCTCCAGACAAAGTCCAACCGAACTCAATATTTATATTCGATGATATAGCTTGTGAGAAACAAAACCATATCCGATCTTACTTCTGTATGGGACGTCACAAAGATGTTGATAGTTTTTACTTATGTCAATCTTATACACGTATTCCAAAACACCTGATTCGTGACAATGCAAATTTAATAATAATATTTAAACAAGATGAAATGAATATTAAACACATTTATAATGATCATGTTGGTTCTGATATGTCTTTTAATACATTTAATAAGTTATGTTCAAAATGTTAGAAAGAAAAATATGGTTTTTTAATTATTAGTAAGGATGATTCTATGAATAATTGACGCTACAGAAAAGGATTTAACTTATTTATACGTTTATTAAAGAATAGTATAGATATTATAAAATCAGTACATTATATGCTACTAAACTGATATGTTCTATTAAAAATAAAAAAAACAGCTAACAACTATCTGCTAAACAGTTAACTAATAAACAGATTTACCTATACTGTTTTAACCTATCAATATGGATGAAAATCTAATTAAAAATCTTATTAAAACACGAAATATTTTGAAAAAGAAATATAAAAGCCTTCAGCTAGGAGAAGTTGCAAATGATGAGTTATTAGAAAAGACGTTTAAACCAATAACAAATCCATTAAAAAAATATTTCAATCGACTCATTATAATAATAATAAAAGATCAATAATAATAAAAAATTAAAAATATTCAGATAACAATTTTAAGGATAATAAAGTTACTACCGGCACACCATTTATAAAGAACAAGCCTGATTATAATGCATTTTCTCCAAGCTTTGATAGCAAGGAAATCGAGAAAAGTTCATCCGCGTTTAAATCATTTGATGATAATAATGATGATAATGATTACGATACTAATGATGATGACGGCAATGATGATGATATTAATGATGTTGATAACACCACTGCAATACATTCCTACCAAAGTATTCAATTTGATTTATCAAAAGTTAATTTAAATAAATTAGATAAAACCTTTGGTCCTCATAAGGATAAAAATCATATATGGAGACTGGGTTATGACCCTATCACTTTTAATTCAATCAATATTACTGTAGGTAAAACAAAATGGCCCTTCACATCGGGTTTATATAAACTCTTAATTTATAGGAAACCATACAGTTTTAATACAGCAGATTTAAATGCTTATAAACAAATATTGGAGATGACTAATGCTCATAGAAGAAATAGCAGCTGTTAACACAGCAGAAGATGCCTATGTGTGTCAGCCAAGGCACACATGTTGAGGCATAAGCAGTTGGGCTCATGTCACAATCAATGACCTAGTCATGAGTTGTGCTAACTTAATATTTTGTAGCGTTTTTTATATTACGCAATTATAGTGTATGCATTTTAACTAAATTAAAATGTATTAAACTTTTTGTTATTTGTAAGCGTTTTTATTTAACGATATTATTAAATTGTAGAGTATGCATTCTAATTAATTAAATTGTATGTATTAAAGTTTGGTTGTTTGTAAGCGTTTTGGTTTTACGCAACCATTAAATTAGCGTATGCATTCTTTTGTAATTAAATTATATGTGTTATAGTTTTTGTTTATTTTTGAATGCAGTATAAGCATTTTTTCTTTATAAAAGACTTATAAGAATTAAATAACTTGTCAGAACAAAATGTGAGGTTTCTTTTAATAGTGTGTCAAGCAACTGGTCTTAGTTGTTCAACTAAGGTCCAAACAGATCGAAATCAAGCAGCAAAAATTTAATGGTTTTAGTGATTCTACTAAGGTCCATTCCTTGAATATTTTGATACAAATTATCATTTGGTGACCCCGACCAGGAAATTCAAATTCCTGGACAAACAAAAATAACGCGTAAAGTGGAAAAAACTCAACATTTGGTTTTTGGAAAAGTTCGATATGGAGACATTTCAAGAGTTGGTAGCTGCTCAGCAAAACATTGCTGTGAGAATTGAAACAATTTTGACGAACGTCAAAAAGGATCCATCTTCAAGAAAGACGAGCAGCTACTATGAAGAAATTATCAATCGGTTGGAAGCATGGGCAGATTTCGAGAGCACGGATAACAAGATAAGGTGTCTCGCTAATTCGCCAATGCAACACGAATACTTCGTTGACCAATATTTGCGCATTTCGGACCTGACTCTCAAAATTAAAGAGATGTTTGAAGCCGAAATGCAGAAATTGACGAAAAATTCTGAATATGCACCTTTACCTACGGCCCCTCCACGCAAGGACTGCAGGCCTGCCACGGCTGGTGGTAAGCAGGAAGATGGCATCATAGCAGATCAACATATTGACGAAGTGATAGTGAAGGTACTTTGTAATCAACGAGCTTTAATGAGAGCGTTAAGGCGAAACATTGAAGAAATCAGGGTTCAGGCGAATCAAAGTCACCCTGAATCGTGTTATCATAACAAAGCAGCACTTATCGACAAATACATGAATGATTTTATTGTGAACAACGATCTCCTATGGCAATCAACAAACAGTGATGAAATAGAAGGATATACGTTGGATGAGTATTATAAAATGGAAGCAGAGGTGCACAACGTGTTAAGCGGATTACAACAGCACATCAGCAGTGCAAATTTGGATGCTCATCAGAGTACCAGCAGAAATGAACCAGTTCAGGTGCAATTGCCTAAAATTGAGTTACCAAAATTTCACGGCAGCTACACACAATGGGTAGCGTTCAAGGATCTTTATACTCAACTGATTATAAAGCGACGTTCAAAAAATGTTTCATTTAACAACACACTTGGGAGACGAGCCAAACAATCTTATAAAACACTTACCAATCACAGGTGCCAATTATGTTATTGCATGGAACATTTTGGTCAACAGGTACGACAACAGGAGGTTAATTGTGACAACATTGCTGAATAACTTGTTATCGCAGCCGAAAATGAAAAACGAATCAGCACAAACGCTCAAATCCTTACACGATATAACGAAAGAGTGTCTTCATGGTTTAGGCGCACAAGGACTTCCAGTGGGCGAGTGGGATGTCATAGTAGTTCATTTACTGTTGCAAAAATTGGACCAAGCGACGCAAACAACATTTGAACAGTCGCTAAATGACAATAAAAAGCTTATAACCTTACGTGAACTACTTAGATTTTTAGAGCATCGCTTCCAAGCACTAGAAACGCGTGGAAAGGCTCATGAGCATCTCTTTTCCGGGGAAAAGATAGAGCAAAAACAACAGCAGCAATTTCAACATCAAGCAACTGCAAGGTATGTGGATCGACAGAACATCCAATATATTATTGCGAAAAATTCCTGAAGATGTCATCAGTTGAAAGATTACAATCGACACAGAGGAATAAGCTTTGTGTTAAATTTTTCAAACCCAATCATGCCGCCAAGGTATGTCCTTTACGATCCTGTACAAAGTGCACAAGTAAGCACAACACATTACTGCATTTGGAGACTTCAGGAAAGTGATCCAATTCAGCAGCAAAATCAGCATCAGGTGAAATCAAACAAACTCAAAATATAAGTTCAAACACACCTATTGTAGCAGCTGCGAACAAGCATCAGCATAACGAGCACTACATACTATTAGCTACTGCAAGAGTTAAGGTAATTGGAAACAACGGCCACATCGATGAATTTCGAGCCTTATTGGACACCGGGTCAACTTAGTGACGGAAAGAGTCGTATCAAAACTTTCGCTACAAACATCGGATGCATCGCTTTGCATCGAAGGAATAGGTCGTAAAACAAAAAATGTAGCACAGCGCGTAAATTTTGAGATTCAAGCACACGCTGGCAGTTACTCCACCAGAATTGAAGCATTTATTCTTCCCAACATAGTGTCACCGCAACCTACAAAAACGTTAGATACATCCAATTGGTCACTTCCTGAAAATATCAAGCTGGCCGATCCAAGATTCAATCAAACGGATAAAATCGACATACTTATAGGAGCCGAGTTCTATCATCAATTATTGCGGCCACAACAGTTCAAAATTAACAACGAATTTCCTACTTTTCATAACACCGCACTTGGTGTTATAAAAATAGAAGGATGCGGTAATAATTCGGCAACCTGTGCAATGTTTAGCCCAGACGAAGAGACAACGAATCAATTGATTGAAAAATTTTGGAAGCTTGAAGACACAAATGACTCAGAGCATCAAATGTTATTACTAGAACAGCGCTGCGAAACTCATTTCCTTCAAAATATAAGAAGGAACACTGATGGTCGCTTTGTAGTCCGTCTGCCATTCTCAGAGAACCCCATAACCCTCGGAAATTCGAGACAGATGTCCGTCAATAGATTCCTATCATTGGAAAGACGACTCAACAGTAATCCCAAACTAAGACCGGACTACAACAAGTTTATGGAGGAGTACGAAGCTCTAGGACACATGGAAGAAATTAAAGAAAGTGATATTCCAGATTTAAACTATGTCATGCCCCATCACTGTGTTCTTAAAACAGAAAGCTCTACAACAAAACTTAGAGTGGTGTTTGATGCATCCGCTAAAACCAACAGTGGGTCATCTCTTAACGACATTCTACACGCTGGGCCAACGGTACAGAGTGATTTGTTTTCAATATTATTACGTTTTCGCATGCTTCGCTTTGTTTTCACCACTGACATAGAGAAAATGTATCGACAAATATGTGTCAATAAAGCTGACCAGATGTTTCAACTTATTATTTGGAGATACAATCAAAATGAAGACATCAAATTTTACCGATTGAAAACCGTTACTTATGGAACTTCACCAGCACCATATTTAGGAACAAAATGCCTCCAATACTTAGCTTCGCAAGGCCTTATGAAATATCCTTTAGGAGCAACAATATTGCGTGATGATTTTTATGTTGACGATTGTCTTAGTGGCACGGATTCTATCAACACTGCTTTAGAATCACAAGGTCAAGTTCAAGCATTACTAAGGGAAGCTGGCTTCAAATTAAGAAAATGGTGCTCTAATCACGCTAAACTTCTAAGTGGAATTCCACCAGAAGACCAGGAAATCAACCTGGACTTAGACGAATCATCTAGTCAGTCAATAAAAACTCTCGGGATGATATGGCTACCAAAATCTGACCAGCTGTGCGGGCGAGTGCAAATATCATCATCAAGCAACATCACAAAACGAATAGTGAGCTCAGAATTAGCACGGATCTTCGACCCATTAGGTATTTTTGGGCCAGTTGTCGTCAGAGCTAAAATATTTCTGCAACAGCTTTGGCAATTACAAATATCTTGGGATGATGAATTACCTACAAATCTTCAGCACGAATGGAATAATTTCCGCGCAAATATAGTAGCACTCAATACCATAAGGGTGGACAGATTTGTATTTAAGCCTCAAAAAATTGTATCCACACAAATTCACACATTTGTGGACGCATCCGAACGAGCTTACGGAGCAGCAGTCTACATTCGTTCAACCTACACAGACAAAACTGTAGGAACCAGATTAATTTGTTCAAAATTACGAATAGCACCACTTAAAAAACAAACTCTACCACGGCTAGAATTATGTGCAGCTGTGTTGGGTGTGGAACTTACAAACAGAGTAAAGAAGGACATACGGTTACAAAACACTGAAACGTTCCTTTGGACTGACTCGCAAATTGTATTAGCTTGGATAAAGTCAACTGCAGCTTCATTTCATACTTTTGTAGCAAACCGAATAGCAAAAATTCAAGAGTTATGCATTCCAAGTCAATGGAGACATGTCAGTTCCAAGGAAAATCCTGCCGATGCAATATCTCGAGGATTAGCACCAGAAAATCTATCCAAGCATTCAATTTGGTTTTATGGTCCACCTTTTCTATCCGGGAAGAGCAGTCAATGGTCTGAACCATATTCACAAGGCATTTCTAAAACTTGCGACTTAGAGCGAAAAGAAACAAAACGTGTCTTAGCAATATCAACAACACATCAATCGTTAGAAGAAACAATCTTCAAAATCAATCATCGAAATTCATTCCGATTTTTGCAACGCACCGTCGGTTATATACTGAGGTTTATTCGAAATTCAAGAACAACCCGTCAATTGCGACCAAGTTACAAGGCGTTAGATATTCATGAATTGGATGACGCTCTTAGAATAATTATAAAGGTCATTCAAGCTGCAGGATTCCGTAATGAACTAGAAACCTTATCAAAAAAAAAATGCCTGTCAATAAGTCTAGCTCCCTGGCTTCATTAAATCCGTTCATGGATGAATATCAAATAATGCGAATTGGCGGTCGACTTGAACAATCATCATTACTGTTCGAAGAAAAACATCCAGAGCACACTTCTGGATAACCAGTGGGAAAACTATAACTCGCAGTATCGTACATAAGTGTGTACGATGTACGAAAGCAAAACCAAGGCTCTTCAAACAACTTATGGGAAACTTACCAGCTGTAAGAATAACACCGGCACGTCCATTCATAACATCAGGAGTAGACTACTTCGGACCGGTTGGGATTCATCATAAAATTAGAGGCAAAAGACCTGACAAGGCCTACATTGCTGTGTTTTGTTGCTTCGCTACAAAGGCCATCCACATGGAGATGGTTTCTAACGTTGGTTCAAAGCGTATCAGCGGCATCAATGACATACGAAGAACTGGAAACGGTTATCATTGAAATAGAAGCTATACTCAACTCTCGACCACTGATCCCAATGTCATCAAACTGCGACGATCTCGAAGCACTCACACCAGGTCACTTTCTAGTGGGTGAACCTCTGACAACGTCAGTTGATGCAAATACACAAACAATAACTGCATCTCTTGGCTCACGATGGAGAATCACATCAGAACTTAAACATAAATTCTGGAAGGAATGGTCACAAAAGTACTTACACGAATTGCAAGAAAGAGGCAAGTGGAAAACACCGTCACCGAACATAACTGAAGGCATGCTAGTGATCATAAAAAAAGATAACATTCCTGTACTTCGATGGCCATTAGGAAGAATTACCCGGGTATACAAGGGCGACGACGGACTGGTTCGAGTAGTCGATTTGAAAACAATAAATGGACCGTTCAAAAGACCTATTCACAGATTGGCCCCACTGTTCAATGACTCCAACTTGGAATATAAAGACTATGACAACCAAATTATACCACAGAACTCTCAAAAAAGAATACATTCCCGTTCATCAGAGTCTGGCAAAGAAGGTACACGCCCAAAGAGGAGAGTGGTGTCACACACTTCACAAGGAATCTTCACAACTATCATAATTTCACTTCTCTTTCTACCACTAGTACTTGCCTCATCAGTAAAAATAACTAATTTTAAGGAAGAACCAGGAATCTATTTTGAAAACATCGGCACAACAAAACTTTCATCAGCACACTGGACGTTCATGGTATTCTATGACCTCAGCCCAATGTGGTCAGATATGAAAACACTAGACGAAGGAATAAATACTCTGATAGATATGTGCATAAGGCCATCAATAGAAACATCATGTGCTCCAATTATTCATCATTTCAAGCATACGTTCAGTACATTGCTACAAGAAGAAATGCTTCTGACAAAAAAAACGGCAGAAGCGAGGAGCATTAGATATAGTCGGTAATATGGCCCATACCCTGTTTGGAGTACTAGACTCAAACTACGCAGAGACTATGTCAAAAACTATAGAGAATGTCAAACTCAATGAAGAACACCTCATGAATTTGTTACGCAATCAAACATCAATAATTGATTCCACGTTGAACATAATAAAGGTTGATGAGAAGGCAACCGAAGTTAATTTCAAGAAGTTACAAAGGTTACAATATATGCAAATATGAATCACATCGAAAATGAAACAACAATACTTCGACAATCAAATCAGCTTACGGCATTAGTGACTCAGCTGTCAATGATCACAACAAACATGCAACAAATACAATCAGAGTTACTTCATGCATTGACTCAATCGCATAACGGAAATATTAGTCCATTGATCTTAACTCCACAACAACTGAAGCAAGAGTTACAGATAATTCAGGCTCATCTCCCTTCAACACGAACTCTTCCTACCGACAACGAAAACCTACTCCAATTTTACAAACTAATGACCGTGCGTTCTGCGGTGAACGAGAAACACATAATGTTCCTACTAGAACTACCTCTGGTGGATCCAGAAGCATATTCATTGTTTAAGCTGACCGCAATCCCTACTAAACTCAACGAAGGCATGGTAGCAATTATTCCGAAGACACAATTCTTGGCGGTTAACAATCATCGCGATCAATATGCAATGTTGACAATAGAAGATTTGAATACATGTACGATTCTAATGGAAAATATTCGCATATGTCCAAATCAACAGTCAAGATTCGGAATTGAGTATCCTGCTTTTATTTGTGAAATCCAGTTATTCAACAACAAAACGGCAATAAATTGTGAGTTCACAAAAATCCACAATAACATCACCTTCACGGCATTGCACCATACAAACAACTGGATGTTTGCAACCATGTCAGTTATAGAACTTTCTGCAGTTTGCGGCAACGACATATCACGGGAACACCTTGTGGGTTCGGGAATTCTCACCATCGAGCAAAGCTGCGTGTTGAAAAACAACATGATCATTCTTCAAGGCCATGAAGAACAGTCGAGCCAACAATTACTTTCATATGCGTCATTTGGAACCATTTCTAATACCAGTATATATACTGAGGTGAAAACTGGAAGGGAGCACATCGAAGATTTCCAAACTCAAGTGGATAAGATCACCAATCTTCAAAGTCAACTTATAAAAATCAGGAACTTGCCAGCTAACCTGCAGCCCTCCGTAGTCCATCATCAATACATGAGCGGGGCCGCTTTGTTGCTGTCAATAATTATAATTGCACTATTTACAGCGTGGCGAATCAAATTGCAATGTCAGAAAAACTCCTCTATCAATTTAACTCCAACAATACCAAAGCCGATGCCAAGACAACATTTTTCGGAGGTTTAATTTCATGTTATCGCAACTGCTCAACGCGGCGGAGAATGTTAACACAGCAGAAAATGCCTATGTGTGTCAGCCAAGGCACACATGTTGAGGCATAAGCAGTTGGCCTCATGTCACAATCAATGACCTAGTCATGAGTTGTGGTAACTTAATATATTGTAGCGTTTTTTATATTACGCAATTGCATTTTAACTAAATTAAAATGTATTAAACTTTTTGTTATTTGTAAGCGTTTTTATTTTACGATGTTATTAAATTGTAGAGTATGCATTCTAGTTAATTAAATTGTATGTATTAAAGTTTGGTTGTTTGTAAGCGTTTTGGTTTTACGCAACCATTAAATTAGCGTATGCATTCTTTTGTAATTAAATTATATGTGTTTTAGTTTTTGTTTATTTTTGAATGCAGTATAAGCATTTTTTCTTTATAAAAGACTTATAAGAATTAAATAACTTGTCAGAACAAAATGTGAGGTTTCTTTTAATAATGTGTCAAGCAACTGGTATTAGTGGTTCAACTAAGGTCCAAGCAGATCGAAATCAAGCAGCAAAAATTTAATGGTTTTAGTGATTCTACTAAGGTCCATTCCTTGAAGATTTGATACAAATTAACATTTGTGTGTGTGTGTGTGTACGTGTGTTTTATATTTTATTCGCGAAGGGGGAACCTTCAAAAGGCCCCACCGTGCAGGTGGGAGTGTACGATTTTTACGCACTAAACCTACATGATACCTCGCGGTATCATAACCTCCGCATTGAATCTTCGACCCTATAGGACCCCGCGGGACCACCGTAAAGCATAACTTCGCGGGGCTTGGGAACAGCACTAGGCTGGAAACTGTTTGGCAACTGCCGGGATCTACTGTGGGATGGTCGTCGGGTCAACAACCTTTACCTCATCTATCTTGCGCGCTCAACTCTTCGCAGCTCTTCGGTTATTTTTCTAGCCAGGGTGCTTACCATCGACCAGTTCTCTTCGCTCTTTAGCATAAGAGAAACCATATTTCACCTTGGAAGATCTCACTTTAGTTGTTGTATTCCACTGATAATGTTAATGGGTTTTACCGAAGATTATACTAAAATAATATTAAATTCAAAGCATGAGCTTATCCTCCAACGTTCTTCATCTAATGATAGATCATTTCATCCTACTAATGCAATAGAACAATTAAAATTAACAATACTGGATATAACATGGAAAATGCCACACATACAACTATCGGATATGGCTAAATTAGTAATGCAACAGAACAATTAAAATTAACAATACTGGATATAACATGGAAAATGCCACATATACAACTATCGGATATGGCTAAATTAGTAATGTATAAGATAATAAATAATAAAAATCGTATTTTAATTCCTTTTCGAAGTTGGGATTGTCATGTTAATCCTATACTACCCAAGAGTACAAAGGTCTTGTGGAATGTAAAACTGGCTTCACAAAATGAAAGACCTAGATTTCTCATCATTAGTTTACAAATTGAGAAGAGTAAAGAGCAAGGAAACACATTTGATCATTGTAATATATCTAATTTAAAAGTATATCTAAACTCTGATTCATATCCTTATGATGATTTAAATAGTCGTTTTGAAATGGGACAGTATGCTGTATTATACGATATGTATGCCAAATTCCAGCAAAGTTATTATATGCGGGAGCCTCAACCATTATTAGATATCGTTAAATATAAGGCTATTGCACCGCTTATTGTTGTCGATGTAACACATCAAAATGAAGCAGTTAAAGTTGGACCTATTGATATACGAATAGAATTTGATACCGAAGCAAGCAAACCAATTCCGGATAAAACTTCAGCCTACTGCTTAATAATCCATGATCGTTTAATTGAATACTCACCTCTAACCAGTGAAATTAGAAGAATTATTTAAGTGTATGTTAATTATAAAAATGGTAATCAGTCATCATCTGATCCTTATTGCAGAAGGTATTGAATAAAAAAAATGCATAGATTAAAAGGATATCAGAGATTAATTTATTGTAACTATTGTGGCAGCAACGCTCACTTAGAGGATAAGTGTAAGAAGAAAAAAGATGATCAAAAGTAAGCAAAATGGTTAAAGGAACAAAAAGACTCTAAAAAGAAGATTGGTAAAGGAGTAAAAAAATGTAAAAACAGAAGAAGAAGAAGAAGAGGAAGAAGATACACCAAAACTTATACTCTACTCTAATCAGTAAAATTAGAATAATAATAATTAAAGAATAATTTAAAAAATGTTATTATTAATAAAGTATATTCCATGTTTCCTTCCTATATATATATATATATATATATATAAGCGATTTATATTAGAAAATGGAGTAGACACCCTTGCATGGGGTCACTATAAAATTAATTAATTAATTAATTAAAACTATTAACAAATAAATCATCATATATTAAAATATTAAATAATAAAAAACAAATTTTAAAAAAAATAATTTTTGTCTTCTTTATTTTTAAATATATATATATACATTATTATATATTAGCGATTTATATTAGAAAATGGAGTAGACACCCTTGCATGGGGTCACTATAATTAATTTTATAGTGACCCCATGCAAGGGTGTATATATAACATATATATATATATGGGTGTATATATAACATATATATATATATATATATATATATATATATATATAATTTAAAAAAAAATAATTTTTGTCTTCTTTATTTTAAATATATATATATATATATATATATATATATATATATATATATATATATATATATATATATAAAGAAGACAAAAATTATTTTTTTTAAATTTGTTTTTTATTATTTAATATATGATGATTTATTTGTTAATAGTTTTAATTAATTAATTAATTAATTTTATAGTGACCCCATGAAAGGGTGTCTACTCCATTTTCTAATATAAATCGCTTATCATCTAAATAGATTAACACAATTTTATATATTTCTTGAGTATATAACTTATGTATTTAAGATCTAAAAGTATACATCTTATCATAATAAATTTTCTTATCATATAGACACTTTTTATAATCGCTAATGCTAAGAGACATCAATGCTGATTTTTTGACACCCTTAGCTTTTTTAATATCGTTATCACCTACAACACTTATCGAATACATTTTAGATCTTAATCCAATGAATTCCCTCATTATTTTTCCACTATTTTCATCTTTCATAAATCCTAAAACTTTTTTATTTTTTCTTTCTATGTTATAGGGATTGTCAACTTTATAATCAGATGTATCAAATTTTAAGTTGATGTCTGCTTTAATCTCATTATAAAAATCATCAGTTTTAATTAAATAAATGAATGAATCCGTATTCATATAGCATAAACTCAAGTTTTTATCAAGTTTTGGAATCATGTAATCATAATGAAAATCATACATTTTCCACTTTGACAATTCAAGAACTACAAATCCTATATAAATTGGTTTATCATATAGGGTATGTATTCTATTTAGTTGAAGTGCTGCCATATTTTCAGTGAACCTTGTAGAGCTATGGAAATTCGGTTTAGCAATTAAACTTCTTGCTCCTAATCTTCTACCTCTACTTTCCCACTCACAAACAATTTTCACGTCTTTCCTCTTATCCACATTCTCCATGGTTTTTCCATACACTGCATTATTTAACAATTTAAAAAATTCTTTTCAAAATCGTTTCTAGCTTGAGTTCTATGTATAGTATTTAAATCAATATATTTCTTTAACCATGGAGATTGCTTAAATTTTAGAATTCTATGGATCTTTTTCAACTTGAGTCCATTTTGTAAGCATTGTTGTAAATTTATATAATGTATGATGTAATTTTATTTATTATATAAATCAACAATAAGCTTTTGATGTTGACCTTTAGAACTTTTTTTATTCATTGAACAAAACGGTAAATCATTATGTAAATTGTGAACTTCAGTAGGAGTCTCTAAATCGACTTCCAATATATATTCTTCGTTAGAATCATTAGAGTGTTCATTTAACGAGAAAGTTGACACATCATTAACCCATTCAAATTTTCCTTCAGGTAAATATTGAGACATTGCCCAACCATACAAATTATTAGCATCTAAATACATGAGGTAGTTCGATGGTTTTCCACTATCGAAATCACTCATGTATTTATTATTTGCTTTGACATGTCGTTTTGAACATTGAACAATGCCTCCTCTTATACCTTTTTGAATGAATTTAATCATATCAATGTCTGTTAATAACTCTAATTCTATTTTCGTATACTTTAGCATAGCTCCCCAAGATAATCCGGGAGCTGTATAGTACTGACAAGGATCTAAATTGTAAATAGATTTACAGACTTTTCTGAAATTTTCAAAGACATCTGTTAAAAGTAATACATCTGTTTTGAGATAAAGCTCTAAGTACTCATTTAGTGTTGAACAACTAAAAGTTGACCATACCTTTTGAGCATGTTAATAATCATCAACACTACACTCTTCGTTAGTTAGTTTATTAAAGAATTTTTCTCTTGGAGGTAAAAATTCCTCTTGAAGGCGATTTATTGAATCAAAATAGTCATAGGCGAATACACCCTTTTGCCTCAAGAGATTAAATTCCTCATCAACCGGAAACTCTGAACGTAAAATATAAAAATCTGAATGAGATAAATTGTTGGCTAAGCTTGAAAGACTAGAAGCCATAAATCTAAATGAATCTAAAAATCTCAATTCAAGACTTCCACCATCATTTTCGAAATGTATTTACTTGAAAACTGAAACATAAATTTCCTTATTTATTGGTACTACATTTATTCTACCGGGAATCGATGAAAGTTCTTTTATAAACAAGTGACAATCATATAGAGAAAGATTATGAAAAAAAATGGAATAAAGTTTACATTTTGATAATTTAAATTACATATATTGTGTGCTGGACCTCGATATTTACCAGTTAAATGACAATGATCTGCTACTACTCTAAAGTTATCATCATCATCATTATCACCATCAACATCATTTAAAGGTTTTTCACATATATGACACATGGTACTATTATTTTGAATATAAAGGGTGTCCCAACAAGAGTGCAATTTTTAAATTTTAAGTAAAACACAGATATTTAAAAATAAAATCGTGAAACTTTATTATATCGTAAAGTAGACAGAATGAGGTTATGTATGGAACAATATATCGTGCAGATGGCCACCGCGGCTTTGCTGGCATACACGCGATCTTTTAATGAAATTTACAATGACCGTTTTGCATAAATGCTGCGGTATTTCATTAATGCAGCGTCCAATTTCCTCTTTTAAGGCTTGAGTCGTCGTCGGCTTATTCGCGTAAACCATCGGTTTCATAAAACCCCAAAGAAAAAAAATCTAATGGTGTTAGATCGCACGATCTAGGCGGACAATTCTGATCTCCAAAACGCGAAATAACACGACTGGGAAATGACTGATGCAGCAATTGAATTGTTTCTCTGGCTGTATGACATGTGGCGCCGTCTTGTTGGAACCACATGCCCTCCACATTCATTTCTTCAATTCTAGGCAAGAAAAAACTGGTTATCATTTCACGATACCGAACACCATTGACTGTTTGCGCTTGACCTGCCTCATTTTCATAAAAAAAGGTCCAATGATTCCTCCAGCCCAAAAACCACACGACACAGTGACACGTTGAGGATGCATTTGCTTGTCGTGAATCACTCGAGGATTCTCCTCACCCCAAATGCGACAATTCTGCCTATTGACGAAGCCATCAAGATGGAAATGGGCCTCGTCACTGAAGATGATTTTAGCGGCAAAATCAGCATTTTCATGTTGTCTCTCCAATACCCAATTAACGAACTCCCTTCGCTGTCCATGGTCAGCTGGCTTCAGTTCCTGAGTCAATTGAACTTTGTATGCATGAAGATACAAATCTTTCGTCAAAATTCGTTGCATAGTGGATTTGGAGACACCAATTTGCTGAGCTCGGTGTCGAATTGAGGTGGATGGAGTTTGAGCGACATCATCACGTACAGCTGCGACATTTTCGGTCGATTGACCTGGTCGAAGGCGCGTTGTTGTCTTTACATCACTAACAGACCCAGTTTCGGCAAATTTATCCATTAATTTCTTTACAGTTGACTCTTTTGGAGCATTATTGTGACCCCAAATTGATCGCAATTTGCGAACTGTAGCCGCAAAACTTTCACCATTTTGGTAAAACAATTTCACAATGAGAATGCGTTGTTCATTCGTGTAGCGCTCCATTTTTACTAACCTCGTACCTTCTGCTAGCAAACAATAACAATTGTTCAAATGTCAAACAATGACACTTCGAATGGCGCCAAATTTAAAAATTGCGTTCTTGTTGGGACACCCTTTATAATTCCTCAGGAGTGAGGAAATTCATTGGAATAACTTTACTTAAATAGCCATTATAAATGCTCTTAGCATCGCTAACTAAATTTATAAAAAAATGTTTAGGTGCAAACAATAACAATTGTTCAAATGTCAAACAATGACACTTCGAATGGCGCCAAATTTAAAAATTGCGTTCTTGTTGGGACACCCTTTATAATTCCTCAGGAGTGAGGAAATTCATTGGAATAACTTTACTTAAATAGTCATTATAAATGCTCTTAGCATCGCTAACTAAATTTATAAAAAAATGTTTAGGTGCATCTTCACCAGTATATACTCTGAACTTATTTAAGGAATTATTAAAACTACACTTAATATAGTAGCTATATGCTCAGGGATTATGACTCTGTACAGTTTTTATAGAGTCAGAATTTTGAATGTTTTCTGGTGTTAGAAAACATTCAAAATCCGCATATACTACGAACGGTACATCTAACTTATGTTTAAAATTTTTAAAATTAAGTTTACTATTTTCTATATTAGGAACCTTAGTGACTATTCGGCTACACTCTAGTCGATGACGCTGTAATTTATACTCCGAACTGAAGTACTGCAGGCAGCAATTACATAGAAACATTCTATGAGCATGTCCTGTAACTTGTGTACGTAAAAGTCTGTAATATACATAATAAAGAAAAATAAATATATGAATGAATATAATTTTTTTTACCTTGAAATATTTTTGATCCATATATAATGGGATTTGTCTCCTTCCTGAAGTAAAAGCAAATTGAGGTGTGTCCGAATATTTTAATGTCTTTTACTGGTAGCGGAAAAACAAGACTTTCAAAGTTGATAGTTAAATCATTGCTCAAGTGTAATATCCTCCACATTATAGCTGGAACATCTATCAGAGCTTTTATTAACTGGAGCCAGTGCTGATATTACTACCCATTTGAAGCAATATTCATCAGAATTTTGTACATTGATACAAGCCTTTTTATTATATACAAATTTTGGTAATAGGATATATTGCGATCCTTTTATTGGCTTGTACAGGTTGATATTAATTTCTAAATGTAAAATTCTAATGAGAGTCCAAACGCTGTCACGTTCTTGAAACTCTGACATTTTTGACTTTAAGTTATCACATTTTTCACCAAAAATGTTATTTAAGTCTGTCGACTCTTGAATCATAACCATTTTGGTTTGATGTGATTTAATGTCAATTGACATCTCATTTTCGCTCATTTTAACGTATTCACAGAACAGTTCCATATTAAATTTAATATTGACGTGCTTCTGCAACATTTCTTGCAGAGTTTCTATAACTTTTTTTTGGCGTTTGCTAAAAACTCTTCGGGAATCAATAAATTCTCATTATTATTTTTGTGTATAAATGACTCTATACGTTCATTAAATACAGATGAGATTCTAGTTAAATTCTCGTTAACTATTTCACCACTATTTTTCTTATGTTCGTTTGTTCTGATGTGATATGCCCAATTCTTCGTCAATATCTCTTTCTTACAAGTATTGCAATAGAGATTAGGGACTGAATTTGGTAAAATCGCCTGGATACTTTGAATGCTTGTTGTGTTTTCTGCTGCTGCTGCTGCTGCTGCTGACATTGACGCTGCAGTCAAGGAAGAAGAAGATACTGCATGTAGTTTTCCTTTATGCTGGTTTAAATTATCCTTCCGTGAAAATAACTTCTTACAAATATCGCATTGAAAATGTTGCGATTGTTGGTTTTGATGTTTCACTCGTATATGTCTGTTTAGATTGCATTTTTTGTTGAAACTTAATCCGCACTCGTTGCAAGTAAAGGATACCATTTTTATTGATATTTTTTTTATTTTTTATTTATTTTAATATTTAATAAAGTGTCTTTGTTTGCTTTTTTAAATTAAACTTTCCTTTCTTTTTGTCGTATAAGCTTTCAATGAAAAGATCTTTTACGAACTAAAGCTAATATATTTTTTGGTTCGCCTTATATTGAAGTTTTTCAGACTGGTACTATACATTCATAGATACATCTCTCTCTCTCTCTCTCTCTCTCTCTCTCTCTCTCACACTCTAAAGCTCTATGCAGAGCTTGCATATCAATTTCAATTTACAGCATAGATGCCCAAGGTAGTAGTATTGGTGAGAGTACATTGGTGGTATGTAAAAAAAAACACATGATAATCTCTATTGAAGCTTATTATCAAAAAGCTAGGCGTCTAGCCATACATAACTCAATGTTTTAATGGTTTTTTTTTGTTCATTTATATGTATATTTAATTTACATTAAAAACAATAGTTTATAATCAGAAAGATTAAAGGTGAAATTTTTGTGTTTCATGTGAAAATTCTTGTAGGGTTCTAAACTTTCCAAGCACTTATCATAAATCAAAGTTTTAATAGCTTTTCATTGACATGTATAAATTGAATGCATAGCTTGCATATCAATTTTAAGTAATAACAACAACAAAAAAAAACACACACTAACCTCAATTCATTAGATTAGCCTGTTGTTAACTATAAAACACACAAACACATGATAATCCCTATTGAAGCTTATTATCAAAAAAAAGCTAGGCTTCTAGAATGTTCTAGAATGTTCCCGAAGGAATTGATATCTACAACAACAACAACATCAACAACAACAGCAACAACAACAACAGCAACAGCAAACAACAACAACAACACATACTAACCTCAATTCGTTAGATTAGCCTGTTGTAAACTATAATACACACAAACACATGATAATCCCTATTGAAGCTAATTATCAAAAAAGCTAGGCTTCTAGAATGTTCTCGAAGGAATTGATATCTACAGCAACAACAACAGCACATACTAACCTTAATTCAGTACATTGACCTGTTGTAAACTATAATACACACAAACACATGATAATTTTTGTTTCTATACTTTAGATTAATTGAAACATATGAGTTTTATTTCTGTGGATACACATGATATTCGCTAGATGAACCTGTTTTAGACATAAACCTCACATTAAAAAAATGCTTTCACTCTTCTATACTCTGTACACAAACACATGATATTTACTAGATGAATGTACTATAGTCACACACCTATTTTGTTTTTCTGTACTATTGACACAAACCACATTAAAATTCTCTCATTCTTCTATACAAAACACACTAACACATGATATTATCAACACAAACCTATTTTGTTTTTCCTATACTATTGACACAAGCCACATTGAAAATTCTCCCATTCTTCTATACAAAACACACTAACAACATTATATTCACTAGATGAATATATTATAGACACAGACCCAACATTTTTTCCTATACTATAGACACAAACCGCTTACCTATTGTAATAGTTCCCCATTCCACCACATATGGCGCTGATGGTGAACTCCTGACTCCTGTGCGCTAGAACCGCCAAAACGTACCTACTAAGCATGTTTACTGAAGTTGTTTTTGTAGATTTGCTGACAAATCTTCAGGCTGTTTCAGTGTGTTTGTTGAACTCCATACAATAGCATAACCAGAAACTAAAGTAAAGCAAATTAAAGCAACCACAAGTCACTGAAATCTCATCGCCTGTGTTGGTGTATTGTGTTAAGATGCGCTTGCAGGAGGCAAGTCCCAGGATCGATTCCCGCCGGCATCAAGATTTCTGATGAAGCCTTAAGCAGAGCCGAAATTGCTTGAAAATGTTGTTGTTTCTTTGGAAAAAATTCGTTAAAGCAATTAATTGTTTAACCTGACCTAAAGCTCAATAAACAATTATAAACTATCAAACAACTAGAATTTTTATTTAAAATCAAGTATGATTTAAACTATCAAACATTTAGAATTTGTATTTAAATCATATAAAATCAACATAATAAGTAACAAGGTCATTTAGGAAAAAACTTTAATCATATGGTAGAGCACGACCAAACAGAAACAGCTGAAAACAAATCAGCAAAAATGTAAAAACAACTTCAGTAAACATGCTTTGTTAGTGGAAGACTTCCAGCAGGCTGTTGGACTCCATAAATAATAACATAAGCATAAAGACTAAAGAAAGCAAAAATACAACAACAAATGTGAATATATGAAATTTGAGAAAAACTGAGAAATTGGCACTTCAAATCTCATCGCCTCTGTGGTGCAGTGCGTTAGTGCGCGCTTACACGGGTATCACAAAGATTTCTGATGAAACCTTTAGCACAGCCGAAATCAGCTAGTGTTGTTCCTTTTCATTTTCATTTGTTGTTGTTGGTGTTGTTTCTTTGGAAAGATTCATTAGAACAATTAATTGTTCTAACTTTGACCTTAAGCTCAATAAACGATTTTTAACTATCAAACAACTAGAATTTGTATTTAAAATCAAGTATGATTTAAACTAACAAACATTTAGAATTTGTATTTAAATCATATAAAATCAACATAATAAATAACAAGGTCATTTAGGAAAAAACTTTAATAATATTGTATAAAATAATAAAGAAATGTTTAATATTTATATCCGCATCAAAATCAACAAAAATTTTTTATGCGAAAACTTTTGAGACACTTGGATTAATGCAATAATTTTAAAACTCCCCATAAGAATATTTTGAAAATGCAACAATTGGCAAACTATCCGGGACAGTGTGCGGACCTACCACCAACAAAATAGTTGGTTTGTCGGCTACGGCCATTGGAGCATCAAACTATCGGCCAACTAAAAGTCTGTAATGTACGGTGTCTCTTAATAAAAATTAGAATAAAACAAAATATTGATCGCAATTTTAAAAACTTAAAAAGAGTTAATATCCAATCAGCCAAACAAGCTTAGAATAAGCTTGTAGTAAGCTTACAAGCGAAAACATTGTGCTTGGAAGAAGCTTGTAAAAATGGTTGTAAAATGCTTTCAAGTAATTATGAAAAATCAAAAAGGAACCCTTGGAAAAATAGTCCTTACTGTAATATTATTACAATCGTTTACAATTCAATTGGATATAAGTGTTGTAAATAAGCTTTCTACAATACTTTCTTTGCAATTGGAAAAAAGTGTTGTAAAAGTATTATTGAATATAATTATTAAATAATTGTAAGTAAGTGTTATTGTAAGTTATTTACAACAGTTTATAAAAAATTGGAAAAAAGTGTTATAAAAATATTATTTAAACATTTATTAAATAATGGGAAGCAAGTATTATTGTAAGCTTTTAACACCTGTTTTTAAGAAATCTTATGTGCTCGCAGCATAGAAATAAAAAATAAGGAAATGGTGTTTCGCACACATACAGTGTATGTGTAGTGCGGCATTTTTCTCGTGTGTTTTTTTGACAATTCGAGTCGCTCATAGAAAAAAAAAAAAGAAATAGAATCACTGTGCTTGCAAAAAAGTTTTAAAGAATTGATTAATAAGTGGTTGTCATCACTAAAAAGTGTTAAATACTACAAAATAAATTTTTAAATAGTATTATAAACATGCGTTGTTTTGTGCAAAGCTGTGAAAATGGCCAAAAATTCAAGAACAGTGCGATTTACTTTCACAGATAATGATGCTCACACCGGTGTGTTTTAAAAAGAAAAATCACGATATTTATATTAATGTGGTTTGCACAAAGTTAATATCAATTGCAAATTAATATATTTCCATTCAGTTATATTAGAATAATCGCAAAAAAGAGCCCGCCGTTTTTTAGCGATCAGAACTGTCAAAGCGCGAAGACAACTACAAGACCGCATTCTATTTTTGAAGGGGCCACCCATTTTAAGGGCGCCCCTTTTTTCAGTATATTCAATCAATATTAAGAGATATTTGTGTTTCTTTTCAGATTTCCGCACATCTTGGACGTGCACTAGTTTTTTTATGAAAGTTTTTTTAATATAATCTGGAATAATCTAAATTCTAATATATACGAATTAATTAAATTACTATCAAAACCTCATAAAAGTATCAGAAAATTAATGAATACTGTTGATTCCAGAATGGAAAATAACCCAGGCGAGATGTGGAAAACGTTTTTTAAGAGATAAAACGGAGAATCAAAGAAATGAAATGATTTAGAAAAACAACGTCGATTTGGAATATGAGAGGTTTATTCTTACCAGTTTGAGTTCACAAAGAAAAGTGACTTAAAACTAAAATTGTAGCGAACGACAAAGGCTCGGGTTAAAAAGAAAATCAAACAAAATAAATTATAGGAAATAAGAATAAGTTCGAAAGTGGCGAGAAGCGCCACCTGGTAGTGATTTTAAAATTAGGATAAGAAATAGTAATGTTTACGCGTAAACATCACCGCCCGCCTTGCAGTACGGCTGCAATGATGATATATGATCAATTAACTTAATTTAAAAATATAAAAAATTCATTTAATGCATATCATATAAAGGTAAGGATTATAATAAGAAATTTTAAGAGCGTTGCATTTTATAATTCAGTCTTATTTTCAAAAGTGCATTGACAAGTTTTGGTTTTGTGTTTAAAGTACTATTTGGATTTGATTATTTTTTCTATTAAATACATATTATGTTTATTTGTTGTTACATTCATTGCTTAATTCAGTATTCGTATGGTAAATAAATATTAATTTTGTTTTAAATTGTGCATGATCCAGACAAGATATATCCAAAAACAGTATTTTGGGCAACAGGAAGGCCACAAGTACTGGGAATCATGCCTGGCTGAATGATTTTGGGATATAAGTCAGCACCCAAAATCAAAGAAATAGGTCCGGATTTAAAAAATGTTGGATCTGCGAGCGTTATATTTCGAAAAGACGCTTGAATAACAGGATCCAACGATTTAGGAGGAGTAGGTTTGCTGAGGTATTGTTCAACCTTCATCGTGACTTCAAGTTTAACATGGGGATCGGAGTGAGCACGGAGGATAAAGGTGCAAATTTTCTCATCCCCCATCAGAGTGGTGGCCAACTGCAAATCATGAACGAATTGATGGGAAATCCGACTTATGGAGATGCATGAGTCAATCATAGCTCTAGCGATATGGAGCCTGCCTTTAATCTGTATCCTGACAACAGCGGTTGGGAACAAAGTGACCGCGCGTTGCATTAAAATGGACGAAAGCGTTGTTGGCGGCTGTGGTTTGGATGTTGTCAGCACCTCCTGGTGATGAAGCAATGTGTGATGGTTTTGCTCACATTTCCGGCAGCCCCTCTTGGATATGCAAGAGCCACGTGAATGCTGATGTGCCAAACAGTTATTGCAGTACTTGTGAATAAGAACCGCCCTCATTCGTTGTTCGATGTTCATTTTTAGGAATTTTGAACAATTGCGGAGTGGATGAAACCCAGAGCAAACACGACATTTGAAGGAACGCCGTTTAAACGTAGTAGGCTGCCGATAAACTACTTGTGTAGTCTCTTCCGTTGTGGAACTGTTGCTGCTGGTAGTTACTCTTGGCATTTTTAAATGAAACAGAAAATGAAAAGGAGAACTAAAACAAGGTTGCTGTGGAATAGAAAAGTGCTAATTGGATGGAAGAAGAACAAGTTTGACAATAGGCCGTGTAATGGAACCACGCGCGGTTAGGATGTCAGCTACCCGAACTCTATTGTCATTTCCCAAATAAACTTTAGTAATACGACCTAGACGCCATTCGGTCGGCTGTAGATTTTCTTCTCGAATAACGACCATGTCATTTACAGCGAGATTGTATCTTGGACTTTTCCATTTGTTTCTCTTGTGTAGCTCTTTCAGATACTCATTTTTCCAACGAGTGCAAAAATGTTGATGAATAGCTTTGAGCCGCTGCCACCTATTTATTATTGAAATTGGTTCTTCAGTAATTGTGGGTTCAATGGGAGCGAAAATAGAAGTGCCAATAAGAAAATGACCAGGTGTAAGAGCATCACTATCTGTTGGAACTGTAGACATTGGAGATATAGGACGAGAATTGAGGCATGCTTCAATTTTTGAGAGAAGTGTCGAAAATTCTTCAAAGGTATAACGAAGGGAACCTGTAACCTTGCGAAGGTGCTGTTTAAAAGACTTGACGCCAGCTTCCCATAAACCTCCCATGTGTGGAGCTCCAGGCGGAATAAAATGCCAAGTTAAATTTTGATATATTAAATTGGAAGCTATAGCAGTATGAGAAGCTTGAATGAAATCACGCATGAGATTCTTTGAAGCACCAACAAAGGTTTTTCCGTTGTCCGAATAAAGATCAAGTGGGCAACCTCGTCTGGATATAAAACGGTTGAAAGCCGCAAGGAATGCTGGAGTTGTTAAAGTGCTTGTTACTTTTAAATGAATTGCTTTCGTCGCGAAGCAGACAAAAACACAAACATATCCCTTTGTTAAAAGACATGCTCTCCCAGTGTAATTCTTTATATCAAAAGGCCCCGCGAAATCAAGCCCAGTGTGTGTAAAAGGACGGCTCAAAACAGTACGTTCTGGTGGAAGAACACCCATAAGTTGAGTTTGCAGCTTATGTTTATGTATCACGCATATTTTGCATTTATGGATAATACCTTTAATTAAATTCTTTACTCTAGGAATCCAGAATTCGAGGCGAATTAACCGAAGAACGAGTTGATTGCCTCCATGAAGTGATATTTCCAAATACCAATAGTCGAGCGAGCTGACAACTATAGGGAATTATTACGGGATGCCTCTCATTATATGATAACGCAGGTGATGAGGCAAGTCGTCCACAAACTCAGAAACTCCGTCCTTATCGAGGAAGGGATTCAAGTTAAGCAAAGTGCTAGATGATGAATTATGAGTTTTCTCCAAAAGTGTTTGATATTCATTCGGATAACTAACCTTCTGGCATATCACAAACAGACGTTTTTTAACACTTTGCACTTCATTTCTCGTGATGAGAGTAGAGTCAAACGAAAAGGTTGCTCTACGAGTAGGATGGGAGCGATTTAAAAATCTAAAGATATAAGCAATTACTCATATTGCACGTGGAAATGATGAAAATCGCTCAAGGATATCTTCGAAATTCGAAAAATAGGTAAAGTTGGATTTGATAGTTTTGATTTCGATGTCTGTTTCATGATCCTTAATTTGGGATTGATGTGGCCAATAATTCGGAGTTAGTTTAAGCCAACTCGGTCCTTGCCACCACAAATCGTTATTAACGAGCTCTTGTGGCAATACCCCACGGCTCGCTAAGTCCGCAGGATTGTTGAGCGAGTCAACATGAAACCAATTAGCAGGACCCACTGTTTCAATGATTTTCGAAACACGATTCGCGACAAAGGTTTTCCACTGACATGGTGGTTTTTGAAGCCATGCAAGGACAATTGTGGAATCGGTCCAAAAAAAAGATTTGTAGTTTTTTACATCTAGTTGAGAAATCAAATTATCGAACATTTCTGCGAGCAATACAGCGCCGCAAAGTTCTAACCGGGGAATCGATATAGTTTTGATTGGTGCTACCTTAGTTTTTGACATCAGCAAGTTCGTAGAAATAGGACTGTTGTTTGAGTTAATGCGAACGTATATGACAGCTGCATATGCCTTTTCGGAAGCATCGCAGAATGCGTGAAACTCAAGATCACAATCAGGAGCGTAATCAATCCATCTTGGAATTTGAATTCGATTGATATGAGAATAGTTTTCGATGAATTGACGCCAGGATTGAAGAGAGGATATAGGTAATTTCTCATCCCAATCAATTTTGGTTAGCCACAGTTGTTGCATAAAGATTTTGGCTAACACAATGCACGGCGCTAACCATCACGCAGGATCGAACAGCTTAGCAATCTGTGATAGAACTTCGCGTTTGGTAAAGGAAGATTTTTGAAGAAATGGTTTTGTACAAAAGTAAAAAATATCAGAACGTGCATTCCATCGCACACCTAAAGTTTTTGCATTACTGCTATCATCTAGCTGAAGAAATGCATTATTAAGAAGGTGTTCTTGGGGTAAATCTTTAAGAATTGCTTTGGAGTTAGAGGTCCACTTTCGCAAAGAGAACCCGGCTGAACTCAAAGCAGTGATAAGTTCATCACGTGCTCACAAGGCAGTAGAAACATCATGACAGCCAGCAAGTGCATCGTCAACATACTTGCATGAACGTAAAATGTGGCTAGCTAATGGTAACGATTGTTCAACATCGTCTGCCAATTGAAGTAAAGTACGGATGGCTAAGTATGGAGCACAATTGACTCCAAACGTCACCGTTTTCAACTCGAAGTCTTGAATTTCATCTTCTGGAGAGCTACGGAACAAAATTCTTTGAAATGGAGTTTGGTCAGGACTGACATATATCTGACGATACATTTTTTCAATATCTGCATTGAAAACAAATCGGAAAAACCGCCACTTCATTATAAGAATAGTCAAATCTGATTGTAGTACTGGACCAGTATGAAGAACGTCATTTAAACTGACTCTATTTGAGAAAGGACTGGAAGCATTAAATACTACGCGAACCTTTGTAGTAGAGCTTTCAGGTTTTAAAACGGCGTGGTGTGGTAAGTAGTAATTCAAAGGAAAATTTTCAAATTTTGGCATAGAAACTCATTTCATATGGCCTAAGGTGGAGTATTCACGGACAACATCATCATATTGAATTTTCATCTCTGGAGTTTTGCAAAGGCGAGATTCGTTTCTCAGAAATTGAGCACAAGCGATAGAGCGTGACTGGCCAATTTTCAAGTTTTGAGGAAAGTCCTCTTTAAATGGAAGTGAATCTATATAACGACCATCATCGTCTCTTTTCGTAGTGTGAACAAAATATTCTTCGCAAAACCGATCCGATGATGATCTATGAGGTTTTTGTGGAAGATGCTCCACCTCCCAAAAATGAGATATCTGTTTTTCAAGAGATACTTCATTGAAATATGAAACGATGGTAGATGAAGTGGAGTTTGTGGAGTTAGTCACAGGGCCAGTGAGAATCCATCCAAAGATGGTCTCTTGTGCAACTAATGATTCGCATATATTTCGCTGGATACCATCAAGAAGAATGGAAGGAAATATATCCCCGCCAATTAAGATATCAATGTATGAACTCTGGAAGAAATTGGAATCTGCCAGTTTAATGTTTGGAAGATTTGAAAAAACTGTGGGATCAACAGTGCACGTAGGAAGGTTACCAGTTAAGTGTGGAAGAACTAAAGCGGATGCTTCAATCGCGAAATTGGAATCTGCCAGAGAACCCAAGATAAACGAACACACCTTTTGTGTTTTAGCTGAAATAGCATTATTTAACCCAGATACTTGAGACTGTACTGCACGGGATGGAAGTTTAAGCAACTTAAAAAGCCGCTCGGAAATAAAGGTTCCCTCAGAACCTGAATCTATGAGTGCCCGAGCGTGATACGTGGTACCTAAGTGACAGATGTTGACCATTGCTGTACCCAAAAGAACACCTTTTGAACCTGAAGCAAAGCAAGTTTGAACAGAAGTATTTGGAATCGATGAGTCAGTGGACTGTACTTGAGTGGCATGTGAACTCTGAATGCCAAAATTTCTTGGAGTGAAATTTGATACGAAACCGCTTGAAGTAGAAGCTGCAACAGGCACTTCCATTGCTCGATGCAATAAAGTGTTATGACGTTGTCGACAAGTAAAACAATGGAACAAACTTTTGCATTCTTTTACGGCGTGAGCTCGAGCAAAGCAATTTAGGCACAGGCTAAATTTTGTCACGCACTCAAGCCTTTCGGCAGGATTCATTTTAAGAAAATTTGGACATTTTCGGATAGGGTGGTATTCATTAACACAAAGCTTGCATTGAGGACTAGTTACATTGGAACGATAAGAATTAATTCTACGAGGAGTAGAACTTTGAGGAGCTGCAGTTCGTTGACGAGCTGAAAATCTGATATCAGAAACCGTTTCAAGGGTTTGATAACGATTTGTTAAAAATGTATTAAGTTCTTCCCATTTTGGAATAACACTCTTGTTGCTTAACGACTGTTCCCAAAGAGCTAAGGTGGCATCAGGCAGTCGAGTTGAGCATAGGTATATTAATATGGCATCCCAATTAGTTATGTCGATATTATACAGTGTGAGTGCAGATATACAACTGTTTATATCACGTTGTAACTTTTTTAAGGAAGTACCACATTCGGTAGATATTGAAGGAAGATTAAAAAGGATTCTAAGTTAACTGTTTACAAGAATTCTTTGATTTTCAAACCGATCCTGGAGGTTTTTCCACGCTATTGGAAAACCTTCATTAGTTAATGGAGATTTTTTAACAATATCCCTCGCTTCACCTTGAGTCTTTTGATTCAAGTGAAATAGTTTTTCTACTGGACTTAATCGAGTGTTGTTGACATAAATCGCCGTAAACATGTCACGGAAAGAAGGCCATGCTAAATAATCTCCGCTAAATACCTCGGTGTCGCATGGTGGTAGATGGAAACTACTTGAGGAGGAATGAACGCTAGTTGTAGTGGATGCAATTGGATTAGCTTGTTGCTGAATTATTTCGCCTATCCTTGCTACACATCGAACATACGTCTGGTAAGTGGCACGATACCGTGCTCTTACTGTTTCCAGATCAACATCTTTGGTGTTATCCTTCTCTGGCGAATTAAGCTCTTTTAAACAATCTTCATATGCTTTTTTGACGTTGACCCAGATGGAATTCCTCTCTTCTCGGTGAACTTCCAAAGAGTGCGTTGAGGATCCTGTGGCAGAATCTTCATTGAACTCTGCCTCGAATTCAATGATATGATCGGTAACTCGAATAAAAGACGAGAGTGGAGACATTTTAAGAACACGTAAGAAGTAAAGGAATTCAAAGAACCAACACCAGAATACTGATCATAAATCCACAGAAAATTTTTCAACAAGCAAAAATAAAAAAAAAATATCGGAATTAAATTAAACTAATCGGATTGGGAACAAATCGTAGAAAGGCACGTAAAATTCTTAAGATTGGAACAGGATAAGTTGTTTAGAAATTTTAAATACGAAACGAATTGGGTAACAAACCGTTTGGATGTTTTGCAATGAAATAAATAGCTTAAGCCTTTGAATTGAAAGAAGTAGTAGGGCCTTGAAATCTTTGTTACGTAAATTCTCTAAATTCTCGATAATTTCTCAAAAAAAAAAAACGATGAAATTGAGTGTAACTTTGCAATAAGGTAAACAGCGAAAACAATGGGATTGCAAAATTTAGTGAAATAATGGTAAAAAAAGTTATAAGATACGACAAATTTTAGAGAAGATACAACAAGTCGTTTGAAAGTTTTAAGTAGTTAAGGTGTGAGGTAAATATTGTGGAAAACTTAAAAAATTTAATCACGATGACTTCTGAAAATAATCTCGATGAAATAACGATATGATACAACACATAGATCGAGAATCAATGTAGCATGCTACGAGATGCCAAATCGGATCCAAATCGGATCAGAAAATATAGTAAACACTATAAAATTTAAAAAAAAAATTGATGAAAATTGATTAAACAACAACAATGTTTAAAACTGATAAGTTAAGTACGAAAGTAAATTTGTGAATATCGAAATAAATTAATTGCATAGCTGGATGAATGCAAAACAATCAATGTCTATTAGCAAACCAAAATTGATTGAAAATAAGTCCATTAATTTTATTTGTTTTGGCTTTGGTTTAAATATGTGTTTTTTTTTTTAAATGACAAAATTTAAAGAAAGCAAAAACAATCGTTGCAGCTGATCCCAAAAATTTTAGTAAAATTAATGGAAATCTTTTTATTGTATTAAATTATATAAATAAATAAGCCTTAAAAAGTTAAAAAAAAATTCTATACAAAAAACTCAATATCAAAGGAGTTAAACTCAATATCAATATGAAGCGTAAGGCTTAAAGTTGTTTTTCAACACTGGATTTAGAGCAACACGATGATGACTTCTTAGAAGTCATATCGCAATAATATTCGTATAGAAACACGATTGGTTTTTTTTTTTTTTAACTATACTCGTAGCAATTATGGAGATATAGGAAACCAGAAACTTTATACACCAACTTTCGTAATAAATATTAAAAAATGTTATTTTTTTGTTTGTTTGCCAACACTGTTCTTATGGCAACACTAATTATGCGCTCTCTTGTTGCTGAACACCTATGTATAACATTATGTATTGTTGTACATAAGTACCACTATCTTCAAAAATGTTCGCGCTTTTTTCCTATATATTACATGTATGTATGTATATGTTTTATAAAAATTCATGAAAAATTTTACCTTTATGCATAATATTTTGTTTTAAAGATTCTTAAATTAGTTTTGATTCTAATAACTTTTAATTGCACTGACCTGTTCAAATTCATGCAAATTATGATAGTAATATAATTTTCATTTTAATTTTTCTTTGATTAAGTTGAACCTTTTTTATAATCGCACTTTTGATAAGTTTTTATCAGTGTGTTCTAGGGAATGGAAATTTTTACATAGTTTAAAGTTTTTTTTTTGTTTTTAACAAATTTTGGCTGAACATTTAATTTGAAAGATTAAGCTTTGCGCATTAACCGGTTTTTTTTTCTTTTACTTCGCTTCGCTACGCAAACGCATGCACTTGAACTTGAAATAAGACTGAATATGAGAAATAAAATGCAAACGCACCTGTTTTGTGAATTATGAGATGATCGTCTCTGGATTTTGGTAGAAATCGATGTTGTTGGAAATTTTAATTCTCCGCTGGGAGTAAGATGATTGTGTAGAATTTTTGTTGTTGGAATCTACTTCTTTGTAGGATATTGTGTTGGGTAATCCGGCTCGAAGGACCAAATGTTGATTCCAGAATGGAAAATAACCCAGGCGAGATGTGGAAAACGTTTTTTAAGAGATAAAACGGAGAATCAAAGAAATGAAATGATTTAGAAAAACAACTTCGATTTGGAATATGAGAGGTTTATTCTTACCAGTTTGAGTTCACAAAGAAAAGTGACTTAAAACTAAAATTGTAGCGAACGACAAAGGCTCGGGTTAAAAAGAAAATCAAACAAAATAAATTATAGGAAATAAGAATAAGTTCGAAAGTGGCGAGAAGCGCCACCTGGTAGTGATTTTAAAATTAGCATAAGAAATAGTAATGTTTACGCGTAAACAAATACAAATAATCTAAAAAAATAATGCAAAGAATCTTAATAGGCAATATGTATGAATTATATTAAACCTTAATATATAGGAATAATATGAAATTCTATAAAATAGTTGTATAAGAATTATGAATCTACAAACAAAAAAGTTGGTTTTTTAAGAGTGTACATAAAGTTTCCGACATAGGTCTTCACAGTATCACCGTCAGCGTACGACTGAATTATATTCTCTTCTGTTGTGAGTTTTGTGTACAAGTGAAAAGTTACGCTCAGACAGCGCTCAGTGAGCTATGGGGCGCCCAGCGCTGGAGTAGATGAAATACACCCATTACTCTTAAAATCTTTACTACCAGTGCCTCTTATACATCACATACATTTTCAATACTGCATTGACAACCTCTGTTTTTCAAGAAATTTGGAAGTAATCAAAAATCATTCCAACACCGAAATCAAACAACGAATTTCGCCCGATTGCAGTTCTATCATTTGTTTCTAAGGCATTTAAACGAATTATACATAGGCAAACATGCAGATACTTAAGTGAAAACTCCTTAATAACAGATCGTCAATCAGGATTTAGGCCCAAACGAAGTTGTATAACAGCGTTGGCAGATATTGCAGAAGAAATATGGGTTGCATTAGAAGTTACATACATTACCCCACTCCAGAATAATGATGATGATTGTATACAAATACAATCAACATCCTTCTTTAAGAATTAATGATTAGCAATCATTAATTGTAACATGATATTTTAACTATGTGTGGACCACCAAGCTGGCCACACATCATAAATTGTTCACATCATAAATTGTTCACATCATAAATTGTTTACATTATAAATTGCTTACATGATCGCTGCTTCCATTCATCAGAAATGGAATATGGGAAGAATATTGATTACTAAGCAATATTCTTCCAATCTCTGGCTCTGGAGGTTTCAAAGATAATTATTGTGAATTTAGTTTATAAGAGGCAGCTTAAGAATAAAGTATTGTTTTTAAAAACTCAATTATCACGCAAGATAATTTAAGTGGCGCAGTCGGGGTAGGATAAAAGAAAGTCTTTAGAAGTTCCCAGAAACAAACTCTTTTGAAAAAAAAAAGAGAGAAATCGAGAAAGTTTTTTAAGGAACAATCCTTAAATGAAATAAATTTGTTTGTGCTCAAAATATAAAAAGTGCAAATAAACTGAACAAAAATATATGGTGAAAAATTTTATAAAATCATACAAAACTGTCAGCAAAACAACCTTTAAAAAATTAAAAAGTTTGTACAAATCTGTGAAGTAAAATTACTGATTATATTGTGAAAATTTTACAAACTCATCTTAAACTATTAGCAAACAATAGTAAAATTAAATAAAATTGTTTGTGTGAAGAAGGAATACGAAAATTCAAACAAACCACAGTATTGGGAATTAAAACATCAATTTAACAAAAGTCATAGCAAGGCCAAAGCGAGCAGAAGCAGTAGAAACATCATCACCAATCACCAGGAGGATCCAGATCAACAATTGTAAAAACAATTAATTAATGTATGGAAGAATTGAGTCAATCATTTGAAAAGTTTAATTGTAAAGATTTTAAAAAAGATAAAATGGCTTTAACACTAAATATCGACCCTCTGAAATACTTAGAAAAATTACCAGAATTTTCAGGAGATTATAGAGATCTCCAAAACTTCGTAAATCTAGTTGATAAAATTCAACCAGTTCTTGTTAGGTATGATTCTTTAGGACAAAGTATCTTTTCTGACATAATAAAGTCAATTTCAAAATAATAACGCAAGGAAATATCCAAGCAATTTAAACAAAACTTTAAATGAAAGGAATTCAAGTTATAATCCTTTCAATACTGTAAATAATCAAAATAATAACATAAGGAAAAATAATTCAAACAGATATATAAATGATAGCAACCAAAACCATAATCCTGTAAATAATCAAACTTATAATTCAAGAAGATATCCAAGTAACCCAAATAATAATAATAATATACAACATAATAACCCATATCATTATCAAAATTCACCTAATGTTAGTAATAACAATAATAATAATGATTATAAAGATAATATGCCAACACCAATGGAAATTGGAAATTTTCGGATGATCAGAGAAGCGAATTGTTCTATATAGTAATAAATAATTGTAAATTTCTAATAGACACAGGAGCAACGAACTCCCTCGTAAACTTAAACGTTTTTAAAAGTAATAAAATACAATTTCTGAAAAAACCCAAAATATTGAAAGCTCTCAATAAAAATACTTTAGTTGATAAGAAAGTAGTCGTTAAAGCATTTGAAGAATTCGAACTGGGCAATAAATATTTTCAGTTCATTGTAATAAATTTTCATGACAAATATGAAGGATTATTAGGAAATGACATTCTAAAGAAATATAAAGCAATAATAAATTATGAAACAAATATCTTTGAATTAAATTCAAAACGATTTAAATTATATTCAAGTAATCCAACAGTAAGTAGTGTATATAGAATAGATCCTGGAGAAAATTTTTATAGTATTCCTGTAGACAAGTACAAAGGAAATGCCCTAATAAATAATATAAATTTAGACGAAAAGGTCAATTAAGTGGAAGGCATATACGAGGTAGATGAATTCACATCTGTAGTCAAAATAAATAATTCAGATAACAAGGTACATGTTTTTGATATTTATAAACCATTTCAAACTATAGAAATTTTAGAAATTCACAATTTTAATGAATATAATGGAAGTGAAAATATTTGCAATGAAAACACAAAACCAAAAGAAGAAATTATTAAACATTTAAGAGTAGAACATTTAAATTCAGAGGAATCTTCAAAATTAATAGAAACAATAAAGGAATTTAAACAAGTTTTTGAGGAAAGTAAAATTCTTAATTTCACGAGTGAAAAATTGTTCGTTGTAAAAGATTATTAATAGACATTTTTAACCCAGAGGAAATTGAAAAATTAATTGAGAAAAAACATTTAGAAAACAACCACAGAGGAATAAACGAAATTTATGAGGAAATCAAGTTCGAATATTACTGTCCCAACATGAAGATAAAAATTAATGAATATGTAAATAATTGTGAGATATGTATTTTAGAAAAATATGAAAGAAATCCTATTAAAATACCATACAAAATAACTGAAACTCCAGAAAAACCAAATCAAATTATACACTTAGATGTATTTTACTCTAGGAAAAGGAATTAAGAAAAGCTCTAACTAGATTTATTAGTACTTATGGTAATATAGGAAAAATAGTAACAGACAATGAGCTGGGAATGAAATCTAACTTAATGAAAGAGTTCCTGAGAGAACAAAATATATCTATACAATTTACTTCTAGTTCCAATCACAATGGGAACTCCGATATCGAAAGATTGCATAATACTATCAACGAGCATTTAAGGCTTTTAAAACATTCAAAAGGACATTTTAGTATTGAGGAACAAATGATTTTAATAAATGGCTATTATAATAATAGTATACATTCCACGACCAAGATAAAGCCAATCGAATTTGTTCAAGGAAAAATAAAGGAAGCTCAGTATGTCGAAATTTATAATAAAATCATAGAAAAGAAACAAAAAACTATCGAAAGATTAAATAAGGACAGGTTAGACGAAAATCAAATAGAAGATGGTATTAATTACATAAAAGAAGTACGAGGAGGTAAGAATCATTCTAAATATAGAAAGATAGAAGGAGAAAATATTAATCAAGATCATATAAAAGATAAAAGGTCAGGGCACATATATTACAAAACTCATGTGAAAAAAAAGAAAAAGTTTCAAGACTATACAAAAGTAAAATTCCCAACAGAACAATTATCCAGAATAGAATTATTAAGATCCCTACAAAACTGAATTTGAAATTAGTTAATAATTTTAATTTATTTTTCAGATGGAACGATATTACTTATATATACCAGTACTTTTCATAATTCTTAGAACAAGCATACAGTCAACAACAGAAATAGAGATTCTGGACTTTGATAATAATAATGGATATTTACCTATTAAATTAGAAAATATTAAATTAGCAGAGAGTTATCTTAAGATTTTACATATAATAAATATATCGGATTTGGACATAGCCATAAATCATATTGGGAAAAACATTTTTTACAAAATTCTTACTCTAAGGAGAATTTACTCGATAGTTTATTTATCTCTTTAAACACTAGTTATCATAATCTATTAAACAAATTTAATATACTTACACTAAACAAAAATAAAAGAAATAAAAGAGGGCTTGCGAATATAATAGGAAGAACTTTAAAGTTAATAGCTGGTACTATGGATGATGAAGACAAAAAGGAAATAACTGAAACACTTGATAACTTAAACAGTAATAACAAGAAATTAATAGAAGAAAATAATAAACAAGTAACAATTAATGAACAACTATCAAATCAAATGAAAAACTTAACTATAACATATTTGAAATATGCAATTATACATATCAAACTATATAACAAATATTAATAAGGGAACAAATATTAATTTCCATAATGAAATAAACTATATAAAAACAATTTTTCAAATTGATCATGACATCAACTCCCTTACGAATTATATAGATGATTTAGAGCAAATAATATTAACAAGCAAATTAGGCATTTTAACGAGAAACATTTTAGTTGATGAAGAAATCAGTTTACTAAAAGATATAAACAGTTTTGAACACATTAAAGTAGCAGTAGCTAGCGAAATGGAAGCAATCATTATAATTCTTTTGATACCAAGTTTTTCGGAAAAAGAATTTGATAAAATTTTAATGGAACCTATTCCAAATAGAGAAAGTAAAAGTGTAGTCTTTAATTATCAAATAGTTTTAACAGATAGAGAGGGTAATGCATACGACCATAATGTTAAAGATAATAAAATAAACAATTTAAAAGAAATTAAAGACAATTGTATTGAAAACATATTTAAATCAAAGGAAGCCAATTGTACAATGAAAAGAGAAATTAATTCAGAAATTAAGGAAATAAAAAATGGATTAGTTTTAACAAAACAAACCGATCGTATAATATTGTATCAAAATTGTTCAAAAGATAATATCTCTTTAGAAGGAACAAAATTAATACAATTTAAAAATTGTTATATTAACATCCAAAATAATACATTTAAAAATTTTGTTAACCAAATTGAGCAAAATATAGTAAAACCAAATTTCATAAATATAATTAAGGAAAAGAACATTATAAATAATATATCAATTGAAGATATAAATTTTGAAAATATTAAAAATAGACAAATTATTGTAGAAATTTCAAAAATTAATAAGAAACACAATATTTTACAATATTCATTTATTACAGTTATATTAATAATTTTAACATTAATAATTATATATTACCTTTTTATACATTGTAGAAAAATTTGTAAAACTTCGTCAGAGCCTCAGACTAAGGGAGGGGGAGTTACATACATTACCCCACTCCAAAATAATGATGATGATTCTATACAAATACAATCAACATCCTTCTTTAAGAATTAATGATTAGCAATCATTAATTGTAACATGATATTTTAACTATGTGTGGACCACCAAGCTGGCCACACATCATAAATTGTTCACATCATAAATTGTTCACATCATAAATTGTTTACATTATAAATTGTTTACATGATCGCTGCTTCCATTCATCAGAAATGGAATATGGGAAGAATATTGATTACTAAGCAATATTCTTCCAATCTTTGGCTCTGGAGGTTTCAAAGATAATAATTGTGAATTTAGTTTATAAGAGGCAGCTTAAGAATAAAGTATTGTTTTTAAAAACTCAATTATCACGCAAGATAATTTAAGTATTAGATTCAAATGAAGCAAGTTTTTTAATTCTCCTTGATCACTCCAAAGCTTTCGACACGGTTGACCATAGAATCCTCTTGACCCAACTGAAAAAAATGTTAAACTTTTCCACATCAGCTGTTAACCTTTTAGAATCATATATAACCAATCGATCGCAAGTGGTTTGTTCAAATAACTTGACCTCTGAATTCCTACCAGTTTTAAGAGGTGTCCCACAAGGATCAGTGTTGGGACTACTACTCTTCACAATATATGTTAATGACATTCCTTCAATCTTAAGAAACTGTAACGTTCACATATATGCAGATAATATGCAAATATGTGCAAGTTTTAGACGTGATTCAATAAATAACTGCGTAAATATGCTTAACGATAACCTTAGGCGTATTAATGGTTGGGCTTTGAGAAATGGGCTGTGTCTAAACCCTGATGAAACGAAATGCATTGTTATATCTAACGCATAAAATTAGCCAAAATGTTTTGCGTTAACACGATAAATCAAATTATAAACGAATTCATAATTTTTGTTTTGTAGAATGCGTTTTAAATTCTTTTATTAACCCAAACTTATATATTTGAATTAGTTGACTAATGCAAGAAATTTTGGTATAATTCAAGAATATCGACAACTCTCTTTTTAAATATTTTTTTAGTTGGATTATACGCATTTTAACCTCCAAAATTCAAATCCAAATTTCAGGCCGCTGGCAATTGGTTTAGAAGTTATAGGCCTCCAAAGTTGCAAAAATGGCCTGCAAATCTTGTTGTAATGCGAAAGGTAATGCGAGTACCTATTCAACGAGTTATCAAACATGAAAATCCATTCATAACTTTTTAAGGTATACCAATTATTATATTTACAATTTGTCTGGAAAGCTAGTGGTTTCCCTTTTACGAAAGTAGTACACTAAAAATGTTTATAACTTTACAAGTTATACATGGATTTTCATATTTGAATAGGTACCTTGTTGAAAAGGTACTTGAATTACCTTGCTTATGATACCCATAAAGTGAAGTTTTGTTGAAAATTTTAAAAAAATAGCAAGATTTGTAGGTCATTTTTCCAACTTTAGAGGCCTATAACTTCTAAACCAATTGCGAGCGGCGTACAATTTTTTGACTTGATTTTTTGAGATTTGGAGTTAGGAGGCCAAAACCCACATAATCTGCAAAAAAAAATTAAAAATTAGAGTTGTCGCTATTATTGAAATGTTCCGAAATTTTTACCAAAAGTTTCGGCTAGTTTCGGCTATTCGGCCATATTGAGGCCATTTTGAGGCCGAATAGTCGAAACTAACAAACAGGGCTGAAACTGGCCGTAACCGAAACCGAATATTCGGTCGGACACTACAAAGGAAACTGTTTAGACTGGCTCCAGCAAGTGGTGAGAGTATCAATCGCCGATATAATAATTATTAAAGATTTACATTTTTCAAACGAACTCATATTTAATTGAAATGTTTTATATCTGAAAACATTCTGATCTGATTTTAGCCGATAAAACTTCTTAAAATATTGCCAAAAATATGAAATTTTGTTGGTAGGATCGTGTCATTATTATTGTTATTTATTTTATTTTTTTTTTTTGGGAGGCATTTTAGTCTAGCCCACAGCGGCAAATTTGGTAAATTCAGCCCTGAGCAGCAGGCTCTCTTGTGAGCACTTTAATGTTCTTGGATATATGAACATATCTGCTTAAAACAGCTGGTAAAATAAGTCAGGTATTAATATAATAATAATAGTTATATTAATATAACTTAAATAATAAAAATTAAGAAGTGTTGCTGTCAACCTATAAAGTACGCGAAAGGTTATAAACGAAATAATTTCTTAATTTAAGCACATTTAGAATAAGGCAGTTTTCAAAGCCAACACTTTGACCGAAATCTTTGCCAGCCAAATAAAAAAACAATATAATGCTAACACAAATTTTCCATTTATACTAAATCGAGTTCAAATTATAAAAGATATATGAAAACTCATTCATTTACTTAAAATTTTTTTTTACTAAAACTTTTAGTCTTATGCTTGGATTTCATTTCACCGAAAATACCTTTAAATATATAGATATTAGGCCGGGCCAATTTGTATGGAGCCGAAAAATTCGATTAAAGCCACCCCCTGGGATGATTCTATGGACAATTCTAAGCAACTTTGGTGAAGGAACCATAGGTCTATCTCGATTTTCGAGTCTCCCACTTTTCAAAAAATGATTTTTCCCCTATAACATCATTGATTCAAAATTCGATTTTTTATTCATCGTTATATTATCTTTTTTATGTGTATATGGGGGGTTTTTGGGGTCGAGAAATTCATTTCTGATCTTTATTTTTACCTATGACCACCGCCAGAGGGCGTTTCATGCCTATTTTAACCAAAATTATTTCTGCTGCTTTGCGGACTTTTTATCTCTGACATTTATTGTTCTTAATTTTAAGTAAGTCAATTGTTTATATCCGCACTGAACAAACTCGTCGCCCACCGCAAACTGCATTGATGTGTATTGACGGTCGGCGATGGGTTTGTGTTGTTGATGTTCAGTGCGGCCTTTTGACACTTGCTGTCATATGCTTAGTGATTTTTCTCCCGTTTTGGCTTTTTTCTCGCATTTTTTTAACCGCGTTGGTTCGTTTTTTTTGCGTATGGAATTTAGTTGGTTTCAAATAAATAAAATTAAAGTAAATTAAGTACAGAAATTGTGTTCGTATTTATAATTGTTTAAACGCGTCAGTTTTTTCGCATACTCCAGAGTGCATTACCCGGCATACCAACAGCACCACCAGACGGCACATCACCAGACAGCCGCAGCAATTAACGACACAAGGCTCCGCCACCAGCAGCAACATCATCCCCACCGACTACCAACGCACCCAGGAGAAACCAGGCAACACCAGTAACACCCACATAGTGTGTAAAAACTTTTCTTTTCTTTTCAGCTTATAGATGAATTCGAGATAATCGTGCTAGAGAACATGTCACCTGATTTAGATCCATTTGAATTATCCACCGATTCAAAGTACCTATACAAAATGGCCAATGCAATTTCGAATGGTGTTGTTCCTGCGGATTTGTCTCACATTAAACCAGGACCAATAGCACATTCACGTTGGCTCACCAAGGCGAATAGATTGTTGCGGTTGTATGTGTCAACTGAAAATCCATCAAGGAATTTGAAAATTCTGGCAACATACATAATGAAAGTGTATGTGCCGATGCACTTCAACATCAAGTACTATAATTCGGTGGTCTTCGGTAGTGTATTATTTCACAAATTCATTCGTTGGACACAATATTTGGATACAAATCTACGCCAAGTTGTGAATAATGTCATTAAAGACAATCCATATTACGCACATTCCGAAAATATTCTGTTAGCGATGTTATTTGATGATAAAAAAGAGACACGAAACATCGCAATCAAGAAAATTTTACACTACCGAAGAAATCTGTACGACCCGGCACATCTTAGAGTTTATCAAAAACCTTTGATAAACTTCACTTGTACAGATTATACGAATATGATTGATTTAAATAAAGATGATGTCTTATTCGAACCACCGTTTACGCATACCATTCCGTATGATCATTTGGAACAATATATAGAATACGATGATCCACCATTGCCTGATCCAAGAATTCCGGTACACATACAAGCAACGGAAAGACATGTTCAGTTGCTGGCTAGCGTTTCTAAACGTGTTTTACAAAAAAATCGACACAGTGTTATGGCAGTTACATCAGAAAGCCGTGCAAAATACCCCAGACTGGAAAGCAAGAAAGACTTTCAAAAATAACTTATTTCGCTTTTCTTCCACTAAATTAATTTTTTTGTTTTTTTTTGCACATGTTCTTAGTTTTCAGGTTGAATTTCTGTTGACAAAAAATAAAATAAAGATCAATATTACCGAAAAAAATTTAAATTTTTCTCAGAAAATAGACGAAAAATAGTTAAAATATGCATGAAACGCCCTCTGGCGGTGGTCATAGGTGAAAATAAAGATCAGAAATGAATTTCTCGACCCCAAAAACCCCCCATATACACACAAAAAAGATAATATAACGATGAATAAAAAATCGAATTTTGAATCAATGATGTTATAGGGGAAAAATCATTTTTTGAAAAGTGGGAGACTCGAAAATCGAGATAGACCTATGGTTTCTTCACCAAAGTTGCTTAGAATTGTCTATAGAATCATCCCAGGGGGTGGCTTTAATCGACAAAAAATTTGGCCCGCCCTAATAGATATAGAGTAAATATATATAGAGTAAGCTTAAAACCTTATCAATGTCAACACGTTGTCATTTTTTTTGCTAACAACAACTGACCTTTGAAAATGGCATGAAAACCAATAAAAATTAGTTTATATAAAAATTTGTCTATGAGAAAAACCATATATTGTCATGGGCACCTGCACATAGGAATAACACATTTTATGAATACCCATGGTATTTCCACCAGCGCCCTCTAGTGTGTCAGTGCACACAACTTTTTTTTTTATTTTAAATGTGGCACCTCGATGATGTTCGAGTATGTTCGTTCAAACAAAATGGCCATACAGGGGCTTTAAAGGGAAAAATACCAACAAAAATGGTACCATTAGTATTAGCGGGCATAAACCGTTCGGGAAGATGGCGTGATCCGACACGCGCTTGAATCGGTAACCAATCGGAATGCCGAAACAAGCGTCGGTTAACGGCCATTTGTCGACGTGTCATCCGCAAGTCCAACCCAACCATTACCTACTCCCATCGGTTATGGTCGATTCCACCGAAAAAGGAGCGAAGTTGAAAAAACATCGCTAGTTGGCCCATCTAAATGCCCTCAAGATGCATGCGAACGCACCCTTTTCAAGTATCTGTGGCAACACCGCCAAAGTACCTAAAGTACGTATAGAGCCGAAAAATGCAACTGAGGGTAGACGTTGCTGTAGCTGAGGTTCGTGATTATGCGAAATCGAGATCAATTGTTGAACATTGGTAGAATGTCTTGTGAGGTATTTTTTCTTCTGCAAATAAATAATATATAAATATATAGATAGATGTTTTAGAAAATAATTTTTCTGCAATGTTTGAAAGAAGTGAATTGATTTTAAAGAAAATATAGTAAAAAAAAATTTTATTTATAAAAACTGCTGTGATTGGAAGCTAAGGAAAATAAAATCTGCTGAATCGTCGCGTTGTTTCGTTTTGTGATAACGTTTGCAGGAGTATTTTTAACCTGTTAAATCTAATCTGAAAATCTATGTACAAAACGGTATATTAGAGTCCGCAACGAAATTAAAATATAATATATACACCATTGGTTTGCGTTGCAAGTGCAAAATTAGTGAATCAAAAAGAATAAAAAACCAACGAACGAGTAAAGGAATTTGATAAGCTACAGAATAGAGCCACAGAAATAATACTATTTAAACAAAGAAAGGGCAACTAAAATAAAAACTGCGGTCTTGGAGAGTGTTCTAACACGGGGAGAAAAGAAGCAGAAACAAGGAAAGAATACAAGAAAAAAAACAGAGAAACAAATCAAGGTAAATGCACAGTCAAAGTAATTTTAATGGGAAATAATGCATCCAGGAATGAAACTAGGAATGCACGCAACAACAGCAGCAATCACTTGCATCGTTTTCAAGCGAATCGGCGGTTATCACCTCGTTGTCAGTAGCAAATAATCATATGCAGCAAGTGTCTGCTCAGTACGTTGCAGGAGTAGCAGCACCAGCCACGGTAGTACCACCACGCAGTAGCAGTAACCACCGTCATCATCACCAGCAGCAGCACTTCCAGTGGTTAGCAGTGAACACAGGTAAGCGGTGTCCACATGACATAGTGTATTTTAAAGGCCACGCTAACCTTGTTACCTCCGACAGACCGCATCGTCTTCATCCGTACCTACAACACCATAGGCATTACCCCCAGCAGCGGGAGCAACATCGGCACAACCAGCAAGCTACCAGCACATCACCACCCACAGTAGCAGCCAACAACCAGCAGGAACGGCATCTACCACTTCGTCTCCGTCAGATCCAGCAATAGCACAATCTCTACTATCCCGTCTTCATCTAGGCCCGGCAGCCTTAAAAATCTCCCCAGGTTGAAGATAGTCCCTGGGGGTGGTAAGCGTTTATAAAAAAAAAAAAAAAAAAAAAAAAATATAAAAATAACCAAATACTCCCAAGTAAACATTTCGAAAATTCAAATATAATAATAGCTGAAGGACTATACATAAGATTAAGAGAACTAAACGTTGATAAAATCAACTCCCACCCCCCTTTTCAAAGACGTATACCAAGCAGCTGTGTAAATATTTGCTGAAATGTTACCCTTTAGAAAGGCAAATCATTTTCTATTTATGCTTTTAAGAAGGAGCGCGTTCGTAAGAAGTGAAAGAACATAGAGTTTAAAATTATATAGACCAAGCTGTGTAACATGTTAGCCAATAGCATAAACCTCAATACTTTAAAATACTTTTACGTCATTCGTGCTTTAATTTTTGCGAAAGGGTTGCGCATATTTGTTTTAACGTGTAGGTGTAACAGGCAACATGAAACGTAACACCATTAAGTTTCAAATAACATGAAATAAGGAAAAAAGGCTCATTTGTCGCTACTACCAAATTGAATAATAATTAAATAAGACGAATTGCAACCTTTCAATTAAAAGCTATTAGAGGGCTCAGTTTAATAAGTTATCTTTTAAGTATGTTCTATTGTAGCACCCTTTTAATAAATAGCAAACCTAGTTATGTTAAGCAAAACAAAAAAAAAAGCTCCCGAAAAATGTAATAATATATCTCGCAAGTAAATCCTCAAATTAGCTTTAAAATATATTACCAAATCTACTTCCAATTAATGCTTTCTGTCAATGATCTTGTAAACTCAACATTTTGAATTGTCAATATTTACCATTAAACACAAGTGCGATAAATTTTAGTAGTTTTCAAGTAGGTACCTGGCTGCTTTCACACTCACTCCCTTTTATGATGATATGATAATATGTTATTGTTCAATTACATACTATATTTTATAGATCGTAAGAATTTGTCACATCATAGTAAAATATTTAAACACAAAAGAATTTTAAAGATATTTCGGCAGCGTTTAACAACATTGAACATGTTGCATAAGCGACAGAAAAACCTATTCTAGCGTATCGTCAATACATTTAAATACAATTTTTTAGATTTCTATTAAAATACAAAACAACTTGAATACTAGAATACAATTTTTTTTAGATTTCTATTTAAATTACAAAACAACTTAAATACTAAAATACAATTTTTTAGATTTCTATTAAAAGACAAAATGAATTAAATACTAAAATACTATTTTAGATTTCTATTAAAAGACAAAATGAATTAAATACTAAAATACTATTTTAGATTTCTATTTAAATTACAAAACAACTTAAATACTAGAATACGAGTTTTTTTAGATTTCTATTAAAAGACAAAATGAATTAAATACTAAAATACTATTTTAGATTTCTATTAAAATACAAAACAACTTAAATACTAAAATACAATTTTTTAGATTTCTATTAAAAGACAAAATGAATTAAATACTAAAATACTATTTTAGATTTCTATTAAAATACAAAACAACTTAAATACTAGAATACGAGTTTTTTTAGATTTCTATTAAAAGACAAAATGAATTAAATACTAAAATACTATTTTAGATTTCTATTAAAATACAATACAACTTAAATACTAAAATACTATTTTAGATTTCTATTAAAATACGATACAACTTAAATACTAAAATACAATTTTTTAGATTTCTATTAAAAGACAAAATTAATGAAATACTAAAATACTATTTCAGATTTCTATTTAAATTACAAAACAACTTAAATACTAGAATACGAGTTTTTTTAGATTTCTATTAAAAGACAAAATGAAGTAAATACTAAAATACTATTTTAGATTTCTATTAAAATACAAAACAACTTAAATACTAAAATACTATTTTAGATTTCTATTAAAATACAATACAACTTAAATACTAAAATACAATTTTTTAGATTTCTATTAAAAGACAAAATGAATGAAATACTAAAATACTATTTTAGATTTCTATTAAAATACAAAACAACTTAAATACTAAAAACCATTTTTTTTAATTTTCTACTAGAATACAAAATAACTTAAATACTAAAATACAGAACTAACTAAAGCTTGAAATATAAAGTATAAACAACCATTAAAATAAACTCCTATTAACACCTTGCGCTATGTTTGAAGCCATTTTATGGTAGTACACATTTCACTTAATCGATTAATTGAGATTTATGATTGTTTTTGTCGTTCTCAAACATACATACACTTACTCTCTAAAATTATTGCTACATAGATCAAAAGGAAAAAGACAAAGAACAATAATAATAGTAAAAGTTATGTTCCACATACGAACAGATTTTTTTGTTAAGCTAAAATAAAGATAAGTTTGAGCCAAGAATATAATAAAATAAATCCAACTGAAAACTAAATAAAGTTAATAGACGAATATAATGAAAGAAATGAAACTAATATAAAATAAAACTAAACTAATAGGCGGGTAACAAAAAAAAAAAAAGAAAAAAAAAAATAAAAATTAAACGAAAGTAAATCGAATATAACAAAAGAAAACAAAACAGCTTTAAGCTTAAAACTCACTTAAACTGAATCGAGACAACCTTTAATATAAACTAAAACTAAATTGAAATAAAACGACTATAAACTAAAACCAGCTTGAAACGAAAGTAACCTTTCAACCCGAATAGCCATCAAAAGGCGTGCGGCGAAAGCAATTATTGCAGTGTGTAAAACGGGTCTTGCACACTAAGAAATATTGTTGGGAGACTTGTTGCAATAGTTATAGAGATAAGTTAAAGAGGTGCTATCTTTGTTTCAAAAATAGAAAAAAAAAAAGGAACAAAGTTTTAGTTACATCTTTAAAACGCGACTTCGATCCTTGGCTATCCTCTGTCGGGATTCTTTATTTTTTTGTTATCTTAAAGTTTTTAAATAATTGATTCATTTAATAAGATAAATAGTCTACGATTTTGCCAACTACGTGTTTCATATCAAGCTGTGACTGACACAATTTAATGAAGTTATTTTTTTGAAACAACTCATCATAGTTTTTTTTAAGGAATACATAGGAAAGTTATGAAACTTTTCGTCTTAGGAAATTTTAGCATACTTAATAAAAATGGTTTTATGCATCAACGTGAATTGAAAAAAAAAGAACAATTTTGTCTTATAGATACTATTAATCAACATTCATTATGTCTAGCGTAATTAATTAGTACGTACTGTTAGATGTTGTATTCTGGTGATTAAGTAACAAGGAAGATTTTTTTTTTTAAAAAAAAAAACAAGCTAAACCGAACATTTATATAACTTAATATTCTAAGTATCTACCAACATTTTTATAGTACATTTTTTTCAAAACATGTTAAAATTTTCCATTACATTAACTTTTTTTGAGTTGATATAAACATTATTGTTAATGACATATTATATCTTTACACCAACAAACTGTAATCAACCTTACTGTTAAGTTCTAGGCTAAACCAACTCATATAAGTTATTTAATAAACAATAATTTACTATAAAACAAAAGGGGCTATATGATTATGCGGTGCTAAATTACAGCGGGCCGGTGGCGTAGGCAATGTACGAGAGACGGCGTAAGTAAAAGAGTTATTGGGGTGACCTAAATATAGGCCAAAGGGTCACCATGGCTGGTCTTTTGGGGCCAGAAGGGGAGGGTTAGCCTAGGTCGGTCAGAGAACACCTGAGACCGACCCACGAGACGTGCCAACGTGGCTACAGCAAGCAACCGGTTTCTATTCGTTCTTTATTTTCAGCACGTTCGCACCATATAATCGGGTTTTTTTTTTTTATCGTTTTATGAGATTTTTTTTGTTAGTTATGGTTATGGTTTTTCCGGGTTTTTTTTTTACCAGACGGTAATTTTCTTTTCAGCTGGTACGATATGTATTCTTGTGTAGTTTCCTGCTGTCGGACCGGACTGGCAAGAACACCACCCCATCCGGCGAGCCTTAGCCGCGCTATATGCCAGCGTACCAGCGCTGCCAGAGGGACGACAGTGGTGCAATGCAAGGGCTACCTAGCCACAGGCAGCACCAACCTCAAAGAATTGAATGGTGAGGAAACATGACAGAATTGGCGCCCAACGTGGGGCCCGACAAAGTTTAGGTCTTTTTGTTTTTTGGTTTGGTCTCCTGGCGTCTGGCCACGTAAGTCCTGCAGCGTTTGGGTCTTTGAACCTTGACTGCAGTTGCGACGTGGTCTTAGGCAAAAGGAGCCAATCAAGAAAGCAATGAAGTATCTCGTTTCGGGCCGTAGTGTAAGTTTTTAGGTATAGATTTTGGTTAGACCCCAAGCAGGTCCGAATACATAAGACCACGTAAGTCCTGCAGCGTTTAGGCCACCGCGCCTCGACTGCAGTTGCGACGTAGTTCTTAATAGTAGGATTTTTTACTGCTAGGGCTAATAGTTTAGAAGTAAGTTGAGGGTTCTTTTGTTAGGTTGCATCAAGTTTTCAGTTTTCCGTAAGTCCTGCAGCGTAAAGGTCATTGAACCGCGACAGCAGTTGCGACGGTTGGCTGTAGACTGATGAACGATAGTAAAATTTTTTTTTTGTTTTTATAACTTTTTTTCTATTTTTGATATTCACACCCGCAGGGGCATCCTGCGTGGAATATGTAGGATGACGGGAGTAGCGCACCCGCGTACCCCAGCGAGCCCAACACGCGTCTGTTCCCAGATTGGGCGGCGTGTTGGCCAGCGTCTGTTCCCAGATTGGGCGGCTGTTTTTTTACACCGTAAGGTGAAAAACCCGAACATGCCGGGGTTTGTCGGCATGTAAACCAATTGAAAACTATATAAATCTCGTTTTGTAAAATACTCCAGACCGAGAAGAGCAGCCTGACCAGAGGGGTTATAAACGGGACAGGCTAGCTAAGAGCAAAAATACCTCGACTCGGAGGGTGCACCTAGTGTACAAAAAGGGGGGTAGCGGCACTCTTAGGCAGCGCACACAGTGAAGCATATGGGCTGGACTGTGAGCAAGGCGCTTTGCTTATGAGTGCAACCGCGAACATCGAGCGCATCTCGTTTCTTCGCAAGCGTTTAATTTGCAGTTTTGGTTTTTGCGCACAGTGTGGCTCATATGCTTCACTGCGTGCGGGCTCAGAGGAAGGTTAAATTAAAATTAAATTGTTTTGTTTTTTTGAAAATCGCTCCTTATCGGGAAGAGCAGCCAGGGGCCTTGCTCTGTAGTGCGATTCGGGGTGCGGGTGCGTTTCGAGAGCAGGATCGCGCTATGTCTCTACATGATGTGATTTTGTTTTCGAATCGCATTTGCTTGTCGAGTCGTGTTGCAGAGTCGGACCTCAGGTCAGTGGGGTCATCAATGTGACAGGCTAGCTAAATTAAAAAAAAAATACCTCGATTTGGAGTTAGGCGCTGCTGAATTAAGGGGGGTATAGAGTTGCCAAGCACTCTTGAGTAGGGATAAATATAAATAAAAAAAAATTTTTTCGTTTTGAATAAATACTCCAACTCGGGATGAACTACCACAACACCATTAGGTGAAGTGAATATGCCTGAGCGACCTCAGCATAGGAAAATATTGTGGGTAGTTTCGGTTAAGAACCTCGATTTGGAGGGTGCAATTCTTGCACAAGGAAGAAGGTTGCTTTCGCTGGTCTCGTCAAAGTTAATTTTTACGCCACTCTTGTTTGTTTTACGCCACCATCCACACTTAATGCCTATATATTTTTTATTTTTTTTTTGTTTGATTTATTATTATCAGCTATTTTAGTTTTGATTATTTGATTTCGGAATTATAATTTTCTTTTTTTGTTTAGACTATTAACTTCACCGAAGTTAGTCTCCTTTCTTATTTTACGTATACCTTGTTTTGAAGCCAAGTTCGTCTGGTTATCCAAACTATTTCCTCTTTATATATATGATCTATAGAAACCAAATACCTTAGAAAAAAATATATCTATATATATATTTTGATCTTCGGGTAGAAAAAATATATTTAAGTTTACTTTCAGCTACGCGCCTTAATAAGCCAATTTTCCTATATATATATAACGATATGTATCTATATATATATATATATGTCCATATGTATATGTGTATATATATATATATACAGTCCTTATATATCGATATATACATATTCAAATAAAAATAAACTTAAACTTTTAAATTTTTTTGGATAAGTTGCGAAATTTTTGACCGTTAAAATTGTAACTCTAAAATAGTTACAATAATTTTTTTCTTTTATATCACTTTCCTACCTTTCTATAGTACTACATACTACGATACAATTTCCTTGACCTCTAAGGAGCTCATTTATTATTATGCTTACCATTAATTAATATACTTACATCTTATCAACTTTTTGAATATTATATTATTTTCCTTTACATATCATTAATATGTATATTATTATCATTTCTAACACTACTATTAATATTATTATTTAAAATTTTTTTTTGCTAAGTTTTGCGACCACCATCCTTAAAGGACATTTATTTTGATCTTATTTTTTTTGTAATCGTTTTCCTTTCGTTTTGGCATTTGGCGAACAACAGTTAAGTAAACTGTGGCGCAGTGAAACCATCGGTTCTAACATAATAATTAAAGTTTCTCGTTTCTGAATAAATTGGTTCTCAGGTCCTAACGTTTGATTCAGCGAATTCTCGTTTGTCGATTTAAACAACCTAGGTGTTTGAAGCATTTGCAATTTTCTTGATATTTTTGATTCTTTTAATAACGATTCCTTGGGGCATGGTTCACACTAGGCAGCAAAGCAGAATGGATAATAGTGAAACCAACCCGAGTGCAACCGGCAGTGGAAGCCTAGTGCCGCCCACATCAACTAGTACAGGGGCAATTCCAAAAACAGGCCCGATGAGTACCAACATACCGATTTTTACCACAGTTACGACGACGATTACAACACCTATGGCGATGCAGAGTGCACTACCACCAGCACCTAGACGTACCTCGGAAGAGCTTAACTTCTCGAATAGTAGCATCACGTCTCCAGAGTTTAGCAGCCTAACCGCTCTAAACGTGCGAAAGCAATTCCAGCAACATGCGCAGATGGGAAGCGTAAGAGACAGGTCGTCAGGAAGAGCACCAGCGTCCCAAGGTGTGGTCAACTCGAGCATCAATATAAGGGATTACGTCAAGTCAGCAGTGGGCTTAGCCCAAGTGGATCTGATGTCGGGAATGGAGGAGCGTTTGCGGGTATTAGTCCCACAATTAATAGCCGAAAGCTTAGGGTCCATGACGCCTCAGTATTCAGAGAGCCGACCAGCGGTTACGAAGTTAGTGACTTTACAACCACCACCTCCACCACCCCCGTCTATCAATTCACAGGCATGGCCAGATCGAAATATAGAGCAGCAACAACAAATTGGATCTCAGGATATCAGGAGCACCTCGCAAACTTTCCCAGATTTTTCACAACCACCACCGCATAGGCCGCAACCGTCGATTGTACCGCAGCCGCAAGTTTTTTCTCAGTCGCAGACGTATCAAGTAGAGACCAGAAATCGACACCAAGAGCAACGAGCTGGACCCTCGATACGTCAGCCGAGTGCATTTGCATATACAGGGCCGGTACAAACGCCTTTTGCGCCTTACCAGCAAACCGAACAACCGCGGCGTGTAGAAATGGACAAATGGGGATTTAAGTTCGATGGTACAAATAAATCGATAAGCGTAGACGAATTCGTGTTTCGGGTAGAAACCTTATGCAATGACTACCGGTACCCTTGGCCTGAAGTAATTAGAAATTTTCATAGTTTGCTAACTGGAAACGCAGCTCAATGGTTCTGGGGATTTCGACGGTTAAACCGAATACCTAGTTGGTACGCACTTCGAGAAGCGCTTGTAACTCAGTTCAAGCGACACGAAAGCGACTTCGAAATCCAAAGACAAATTATGGATCGAAGACAACAACGGGATGAAGCGTTCGACGACTTTTATCAATCTGTTTTGACACTGAGGAACCAACAACGTAATCCACTGGCGGAACAGGATTTAGTCGAAATAATGAGGAGCAACCTGAGGAAAGAGATGTCACAGCTACTATTTGCCATGCGCATAGAGGGTTTGACTGAGTTTTGCAAAGCCTGTAAAAAGGCTGAAACTCATATAAACTACCAACGACAGGCGTATCAACCGCCTCCGCGTCAATATGTACCTCGCAATGCGCAAGTGCATGAGTTAAATGTAGAGCGGGACTTTTCGACTCAAGCTTTCGATTTAGACGCCATAAATTCCTCTCGAGTATTTCCATGTTGGAACTGCAAACAGCCAGGGCACAATTTTGTCGAATGTACTACAGCCGTAAGGCGGATTTTTTGTTACAGATGCGGAACGGAGGGCGTAGTTACCCCAAAGTGTCCGAAATGCCAGGGAACCGTTAGGCCAAGTAGAAATGTTCAGGTGGAGTCTAGGTCAGCTCAAACTCAGACTCAAGAAGGTACAGAATGACTAAAGTCAGCCACACAGACCGAAGTAGAGAATAAAATTGTTGTTTTAACATCTAAGAATAAGAGTTATCAAAGTAGTTGCGATCAAGCCGTAAATACCGTTGAGGTAAAGTTAAAAGAAATTAAGCCATTTCATGTGAGACTCAAAAACTATGAGGAAGTTCGAAAAAGAATATTTGCAGAGCAGCCAACAAAAATCGAAAAGACAAGAATTAGATATCGTTTGAGGAAAAATAATTATAAAGAAATTTCAGCATCAGAACTTTATGAGGGCGAAGACAGTAGATTTTATACGAACATCGAAATCAATGGACAGCGAATTGAGGGATTATTAGACAGTGGAGCAACAGTGTCGTGTTTAGGGAATAACTGCTTAAGTTTTGTGGAAAAGTGCAAGTTGCCAATTTTTAAGTTTAAATCTTTCGTCAAAACTGCCGATGGGCGAAGGCATTCAATCATAGGTCGCGTTAAAGCTAAAATTAAATTCGACAACCAAGAGCAGGAGATTGTTTTTTATTTAACACCTTCTCTAAAACGAGAATTGTTTCTAGGTGTAGACTTTATAAAAAAATTCAATCTCATGCAGCTTAAAGTTGATAGCATAACGACCAACAACATTGCTTTGGAGGAAGAAGTCCAAAGCCATGCAACGCCGAAAATGAAAGTTTTGACAGCCCAGCAACAACACAGGCTTAACGCAGTTATAGAAAAATTTCCCTGCTTCACGAAGAAAGGTCTCGGCAAGACGTCTTTAGAAGAGCACTACATTGATACCGGCGACGCAGTGCCTGTGAAAGATAAGCACTACCCAGTCTCACCGGCGGTTCAAGGGCTCATGTTTGCGGAGCTGGATAGGATGCTTTCACTGGGAGTCATTGAGCCGAGCGAAAGTCCATGGAACAATCGAGTGGCCTTCGTACGAAAAGGCGAAAAATGTCGACTATGCCTGGACGCTCGCAAGCTCAATGCACTCACAGTGAAGGACGCCTACCCACTTCCACACATAGAGGGGTTGCTCAGTCGTCTCGGTGACACACACTTTATCTCAAGTGTGGATCTTAAAGACGCCTTTTGGCAAATTCCGCTTGCCGTCAGTAGTAGGGAGAAAACCGCGTTTACAGTGCCAGGTCGTCCGCTTTGTCAATTTACCGTCATGCCTTTTGGGCTATGTAATGCAGCCCAACGGTTGTGCCGGTTGATGGACAAAGTCGTGCCAGCCAATCTTCGTGAAAGCGTTTTCATTTATTTGGACGATCTCCTTGTTGTGTCTTCAGATTTCGATAGTCACCTCAAAAAGTTAGAGCAGGTAGCGCAGTTGTTAAGTTCGGCCAACCTAACCATTAACGTGGCCAAATCGAAGTTTTGTTGTAGTGAGCTAAGGTACCTAGGTTATATCGTAGGCGAAGGTAAATTAAGACCAGACCCAGACAAGGTCCATGCCATTGACCGATATACATACCCAAAAACTCCAAAACAAGTTCGAAGTTTCATGGGAGCCACGGGATGGTACCGTCGCTTTATTCGCGATTACGCTACTATAGCAGCACCCATTTTTGATACGCTGAAAAAAGCGAAAACTTTTGAGTTCGGTGATGAGGCTAAGAGCGCCTTCGATAAATTAAAAACAGCTCTTATGTCTAGTCCAGTCCTGGTACATCCAGATTTTTCGAAACATTTTTATGTGCAAACAGATGCTTCTAACATCGGAATTGGCGGCGTTTTGTTTCAAAAAGATGATGAGGGTGGCGAACATCCTATCGCCTACTATTCAAAGAAGCTCACGCCTGCACAGAAAAATTATTCGGTAACCGAGCGCGAATGTCTAGCTGTGGTAATGGGGATAACGAAGTTTAGAGCCTACATCGAGCTAATGCCTTTTACAGTGATAACGGATCACTCCAGCCTAAAATGGCTAATGTCGCATAAAGACTTAACCAGTCGATTGGCGAGGTGGAGTTTGTATCTGCAAAGCTTTAGCTTCGAGATAGATCACCGTAAAGGGGCTCAGAACATCGTTCCCGACACGTTATCACGCTACGACATGGACGAAGTAAGTTATGAGGTAAAGGCTTTAATTGACCTCGAGTCACCTGAATTTGTAAACGAAGAATATAAGGATTTGTTAAAAACCATCACCGAAAATCACTCTCAGTTGCCTGACCTCAAGGTTCTAGATGGTTTTGCTTATAAGCGTACGGTTCCTTATGATGGTACACCCGATGGTGAAGATTTCGCATGGAATCTCTGGGTTCCAGCGTCTTTGACGCATTCAATTATTGCTAACGCACACCAACCTCCTCAAGTCGCTCATGGTGGTTTCACCAAAACTTTAAAACGTATCAAAGAATATTTCTACTGGCCAAATATGAACCAACAGGTCCTCAATTTCATTAATGATTGTCAAGTCTGTAAGGAATGCAAACCAGCTCAAATGGTTCTAAGACCACCTATGGGGCAAGAGTCGCAAATAATACGGCCGTTTCAAAAAATTTACGTGGATTTTCTCGGTCCATACGTGCGTTCTAAAAAGAAAAATACTTATATCTTCATAGTCTTAGACTATTTCACAAAATTTACCCTGTTGAAAGCAATGACGAAAGCGACCGCGCGAAATGTAATCCAGTTCCTAATTTCAGAAGTTTTTCATAAATTCGGTACCCCAGAAATACTCATGTCCGACAATGGCGTGCAATTTTTAAGTAAAGAATTTGCCGAAATGATCGATAATTTTGGAATAAGACATGTACGCACTGCTAATTACGCTCCTCAAGCCAACGCTTCGGAGAGGGTCAACCAGTCCATTCTCGCGGCGATTCGGTCATACCTCGACCAAGATCAAACCAACTGGGACCAGCATTTGTCAGACATTGAATGTGCCTTGCGTTCTTCGGTGCACTCCTCCATAGGAATGACACCTTATTTTGCTCTCTTCGGTCATAACATGATCACACATGCTAGCGCCTACAAGGTAGCAAAGAGACTGGGTCTGCTAAGCGATCCTGAAACGTTGGTGATACCGAAGCCGGTTCGGCAAGACCTGATTCGCAACAAAATCCGCGAACAGCTACATAAGAGTCACGAACAGAATGTTAAGAGGTACGACTTGAAAAGTCGAAAAATTAAATTTCAACCCGGACAGGAAGTCTACCGAAGGAACTTTCAGCTTAGTGATTTCTCCAAGCAAATCAGCGCGAAACTGTCAAAGCGTTTTCTAAAGTGTCGAATAGTGAGGGCAGTAGGGAACAGTCTGTATGAGTTGGAAGATTTAAGTGGCAAAACGATAGGAATTTTTCACGCGAAAGACTTAAAACAATAACCAAGTTCGGAGGTAGGGAGAGAGCCAATGATGCCATCTTTTCCCATGTATCTCTTAAGCTGAGAAGCTGGTCGAGAGTCCCTGGGTTTGTCATGGGCACCTGCACATAGGAATAACACATTTTATGAATACCCATGGTATTTCCACCAGCGCCCTCTAGTGTGTCAGTGCACACAACTTTTTTTTTTATTTTAAATGTGGCACCTCGATGATGTTCGAGTATGTTCGTTCAAACAAAATGGCCATACAGGGGCTTTAAAGGGAAAAATACCAACAAAAATGGTACCATTAGTATTAGCGGGCATAAACCGTTCGGGAAGATGGCGTGATCCGACACGCGCTTGAATCGGTAACCAATCGGAATGCCGAAACAAGCGTCGGTTAACGGCCATTTGTCGACGTGTCATCCGCAAGTCCAACCCAACCATTACCTACTCCCATCGGTTATGGTCGATTCCACCGAAAAAGGAGCGAAGTTGAAAAAACATCGCTAGTTGGCCCATCTAAATGCCCTCAAGATGCATGCGAACGCACCCTTTTCAAGTATCTGTGGCAACACCGCCAAAGTACCTAAAGTACGTATAGAGCCGAAAAATGCAACTGAGGGTAGACGTTGCTGTAGCTGAGGTTCGTGATTATGCGAAATCGAGATCAATTGTTGAACATTGGTAGAATGTCTTGTGAGGTATTTTTTCTTCTGCAAATAAATAATATATAAATATATAGATAGATGTTTTAGAAAATAATTTTTCTGCAATGTTTGAAAGAAGTGAATTGATTTTAAAGAAAATATAGTAAAAAAAAATTTTATTTATAAAAACTGCTGTGATTGGAAGCTAAGGAAAATAAAATCTGCTGAATCGTCGCGTTGTTTCGTTTTGTGATAACGTTTGCAGGAGTATTTTTAACCTGTTAAATCTAATCTGAAAATCTATGTACAAAACGGTATATTAGAGTCCGCAACGAAATTAAAATATAATATATACACCATTGGTTTGCGTTGCAAGTGCAAAATTAGTGAATCAAAAAGAATAAAAAACCAACGAACGAGTAAAGGAATTTGATAAGCTACAGAATAGAGCCACAGAAATAATACTATTTAAACAAAGAAAGGGCAACTAAAATAAAAACTGCGGTCTTGGAGAGTGTTCTAACACGGGGAGAAAAGAAGCAGAAACAAGGAAAGAATACAAGAAAAAAAACAGAGAAACAAATCAAGGTAAATGCACAGTCAAAGTAATTTTAATGGGAAATAATGCATCCAGGAATGAAACTAGGAATGCACGCAACAACAGCAGCAATCACTTGCATCGTTTTCAAGCGAATCGGCGGTTATCACCTCGTTGTCAGTAGCAAATAATCATATGCAGCAAGTGTCTGCTCAGTACGTTGCAGGAGTAGCAGCACCAGCCACGGTAGTACCACCACGCAGTAGCAGTAACCACCGTCATCATCACCAGCAGCAGCACTTCCAGTGGTTAGCAGTGAACACAGGTAAGCGGTGTCCACATGACATAGTGTATTTTAAAGGCCACGCTAACCTTGTTACCTCCGACAGACCGCATCGTCTTCATCCGTACCTACAACACCATAGGCATTACCCCCAGCAGCGGGAGCAACATCGGCACAACCAGCAAGCTACCAGCACATCACCACCCACAGTAGCAGCCAACAACCAGCAGGAACGGCATCTACCACTTCGTCTCCGTCAGATCCAGCAATAGCACAATCTCTACTATCCCGTCTTCATCTAGGCCCGGCAGCCTTAAAAATCTCCCCAGGTTGAAGATAGTCCCTGGGGGTGGTAAGCGTTTATAAAAAAAAAAAAAAAAAAAAAAAAATATAAAAATAACCAAATACTCCCAAGTAAACATTTCGAAAATTCAAATATAATAATAGCTGAAGGACTATACATAAGATTAAGAGAACTAAACGTTGATAAAATCAACTCCCACCCCCCTTTTCAAAGACGTATACCAAGCAGCTGTGTAAATATTTGCTGAAATGTTACCCTTTAGAAAGGCAAATCATTTTCTATTTATGCTTTTAAGAAGGAGCGCGTTCGTAAGAAGTGAAAGAACATAGAGTTTAAAATTATATAGACCAAGCTGTGTAACATGTTAGCCAATAGCATAAACCTCAATACTTTAAAATACTTTTACGTCATTCGTGCTTTAATTTTTGCGAAAGGGTTGCGCATATTTGTTTTAACGTGTAGGTGTAACAGGCAACATGAAACGTAACACCATTAAGTTTCAAATAACATGAAATAAGGAAAAAAGGCTCATTTGTCGCTACTACCAAATTGAATAATAATTAAATAAGACGAATTGCAACCTTTCAATTAAAAGCTATTAGAGGGCTCAGTTTAATAAGTTATCTTTTAAGTATGTTCTATTGTAGCACCCTTTTAATAAATAGCAAACCTAGTTATGTTAAGCAAAACAAAAAAAAAAGCTCCCGAAAAATGTAATAATATATCTCGCAAGTAAATCCTCAAATTAGCTTTAAAATATATTACCAAATCTACTTCCAATTAATGCTTTCTGTCAATGATCTTGTAAACTCAACATTTTGAATTGTCAATATTTACCATTAAACACAAGTGCGATAAATTTTAGTAGTTTTCAAGTAGGTACCTGGCTGCTTTCACACTCACTCCCTTTTATGATGATATGATAATATGTTATTGTTCAATTACATACTATATTTTATAGATCGTAAGAATTTGTCACATCATAGTAAAATATTTAAACACAAAAGAATTTTAAAGATATTTCGGCAGCGTTTAACAACATTGAACATGTTGCATAAGCGACAGAAAAACCTATTCTAGCGTATCGTCAATACATTTAAATACAATTTTTTAGATTTCTATTAAAATACAAAACAACTTGAATACTAGAATACAATTTTTTTTAGATTTCTATTTAAATTACAAAACAACTTAAATACTAAAATACAATTTTTTAGATTTCTATTAAAAGACAAAATGAATTAAATACTAAAATACTATTTTAGATTTCTATTAAAAGACAAAATGAATTAAATACTAAAATACTATTTTAGATTTCTATTTAAATTACAAAACAACTTAAATACTAGAATACGAGTTTTTTTAGATTTCTATTAAAAGACAAAATGAATTAAATACTAAAATACTATTTTAGATTTCTATTAAAATACAAAACAACTTAAATACTAAAATACAATTTTTTAGATTTCTATTAAAAGACAAAATGAATTAAATACTAAAATACTATTTTAGATTTCTATTAAAATACAAAACAACTTAAATACTAGAATACGAGTTTTTTTAGATTTCTATTAAAAGACAAAATGAATTAAATACTAAAATACTATTTTAGATTTCTATTAAAATACAATACAACTTAAATACTAAAATACTATTTTAGATTTCTATTAAAATACGATACAACTTAAATACTAAAATACAATTTTTTAGATTTCTATTAAAAGACAAAATTAATGAAATACTAAAATACTATTTTAGATTTCTATTTAAATTACAAAACAACTTAAATACTAGAATACGAGTTTTTTTAGATTTCTATTAAAAGACAAAATGAAGTAAATACTAAAATACTATTTTAGATTTCTATTAAAATACAAAACAACTTAAATACTAAAATACTATTTTAGATTTCTATTAAAATACAATACAACTTAAATACTAAAATACAATTTTTTAGATTTCTATTAAAAGACAAAATGAATGAAATACTAAAATACTATTTTAGATTTCTATTAAAATACAAAACAACTTAAATACTAAAAACCATTTTTTTTAATTTTCTACTAGAATACAAAATAACTTAAATACTAAAATACAGAACTAACTAAAGCTTGAAATATAAAGTATAAACAACCATTAAAATAAACTCCTATTAACACCTTGCGCTATGTTTGAAGCCATTTTATGGTAGTACACATTTCACTTAATCGATTAATTGAGATTTATGATTGTTTTTGTCGTTCTCAAACATACATACACTTACTCTCTAAAATTATTGCTACATAGATCAAAAGGAAAAAGACAAAGAACAATAATAATAGTAAAAGTTATGTTCCACATACGAACAGATTTTTTTGTTAAGCTAAAATAAAGATAAGTTTGAGCCAAGAATATAATAAAATAAATCCAACTGAAAACTAAATAAAGTTAATAGACGAATATAATGAAAGAAATGAAACTAATATAAAATAAAACTAAACTAATAGGCGGGTAACAAAAAAAAAAAAAGAAAAAAAAAAATAAAAATTAAACGAAAGTAAATCGAATATAACAAAAGAAAACAAAACAGCTTTAAGCTTAAAACTCACTTAAACTGAATCGAGACAACCTTTAATATAAACTAAAACTAAATTGAAATAAAACGACTATAAACTAAAACCAGCTTGAAACGAAAGTAACCTTTCAACCCGAATAGCCATCAAAAGGCGTGCGGCGAAAGCAATTATTGCAGTGTGTAAAACGGGTCTTGCACACTAAGAAATATTGTTGGGAGACTTGTTGCAATAGTTATAGAGATAAGTTAAAGAGGTGCTATCTTTGTTTCAAAAATAGAAAAAAAAAAAGGAACAAAGTTTTAGTTACATCTTTAAAACGCGACTTCGATCCTTGGCTATCCTCTGTCGGGATTCTTTATTTTTTTGTTATCTTAAAGTTTTTAAATAATTGATTCATTTAATAAGATAAATAGTCTACGATTTTGCCAACTACGTGTTTCATATCAAGCTGTGACTGACACAATTTAATGAAGTTATTTTTTTGAAACAACTCATCATAGTTTTTTTTAAGGAATACATAGGAAAGTTATGAAACTTTTCGTCTTAGGAAATTTTAGCATACTTAATAAAAATGGTTTTATGCATCAACGTGAATTGAAAAAAAAAGAACAATTTTGTCTTATAGATACTATTAATCAACATTCATTATGTCTAGCGTAATTAATTAGTACGTACTGTTAGATGTTGTATTCTGGTGATTAAGTAACAAGGAAGATTTTTTTTTTTAAAAAAAAAAACAAGCTAAACCGAACATTTATATAACTTAATATTCTAAGTATCTACCAACATTTTTATAGTACATTTTTTTCAAAACATGTTAAAATTTTCCATTACATTAACTTTTTTTGAGTTGATATAAACATTATTGTTAATGACATATTATATCTTTACACCAACAAACTGTAATCAACCTTACTGTTAAGTTCTAGGCTAAACCAACTCATATAAGTTATTTAATAAACAATAATTTACTATAAAACAAAAGGGGCTATATGATTATGCGGTGCTAAATTACAGCGGGCCGGTGGCGTAGGCAATGTACGAGAGACGGCGTAAGTAAAAGAGTTATTGGGGTGACCTAAATATAGGCCAAAGGGTCACCATGGCTGGTCTTTTGGGGCCAGAAGGGGAGGGTTAGCCTAGGTCGGTCAGAGAACACCTGAGACCGACCCACGAGACGTGCCAACGTGGCTACAGCAAGCAACCGGTTTCTATTCGTTCTTTATTTTCAGCACGTTCGCACCATATAATCGGGTTTTTTTTTTTTATCGTTTTATGAGATTTTTTTTGTTAGTTATGGTTATGGTTTTTCCGGGTTTTTTTTTTACCAGACGGTAATTTTCTTTTCAGCTGGTACGATATGTATTCTTGTGTAGTTTCCTGCTGTCGGACCGGACTGGCAAGAACACCACCCCATCCGGCGAGCCTTAGCCGCGCTATATGCCAGCGTACCAGCGCTGCCAGAGGGACGACAGTGGTGCAATGCAAGGGCTACCTAGCCACAGGCAGCACCAACCTCAAAGAATTGAATGGTGAGGAAACATGACAATATTTCCCTTTTATTAATACAAAACTAGTTTAAGCATTCTATACTAGCTTCCTTGTTTTTTTTCGAAAACTTCGGCTTAGCTTAAGTTAGACTAAGGAAAGTTGATCCTCTTGCGACTCTGCTTTTTTATTCTTTTTAACACACTTGTATTCTTATGCCAAATATTAAAAAAAAAATTGAATACAACTTTTTTAAATATTTAATTTTTTATGCTTAAATACTGGCAAAGTCAATTGAAATATAGGCCATAAATTAAGACCAAATAATGACTTTGAAAACGACTTATAATTAATTGAATTTACTTAAATTTAAATACAGTTTAAATAATATATAATTGACCACTTAAAATTGAAGTAATGGTACACACTATTTGTTTAGTTTAGATTTTTTATAAAAGCTCATCATTGTAATTAATATTAATTAAAAACTTTGAATTGTTAAAATGAACCGGTAAAGTTTTTCTTATTTGGTTGAGGGAGGGAGATGTTTGCTATTGGGAGGGTTTTTAAATTCCGATCTGGTATAAATTTTTAACTTTCATTTCAGGTTTGGAATTTTTTTGGATTTGATTTGAATCATCGACGTGCCGATGAAGCATGCACGTGATTATTTGTACGGTGAGGGTACACGTGGACAGCCACAAGACCCCACCCCGCATCTTACCGAACTGCTAGTGATGGCAAACCAGCACGTGCAGCCGTGGCCCACCTAGTGCCCGCGGGTCACCTGACCGGGGCGTTGGTGCCACCTTGGTGAGCCATTTCCATTTCTTTTTCATTTTCAAAAAAAGAGACCATGCCACCATAGGTAGTACGTTATCACAACGCATCGTCCAAGTTAAGTTAAGAGTATTATATTTTGTCATATTAATAAGTAAGTGCAAATAAAATAGAAAATAAGATTTACAAGGGCCTTGCGTTTTGTTTGGCGCACATAAAATATTGCAAGTGCTGCTGTAGGATTTGGCACATAAACAAATTCCTGTATGAAGATTGGAAGCCTTGGCACTTGAACCAGGTTTAGCGCACACAAAATATCGTAAGTGCTGCTGTAGAATTTGGCACATAAACCAATTCCTGTATAAAGATTGGAAACCTTGGCACTTGAACAAGGTTTTTTCCTCTGAATTAAATTGAAGTACATAATAATGGTTACTTTTTGCTTCTCAGTGAAGAAGTGAGTCTTTATTTAAAATTGATTGCTTCATATATAAAAAGCATACTAATTGTAAGCGGCAAAAAGCTTAACGAAATGATTAAAAATATATCAAATAAGAATAAATTCTACTTCAATGCAATGTGGCCAGCTGATTAGGCAAAATATTGATGTGGGTCACTTTGTTGTAAATAAAAGCGTACAATGGCCTGGCTGCTGACTTAGTAAATTAAAGCTGTTGTTGCTGCCTTAGGTTTATGACCACGACACAGTTGTTTATTTGGTGACAATAATATTGAAATTATTGTTGTTGTTTTATTTTAAAGCTGGTGTATCGTTTTTAAGCTGTTGCTCAACTAATTGTGGCTGGCCTTATGTTGTTAGTTTGAACAGGTGTCATTAAGAAAAATCCCAATTAAATATGTACATTAAAGGATGACTCATTAATGTGCCTTCGATCTGGTTTTGGTCGTGCATACGGTGACATGCTAGAATTCTGTTTGCGTTTAAGTATCCAAAGTACACAGATGACGAGTAATGCTATGAATAACAGCAATGAAGTATAGCTCACAATGTGATGGTGCTGACTATTGGAAAACACTATTTCAGATAGCTTGGTGAAGTCTTCATTTTCTAATTGATTTTGTAGTGCAGTTAATTTTCCTACTTGGGTTTCTAATGGAGTAGTTGTTGAGTTAGATATTCCCTTTATTTCGTCTGATGTTGCAATTGCCTTCCTTGAATCTAATGTATGAGGTATGCATGAAAATGGAAAATAAGAATTTTGCATTGTGTATCGATTTTATTATTTATTATTATTCTTTGTAAGTAGTAGCGCATGATGAATATCTCAATGCTGCAAGTTTAATAAATGGTGACATATCTTTTAATTTTGTGTGTATCGATCAAACAGATCGAGAGTTTTGTAGCCGTCAAATTAAATGCAATAGGAGTAGATCAGGGCTGGGCATTCTAACACAGTCACTTTTATTTTGTCTTGTAAGTATTTTTTTTTTTTAGTAGTAGTAACATTTATTATATCTTTTCCATTAAAATACACAACATAACTTAAATAGGCAAACAATTCATTAATTACATTACATAAGAAGTTGTAGTTTGGAATGAAAAAGATCTGCAATCTATAGTTCACAAGGAACTAGAGACGATTGCAGTTACATAAGTAAATAATTGAATAATTAAACATAATCGTATTATTATTATAACGTGAAGTGAAGTGGTTTCAAAGAATAAATATATAACATAAATAATCACAAAAAAAAGAAGTGAAATAAATATTATAAAAATAAATTTATAATGAGAAAAAAAAAGTGAATTTAAAGAAGCTCAAAAAACAAAAAAGGATTATCTACTACCATCACTGAACAAACAATCAACATCATTGTAATTAAGACTGAAAAGTTGTAACATTACGAAGAAACATACATTTATTACGAATACATCTTATGCTATTAGGTAAGCTGTTAAAGAGTCTGGGAGCTACTGAAGTACAAAACTGCAGAAATAATTGAAGTGAAAACTGTGGTACAGTGACAAGATTCTGAAGATTAATTCTTAAGTTATAGCTTATTGAGTATTTGTTTACTAGATACCCATGGTAATGGTAAGATGTTCAATGTTCTAAACAGAATCAGACTTCTATCACAGCGAGATATATTGCAAATCAGACGTATTGCATGTTTTTGAGTTATAAAAAGAGGAGTAATTTTGTTAGCATAAGCGCCGCCCCAGCAAACTAAGCCGTATTCCAATTTGGATTGAAAAATACCATAGTAAATTGACTTGAGAAGTTCAGAATAGGGATTTACTCGATGTTTACAATTCGATACATCGACTTGATCCGATGTTTTGAAAAGCTTTTCATATACTCGATGCATCGATGTATTTTCATATAACATCGAATGAATTTTTACTACCTAATGAAATTATTATATAAAAAAATAAATAAAGAGAAATAGTTAAAAAGGAAAACACTGAAAATAAGACATTAATACTTTAATTTCTATGATTGTTGAGGTTTTTTTCGATTTTAATTTTCGTAATAATTATGACCAACATTCTTATATATTGACTTTTTTTTTAAAATAACCAATATTCTAATGTTTATTGCGTTTATTTTTTTTTAAATAAACAACAACTGAATCAGAGAATGATTGTAAAAAACTTTGTTTTTTTTTTTCCTTAAGGTGCCCCCAGACTAAATGTTTCATACATATGACATTTCAAATAAAATTACATACCGAATTTCATCTGTGTGTCAGAATTAAGTTTTTGTCAGACAGCTTTTTTCTATTGTCTCCACACTATCGACACGTCATTTGAAAATAAAAAACAGCTTTTGAAATTTTTGTAAACCTTAAAGCTCTTGAGTGTCCTCCTGTAGCCATTCAAGCTAAGAATAAATTCATTTTAAATCAATTTATTGAATAAATATCGTAAAATTTGCCTTTTCTTATATTTTCAAATAAAAAATTTATCAAACTGACATTTTGTACAGATGGAAAAACATACGAAATTAGAGACGGTTCTAATTCAAAAATGTACAGACGCAAATACAAACCACATTTCAAACCACATTTTCATATGTTCCACACTATCTGTAGCTAAAAACCATTTGTAATTTTTTGACGTGTCATATGTATGAAACATATAGTCTGGGGGCATCTTTACTAAAAGTGCCTCTACACTATATGTTTCATACATATGCCCCCAGACTATATGTTTCATACAGATGACATGTCAAAAAATTACATACCGAATTCCATCTGTGTACAGTACGAATTCAGACTGTACGAATTCCATCTGTGTGTCAAAATTAAGTTTTTGTCATTCAGTTTTTTTCTTTCGTCTCCACAAAATTGTGATAAATGACACGTCATTTGAAAATAAAATACAGCTTTTGAATTTTTTGTAAGCCATAAAGCTCTAAAGTGTCCACCTTTGGTCATTCAAACTAAGAATAAATTCATTAGAAATCAATTTATTGAATGAATATCTTAAAATTTGCCTTTTCTTCTATATTCACATAAAAATTTATCAAACTGACATTTTGTACAGATGCAAAAACATACGAAATTAGAGACTGTACTAATTCAAAAATGTACAGACGCAAATCCAAACGACATTTTCATATGTTCCACACTATCTGTAGCTAAAAACTATTTGTAATTTTTGACGTGTTATATGTATGAAACATATAATGTAGAGGCACTTTTACTGATAAAAGGCGTGCGAACAGACAGTGGTTTTGTAGGAGCTTTTAATAAATTAAAATAGTCATAGTTAAATTAAAAATAGTAAAGGAAGGGGCTGACTTTAGTATTGTGATGCAATGCTAGAAAACGTACTCGATTTTTAGAAAACATTAGGGACACCCCTAGTTCAGAACGACAAAAAGGTCTTAACAAAAATAAATGTCTAGTGGCAGCCATTAGATAATTTTTTAGAGCTCGAGTATGTTCCGACCAACTCAACTTGTTATCCAACATTAATCCGAGGTATTTAAAAGAATTAACAGGTTCAATACTAAAACACTTATAAGAGCAACAAAAAGCCTCAGAATAAGTATGAAAAACATCAGATGAAGAACAGATATTTTTACTAGACATGAACTTTTTACAACTGCCATCATGAAAGTAAAATTGTGGAAAAGCAACTTCTTTACCTAAAGCACTAAAAAACATAATTTTTGTTTTATTGCTAAGTACCAATCGATGGACTTTAAACCAGTGACTTAAAACTGCCAGATCATGATTTTAATCTATAGCAAGGTTTAATGGTGAGTTACTCGTAAACGTACAGGCCATGTCATCAGCAAACGCATTTGCACTACTTTTGAACTTCTGAGAAAAAAGTGAATTAATAAAGATTAAAAACAGAATAGGACCTAGCACCGAGCCTTGTGGTACACCTAATTTAACGTGCAATGAAGAACTAAAGTTACCTTTATAAACTTAACTTTCTGCTGTCTATTTGATAAATATTAGATAATTCCCTGCAGTCAGACGTTGAGCATTGTCATAACTTAATAAAAATGGTAGATAATGCTATGAGCAACAAAATTAAAGACCTTGAGATGGAAAAAAATGTACTACAGCGCAGACTAAATCGAGCGGATATCATCATAAGTGGACTACCCTCAGGGTTGCCGAATATTTATGACCCGGTCATGGCCCTATTCAATTTCTTCGGCATTCCAGCAAAGGAAAATGACATCCAGTTCTGCTGCTATATACATAGGAAAAATACTGTTTTAGTGAAGTTTAACAATGTGCGTGCACGTGATGAAATCATGAGTAAGAACTTCAAAACTAGAAGCTTGAAGCTGTGCGACCTGCTGGGTGGTGATATAAGTTCCAGGGTTTTTCTGAATGACCACTATACTATGGAGGCTAACAAGCTCAACTATGTCTGCAAAAAGATCTTGAAAGATCATAAAATCAAAAAATTCAATTTACTAAACATGGATCACCCAAAAGCAAAAATCACCTTTCTAGACGGCAGCGAGAAAGTTATGGACATGCAACAGTGCTACGCTATGATTGACACGGATGCAAGTACAACGGGTTTATCTTAATTAAAATCGAGGTGATATGAAGTTATATACCTATCTTACTGTATTTTTTTGTTTTGCAATATATATGCATACATATGTCTTAATTCCATAGTAAACATATTCATAGGATCTTTATTTAGCCAGTTCCTTAATTAAATGATATCCTACTTTCTATTTTGTAAAATGGATTCATATTATATATCTTAATTCAAAAGTAACGGAGTTATATTATCTTTATTTAATCAGTTCCTTAATTGAATGGTATCCTACAGTTCTTTTTGTAAAATAGAATTCAGATTAGATATCGATGACTTAAATTAGAAAAGGCTTAACTCGTTTTTCTCCGAAATTGTGTTTTAATATATTATTGTAGATCACTTTCAAATAAACCTTCCTTAAAAAATTAGTGCGCTATGATTGCAAGCTTATAGACTATTTTATTAAAAACGACATTTAAAAAGTTTTTCTTTCATATTTTATTCAGTTTTTTCCTTCTCCTGAAAAGTGATAAAAATATAGCTGTGCCTTCTCTATACTAAGCCATCGATATGTGGCTTAATGCATAATAATTATTATGTAAAATGTTACACTAAGCAACTTTAACTCTAAATTTCTTCTTATAACTGTTGTTGGATCGACCACTGAAGTATGAATATTTTATTGATCAACTACTAATCGTGAATTTGTTTAATTTTCTTTTAAAAATTGTTTAATTAAATAATTTAAGTAAGTTTTATTATGTTATGCACTTATTTACTGCGGTTTTTCTATCCTATGTATAAATTTGGTTGATAACTTAGGTCTCATTGCCAGCGACAATTCAGTGTTCTACGTTCCAAGCTACAAAATCTTCAATTAAATCTTAATATTGGCCATATTAATGTTCAAAGTATAAAACCATATTTTCAGTCCTCTAAATTTGATGAAATTAAATGTATACTAAGCGGTTGCTTTCTTGATATTGTGGGTGTCTCTGAGACGTGGCTTAAATCCTACGTTTCTAATCAAGCTATTAATGTTCCAGGCTATGACTTCTGTGGAAGTGACCGTCCAATGGGAGGTGTGGGATTTTTCATCTCAAAAAAAATTAAGTATAAAGTCATTTTTAAATAAATTAAATACGGTAATTGTGAAGCTTTATTTGTAGAGATCCTACACGGCGTGACAAAAATCTTACTTGGAGTTGTTTATCTACCTTATGAGGATATTGTTTCTTTTGAACATTTACTGAGCGATCTCTTTGTAAGATATGAGTATGTTGTTATAATGGGTGATTTTAATTATAATTTATTCAATAATCGCAACTCAAAATATCTACGTTGTCTTGGTCATAGATATAACCTGTCTTGTGTACATAATTCACGCCCCACCCATTATGATTCTCACTACAAATCTACATCGCTTATTGATTTTTTTCTTGTAAGTGATTTATCTCTTGTTGAGCTATCGGATCAAATGCTTTCTCCGGGGATATCTCATCATGCCTTAATTTTTATTTCTCTAAATTTTCCAATACCTCGCACTGAAGAATATGTTGAATTTCGAAATTACAAAAACACTAATCATGATACTCTTATATCTCTACTGTCTAAATTTGATTTTTCGAACATATACTCTTCAAATGATGTTTATCTGCAACTTTCAGTGCTTAACTCAGCGATAACTGATGCTTTTTGTCTTGTTCCACTTACGAGATACAAAGTTAAGCACTATAACAACACTGTATTAGATTCAAAGGATATACGCTTTGCCAAATCTATACGAGATCTTGCTTTCAAAGCTTATTTGTTGAATAAGTCTGAAATAAATTGGAAAATTTTCTGTAAATATAGAAATAGAGCAAAATCGATAATTCGCAAGACGAAGAGAAATTTTGGACGGAGAGCGTTTGAGGGTATGGATAGCAGACAAATATGGAACATGTTGAAAAATGATGGTTGTACTGGTTCAACTTCAGAAATTGTAGGGTATAATGTGAACACTATAAACCAATCTTTTATTAATAATCAAAATAGTAATACAAACCCCCAGTTAGACTTTGATTTGTAACAAGACGTGGAAGACTGTTTCTCTTTTAATAATATTTCGTAATCTGAACTTGTTAAAGCTGTTTTAAACGTTAAATCAAATTCTATTGGGTATGATAAAATTCCTATCAAATTCATTAAGTTAATATTTCCCTATATTAAACATAATTTATTATTCTTTACAAATTGTATTCTTACCAGTTCAAAGTTTCCATCATCCTGGAAAATTGCAAGAGTAGTTCCAATACCAAAAGGTGCCTTCAATAGTTCACTCGATAATCTACGACCGATATTTATTCTGCCAGCTTTATCCAAAATTTTAGAGAATATTATCAAAAACCAGATTATGAATTATACGAAACGTTTTAAGTTGAGTGATGATTGTCAGTCGGGTTTTCGAAATGGCTACAGCACCACAACTCTTTTGCTAGGTCTTACTGATTGCGTTAGAGAAAATATAAATAAACATAAAACTTCTATTCTGGTGTCCCTCGACCTTTCCAAAGCCTTTGACACTGTGAACCATGTAAATCTAGTTCATAAACTAAAATTCTTCATATCTGTGTGATCGCAAACAATTTATGTCTAACAAAGGAGTTGAATCTGACTGTCTCAATATTATCTCAGGTGTTCCACAAGGGTCGGTTCTTGGCCCTCTATTGTTTAATTTATATATCAATGATATTGTGAACACCATTATATTCAGATGCTGTTTTCTGGTGAGGCATAAAATGCCTTGGCGTTATTATTGATAATAAGCTATCGTTTGACACACAGATAGATAGCCTGAGTAGCAGAATTAATTTTACATTAAGAAAACTATATAGCACTAACTTGTTTCTACCTCTCCACATCAAGTATAAAATAGCTCACATGCTTATGATGTCCAACTTAACTTACGGTCTTGCGATTTATTCTGGTACTGTCTCTTACAAGATCAAAAAAATTGAAGTAATTTTTAACAAAATAGTTCGCTTTGTTTATGGTGTTCATTGGCGGGAACATATATCCCCATACGTTTTGAAGTTCGTAAAATGTTCTTGGAATAATTTTATAAAAATTGGCTTGTTACTTTGCTTTTACAAAATTGTCAAAACTAACATCCCGTTATACTTAGCGCAAAAATTTATTTTCTCACATTCATCTAGAAACACACAAATTGTTATTCCACAAATCTCATCGTCCTTATTTGAACATTCATTTCTTATTAGAACAGTCCGTTGTTGGAATAAGTTACCACTAGGCTTTCGCACTTTTTCGGCTACACCTGCTACGTTTAGAGGCAAGCTTTTGGAATACTCTCTTGGCAATGCTCTGTGAATGTTTAATATGGACACTTTGCTTTGCTTAATTAAAATTTCATGTAGCTTAAAAATCTGGGGGCGATGTAACAATGTAACATGTATGACTGTCTCAACCTGGCGAGGCCAGCATAATCTTTGTGAAATCGCCTCAAGTCGACTCAAACCTCCACGTGGTGTTTCCTGGGCAACGTCAAAACTGACAAACGTTAGTTTGGCGGCTAATCTGAGCGGCGGGCCTCCCTAGGCTTAAAATAGGTTGTGCGTCGGGTTTGAAGCCCACCCGTAAAAACCAATTTCAATGAAAACAAATAAGAATAGAAGAAAAATGATCCCCAAATCTGATGACGACTACCGCAAACGAAAAACTGATAATGATTTACGGATATGCACCTGGAATGTCCGAACCCTTAATTGGGAAGGTGCCTCTATCCAACTGACTGATGTCTTGGAAAGATACAAAGCTGATATCACTGCTATCCAAAAAATGCGATGGAAGGGACAGGGTTGCATTCGGCATGCACCCTGTGGTATCTACTACAGCGGCCATGCGGAGAAGCACGAGTTTGGATGCGGATTTGTAGTTGGCAAGAGACTACGGCCCCACGTCCTGCGATTCACACCTGTGAACGAACGACTTGCCATAATCCGCATCAAGGTTAGATTTTTCAATATAAGCCTAATATGTGCGCACGCTCCAACAGAAGACAAGGACGATGAGATCAAGGAAATTTTCTACGAGCGCCTTGAAAATGCTAACGAGCGCTGCCCCCGTCACGACGTAAAAATCGTGCTTGGTGATTTCAACGCTAAGGTGGGCAAGGAAAATATTTTTAGTCCAACAGTCGGAAAGTTCAGCCTCCACGACAACACCTCCGATAACGGAATGATGCTGATTGACTTCGCCGCAGCACGAAGCACGGTCGTAAGTAGCACTAGATTCAAGCCCGTGATCAAAAAACCAAGAATCAAATTGATCACGTTTTGATCGACGGAAAGCACTCTTCCAGTGTATTGGATGTACGCACGATCCGTGGTGCAAACATTGACTCGGATCACTATCTTGTTGCAGCCAAGATCCGTACACGTCTGTGCGCAGCTAAGAATACACGCAACCCTACACAGAGAAAGCTAGACTTCGACAAGCTGCAATCGAAACTGACAGCCGATGCTTTCGCCACTCGACTCTCACTCCTGCTTCAAAGCACTCCTCCAATCGATGATATATGAGCGCAGTGGACACACATTTCCAACTCCATGCGTGCGGCTGCTGAAGAGGTAATTGGCTACCAACGCTCTCGCCGAAACCAGTGGTACGACCAGGAGTGTCGCGACACCACTGCAGAGAAAGACGCCGCCTACAAAGCCACCCTGCAGTCGGTTGTAACGCACGCTGCTAAGGAGCGATACAAAGAAAAGAGGAGGGAAGAAAGACATATTTTCAGGCGGAAAAAAAGAGAGGCAGTAAAGCGCGAGCAAGAGAAGGTTGAGATGTATGGTGACAGGAATGAGGCCCGAAAATTTTTCGAAAAAATAAGACGCCTTGCCGATGGTTTTAAGACCGGGGCCTCTTCCTGCAAGGATGAAAACGGGAATCTAGTGACAGATGTCCAGAGTACACTGACGTTATGGAGGGAACACTTCTCTAAGCTTCTAAATGGCGACGCTGACAACAATCCCGCCAATAGAGATGATATTCCGGAAACCCCAATTTTGGATGACAGCGTTGAGGTTCCGCTGCCCGACTATGATGAAGTTCTGACAGCTATAGCTCGGCTTAAAAATAACAAAGCCGCGGGAGCTGATGGCTTACCTGCTGAGCTGTTTAAGAACGGAGGCGAAGCTCTACTTAAATGCATTCACGAGCTTCTATGCAGAATATGGTCGGAAGAATGCATTCCGAACGATTGGAATCTCAGTGTGCACTGCCCAATCCACAAGAAAGGTGATCCTTTTATCTGTGCCAAATACCGTGGCACAGATGCGATAAGCCTTCTTAATATCGCTTATAAGGTCCTACCGTCTCCCCACCATTTATTACCAAACGAGGTTTCAGACAAGGTGATTCCTTATCGTGCGACTTTTTCAACCTAATGATGGAAAAGATCATCCGAGCTGCTGATCTGAGACGTAGTGGCACAATATTCTACAAGAGTGTTATGCTGCTTGCGTATGCTGATGACATAGATATCATTGGCCTTAATAAGCGTGAAGTCATTGCAGCATTTTCCAAATTAGAAAGAGAGTCAAGTCAAATGGGTCTGGCAGTGAATGCAGATAAGACGAAATACTTAGTGTCAACGAACAAACAGTCCCAGCGTCTTGGGACCCACGTTACCGTTGACAATACCTCCTTCGAGGTTGCGAAGAACTTCGTTTATCTGGGATCCAGCATTAATTCAACCAACGACATCAGCATTGAGATCAAACGAAGAATAACTCTTGCCAACAGGTGTTACTTTGGGCTCAGTAGGCAATTGAGAAGCAGAGCCCTCTCTCGACGAACGAAAATCACGCTCTATAAATCGCTCATCTTGCCCGTCCTACTTTACGCAACACAAACCTGGACGGTGAGCAGCTTAGATGAAAAGACTTTAGGAGCATTCAAGAGAAAGATTCTTCGTAAGATCTACGGACCAATCTGCGTCAATGGCGAGTACCGAATACGGTGGAATGATGAACTGTATGAGCTGTACGCTGACATCGACATAGTCAAGCACATTAAAATCGAGCAGCTTTGCTGGCTTGGTCATGTTCATCGCATGAAAGACGATGCTCCAGTGAAGAAAACATTCGATTCGGAAGCCAGCGGCGGTCAACGCAGAAGAGGACGACCGCATCTTCGTTGGAAAGACCAAGTAGAGGACAACATGACGAAGCTTGGAGTTTCCAACTGGCGCCAGCAAGCGAAAGATAGAAATGGCTAGCGCAAATTCTTAGATGAGGCCAAGACCGACATACGGTTGTAGCGCCAACTAAGTAAGTAAGTAAGTAGCTTAAACATATTTTTTCTTTCTTTTTTAATTTGTCGCTGATGCAATGGTCATACTTTCTCAACTAATAAAGATATTTTCTTCCTCCATTTAAAATATGGTTGATACAACTAATTTTTAATATTTAAACAATTAAAGTAATTGGGAGTAAATAGCTTACCTTAACTTTTTTTTCTGAGAATAAATTTTCGTTGATAGGGAAGCCGCTCTGGATTTGTGCATTTCAATTAAAATTAATAAATAGTTTATAAGTAATTGTAAGACACAATATTGTTTTAGCTTAAGAAACTCAATCTAATACGTCTTGTAATAGAGTAATTGGCCAAAGAAAGCTTAATTATTACACATGAATTAATAATAAATAAATAAATAAATAAATAAGAACCAAGCAAATTATATATTAAGCCTCTAAAACCAAAATGATGCATTTTTTTTTAATAAAATATCATGGTTATTGTTTAAACCTGAGTAGACATTTGAGCAAAAATTCAAAAGAGCATCTTATGTTGACAGACCAGATCTAAAGCCATACTGAAATTTACTAAGAAGACAATTATTTTCCAAAAATTTTACGATACGAGCCTTAATAGCTTTTTCAAACACTTTCGCAAACACCGGAAGGAGCGATATGGGTCTGTAGATGTTAATATTGGAACGATCACCTTTCTTAAAGAGAGGAATTACCTTAGCCATCTTCATTTCACTCGGAAATGTACCTGTCTCAACACTTAAATTAAACAAATGGCTTAAAACATCGCAAATATAATTGGTGCGCTATAAGAATAAGAATAGAAGAAAAATTAACCCCAAATCTGATGACGACTACCGCAAACGAAAAACTGATAATGATTTACGGATATGCACCTGGAATGTCCGAACCCTTAATTGGGAAGGTGCCTCTATCCAACTGACTGATGTCTTGGAAAGATACAAAGCTGATATCACTGCTATCCAAAAAATGCTATGGAAGGGACAGGGTTGCATTCGGCATGCACCCTGTGGTATCGACTACAGCGGCCATTCGGAGAAGCATGAGTTTGGATGCGGATTTGTAGCCTTAATAGCTTTTTCAAACACTTTAGCAAACACCGGAAGGAGCGATATGGGTCTGTAGATGTTAATATTGGAACGATCACCTTTCTTAAAGAGAGGAATTACCTTAGCCATCTTCATTTCACTCGGAAATGTACCTGTCTCAACACTTAAATTAAACAAATGGCTTAAAACATCGCAAATATAATTGGTGCGCTTTCGAATAGCACACACTGAGCGAAATAGTTGTCACAATTATCTAGATTTGTAAGTTTGTATTTTTAAACCCCCACACATACTGTAATATGTGTTTATTTTTTCTTTTTAGTCATCGTCACATTCTGCTTCCCAAGAAAGGTTCTCCGCAGAACAGAAACCGCATTCCAATTTTTTTTTTTTTAGACTGAACCAACGCTCAGGGGATGCCCCCTATAAATGCGTAAGCATTGTGTTGATTCGGAAGATGGGTGGTAGTTAGTTGGAGGGTGGATAGATGGAGTAGTGTCGGTGAAGATTTGTTTTGAATTTGCACAGCTCAAAACTGCCGGGAAACACGCTCGCAGGGAGACTATTCCACAACTTAACCGCGACTAAAGAACGAATTATCACGGCAATGCGATGTTCTATTAGGCATCGATGCAATGGTAAAGGGGTGGGCTTGGACAGCTGCCCGAGTGGACCTGGGAAACACACGAGCTGGTGGCGTCAGGCCATGTATCTCCCTTGAACACTTCCCATGGTAATACCTATACAGAAGGCTTGGGCAACCTACATTACGTCGATGCTCAAGAGAATTGAGAGAGGATGAAATACTTTCATCTCCTATCAAATATATCGCACGACGTTGAATTTGGTCCAGAAGCTCCAAATAAGATCTTGAAGACCCTGCCCAAATGTGCGAATTGTACTCCATTTTCGGCCTAATATATGAGGTGTAGATCATGCGAAGATCAGCTGAAGTGAAATATTTTTTGCACCGTTTTAGAAAACCTAGGCACTTGCCCGCTTCTTTCGACACATCGAAAATATGATCATTCCAACGAAGATCACATTGGATCGATATGCCCAGAACGTCAAGAGCGGCTGATTCCACAAGATCCACACCATTCATACTGAGAGGAGCTAAAGGGCAATTCACTCGCTTGTGGGTTAACAGACAACACTGGGTCTTGCTTGCATTTAACTCTACTCTATTAGCAAGACCCCACTCGGAGATTTTTTGTAGATCAATAAGGAGTGTGTCATTCATAGTTTGCCTTTTTCTCTCAATATCCATAGAGCTTGTGCGTTTTTTGAATGAATATGAATGACAAATGCTGCTGTCGTCCGCAAACGAATGTATTGGGTTATGCGTCAACGACAGAAGGTCGTTGATAAAAACCAGAAACAAGGTTGGCGATAGAACTGAACCCTGCGGTACTCCTGCGTTGATGGCGTGCTTCTCGGACGAAATACCGCCAACTACGACTTGAATCGTTCTGTCCTTGAGAAAACACGTGATTCATCGAGCAAAATCACCACCAAAACCATATGCAGCAAGTTTTGACACGAGCGCTTTATGCCACACTCGGTCGAACGCTTTTGATATAATTTTTGAATATCCAGAGCAACAACCCTGCTCTCGCCGAAAAAGTGAACGCATTTATTCCATTCTTCGGTTAAGAACGCCATAAGATCACCAGTAGAGCGAGCCCTACGGAAACCATATTGACGGTCACTGAGCAGTTGGTTGTGCTCCAGATAGTTCATAACGTTGAAGTTTATTACGCTCTCCATAATTTTGGAAAGCGTAGAGCATATCGCAATGGGTCGGTAGTTTGCAGGGTTCGTGGCATCACCCTTTTTAGGTTCCGGCTGGACATTTGCCACCTTCCAACAAGATGGAAATATTCCTGTTCTGTAGGAGATGTTGAAAAGGTTGCGCAAAGGCCGAGCCAGCGAAGAAGCACACATTTTAAGCACAATTGGCGGTATGCCATCAGGACCAGAGGCTTTGTTAACGTTGAGATTTGTAAGGACCCTTTTAACTGCTCTCGTTCGAAAGTATATCTCCTGCATTGCAGAAGATCCACCCTCAACAAAGGGCAGTAGCTGATTGCTATCCGAGAGAGTGGAATTTTGTGCAAACAATCTAGCCAATAGGTTCGCTTTATCAGCCGAGTCAGTGAAGATTTGGTCATCTTTTAAAAGAGCTGGAATCGATGACGATGTCTGGTTCTTAACTCTTTAAACAAATGACCAAAACTTTTTGCTCCCTTTGGGGCAGAGAAGAACCTGTTCTCGAATGCGAGCTTCGTGCAGAAACTTTTCGCGTTTTAAAATTGCATTACAGCGATTCCTTGCCTCGATGCGAAATCTTTTAGTATCAGTATTCTTGTTAGAACGCCAATTTTGAAAAGCTTCCTCTTTGGACCTGACTGCAATCCTGCAGGTCTCATTAAGCCTCATTAAGGTCTTTTGGTTTAATGCTTCTCATCTTATTGGGGATGAAAGACCGCATACCCAATAGAATAATTTCTTGTACCATGACAGCCGCGGCATTCACATTTCTATCAGCGAAACATAATTTCCAATTGAAGCTGCGATAAAAATTATTTAACGCAGTCCAATTTGCCTTTCCATAAAACCATGCAGTCCTCTTCGGGGCTTTAGGCGTAGAGGTGCAGGGGTTAGAATATGGAAAAACAGCGGCTATGGTACAATGGTCCGAGTTACCAAGAGGTGCGTTGACACTCACATCATATTTTTCATGATGTGAAGTCAGAAAAAGGTCAAGGATATTATGACTTTGCAAATCACTTTGGGGGAAAAAAGTGGGTTCCTTCACTAGTTGAATCAGTTGGTTCGATTCAGCAAATAGCTCAACATATTGTCCAACAGGTGTCAATGGGCCCGAGTGACGTAACCAAGCCGGGTTGTGGACATTGAAATCGCCTGCTACAACGATCTCACTGTCAGGAAACAACCCCAAAATATGCGTGATCGAATCAGAGAGAGAGTCCAGTTTGTTAAAAGTGGGCTCCCTTCCTAGATTCGGACTTCTATAAATAAAGCAGAAATGTAGCAAGTGAGAGCGAAGCCTGAACCTAACCCACATTGAGCTAAACTCTGGATCGGTCACGTTCAGACTCCGCTCACACTGGTACGCTACATCTGTTCTTATAAAAAGGGCAATGCCCCTATGCAAAGAAACAATGGCAGTAAGCGATACCCAGGTATGTGAAAATCCAGTGGATCTGCATCCTCGGCCACCTGGGTCTCGCTCAGTGCCATTATTTGAGGCCTATGTAGAGTAAAATGTACATAGACCGAGAAAAAATTCGCCCTGAGTCCACGAACATTGCAGAAATCTATGCGAAAATGACCAGACATTTCCGCACCATGCAAAAATCAAACAAATAAGGGCATACAAGGTAATTAGTTACGGCTGCAAGAGAGCTACACAACATGAGCAATATAAAAAGTACTGAAGCAAGTGTTATGCCTTTACTTCAGCACAATTCAGCCCACTGTGCAACCCTACTTACAAACGTAACTAATGTGAAAGGATGGGGAAGTTGACGGAACTGAAAAAAACAACAACAATAACTTACACAGCGAGGAGCATAGAAAAGCCCCTCGCGTGGTCAGCAAAAAAACTCAAATGCTGTCCAGCGATGTTGATGTTGCAGCTGGTGGCTCTCTGCAAAACAGGTTTTGCTGCTGAGGTGCTGTTGATGTGGTTGCTGGAGTCACGGTGTTGTTGTTTGTATTGCTTTGAGTTTATTTTTATGTTTATTTAGTTTTATGTTTATTTATTTTTAATAAAAACCTCATAAAAGTATCAGAAAATTAATGAATACAAATAATCTAAAAAAATAATGCAAAGAATCTTAATAGGCAATATGTATGAATTATATTAAACCTTAATATATAGGAATAATATGAAATTCTAAAAAATATTTGTATAAGAATTTTGTATCTACAAGCCACAAAGTTGGTTTTTAAGAGTGAACATAAAGTTTCCGACATAGGTCTTCACAATATCACCGTCAGCGTACGACTGAATTATAATCTCAAAATTTGGAAGAAATCAAAAATCATTCCAACACCGAAATCAAACAACGAACTTCTCCCGATTGCAATTCTATCATTTGTTTCTAAGGCCTTTGAACGAATTATACATAGGCAAACATGCAGATACTTAAGTGAAAACTCCTTAATAATAGATCGTCAATCAGGATTTAGGCCCAAACGAAGTTGTGTAACAGCATTGGCAGATATTGCAGAAGAAATAAGGGTTGCATTAGATTCAAATGAAGCCAGTTTTTTAATTCTTCTTGATCACTCCAAAGCTTTCGACACGGTTGACCATAGAATCCTGTTGACCAAACTGAAACAAATGTTCAACTTTTCCACAACAGCTGTTAACCTTTTAGAATCATATATAACCAATCGATCGCAAGCGGTTTGTTCAAATAACTTGACCTCTGAATTCCTACCAGTTTTAAGAGGTGTCCCACAAGGATCAGTGTTGGGACTACTACTCTTCACAATATATGTTAATGACATTCCTTCAATCTTAAGAAACTGTAACGTTCACATATATGCAGATAATTTGCAAATATATGCAAGTTGTAGCCGTGATTCAATAAATAACTGCGTAAATATGCTTAACGATAACCTTAGGCGTATGAATGGTTAGGCTTTCAGAAATGAGTTGTGTCTAAACCCTTATGAAACGAAATGTATTGTTATATCTAAGAAACGCATAGATCTTTTATCTGCTTCTCAATTAATACTTAATAACAACGTAATTGAGTATGTAGAATCTACATTGTAGATACTGCTAGAAATTTAGGCGTAACTTTTAATAGGACGTTGACCTGGAATAATCTTATCTATTGTTCTATTGGTGAAATGATCTCTTTAATAATTTTACAAGATATGTGTTCGGACTAAAACGAACTGACCATGTTTCAGAAGAAGATAAACAATATTTTATCTTTTAAAGTATCGAACATTGCTGCTTTTACATAAAACTATTTTTTCCAGTGAGCCGCAATACTTATTTAACAGAATCCAACTCTCCAGTTTGAATCACGCTACTACATAGATAAAATATAAGGAAATGGTGTTAACCTCACATACAGTGTATGTGTACTGCGGTATGTTTCGTGAATTGAGTGAGTGAGACGGAGAATATTTTTTGACACTTGGATCGTTCTGTCGGCCGAAGTAAAAGATAAAAAAATTACTAGTATTAAATGTTTAATTAAAAGCTATTTTTATTAATAATTTCAGTGAGACTAGTAAAGCTTATGATATAAACAACTATACAAACATACGTTGTGCTGTAAAAACCTGTTCAAGTAGTCAGAACTTGAAGAATAATGTGGTTTCCTTCCATAAGTAAGTATATGAATACCAGTTGGATTTTTTAAACGAAACAATGTTATTTATAATGAATTGTGTTCAAAAAAGTTATTTAAAGTGAGAATTTGTGCATTTCCTATTGGAAATAAGTGAAAAAAGCAAATTGGAGTACGATGTTTCCGCGCCAATTTTAAGGGATTGAAATGTCAAAGTATTTCTGGGGCGTATTCAATTTACATATTTCCGCAAGTTTTAAGGGCGCTCGTGTTTTCAGTGAACAAATTTTGGTCATAAATGCAGTTTATGGCCCACGCGTTAATAATTTTTTTCTTATGTTTATTAAACGTTCTTGGGCCTCCTTAATCCAAAAGTGCAATAATAAAATGTCGGTCTCAAATGGCTTAGGAGATAAAATTCGCGAAAGTTTCAAAATTCAGTGAATAATATTAAGTGTGTGGAATAATGGCCAAAATAAAGAATAAAATAACGCAAAAAATTATAAATTTAAATAAAAAGAAATAAATATTTTATATATTTATTTAAAATAAATTTTTTATTTATTTTCGAGTTTCCACATATTCCTGACTTAAAGCAACATTGGATTGAATCACTAGCTTTAGATTCTAATCTTGTTAATAAAAGATCAGGGCTCTCATCACGTAACTTTTAAAACGACTATCGTTTGAAGAATGCTATCCGACGATATCGTTTTTAGTTTGCTTCATATAAGTCCATCGCTATCGTCTCGTCTATCGTTGAGTTTTCTTCAGTTTGAAAGCCTCTGCAAAACATATATTCAGTGCCAAAAGTGACATTTACTTTTATGCTGAATTTGTTTTTGGATTTGTTTGCTTCAAAAGTGAAAATTTAAGGTAAAATGTAAGAATATTTAATAAGTTATTTGATGATAATGTTTTGAAAATATATTCTTCGGCAGCGACACCTAAGTAAATGTAAAAGTAAATGTACACTTTATTGATGAACATCCGCAGCTGGGCCACAATTCCGTCGCAAGCATAGTGCAGGAACGACATTCCATGTATTTGTTAAGGACCACTTTAACAAAAATTATTATTATTATTTCCAACCAGAAAAATAGCCAAACGATACCAAATTAGCTATCACGCCAAGTAATCGTTTCGACGATACCATTTGACAGTTGTTTGCCATACATGAAGCTAGCAAAACGATATCGTTTAGACGATACATAAAATTTAAAGTTACGTGATGTTAAAGTATCGTTGAAACGATATAGTCAAACGGTTCTCGTCATACGTGAGCCCAGTTGTTTGCTCAAATCATTTTTTTGAAAATGAGTACGTCGGCTTCTCAAAGTCTAGCAGAAATTTATTTCCATCAGCGGTACTGTGTTTAGAAAGAAATTAATTTTATTTATCTTCACTTAATTTATTGAAATCCATTTTTTATATATAATTTTTTAATATAATATGTATAATAAATATAATAAGTATGCTTTTTATATATAATTTTTTATTTATAACTATTTATAATTTTATTAATATATAAAATTTAATGCATGAATATAAATGAATACAAACTCAGTAGATAGCTTTTATCATAATTTTTTATTTTACTAATATTCTTTTTTGTTCTCGGGTGAAATAGGCCTGCTGAGGAACAGAACACCCACAAAAAAAATCGGTAACGCACCAAATTGTATACCTCAAGGCATGGTGAAATTATACAGGTGTTAGCATATTTGACAATTCTCTCAAAAAAATTTTCTTGATATTTCTTACTTCCTCTCAAAAACAGCTGATGGTGAATTCGAATCAGAATAAATTTTGTGAAATACGTGTTTTTTGTATAAGTTAAATTGGAATCAGAATAGATTTTGTGAAATTCGTGTTTTAGTGCAAGTTAAATTGATTTAAATTGTAATGAGAATACGTTTTGTAAAATTCTGTCATTAATAATTTGTGTTTTTTGTGCAAAGTGATTTAAAAACAATGGAAAACAATAAAAAATATATGCGACGCTGTGCTGTATGCAAAAATAGGCATAATTATAAAACTTTTAAATTTTTCACATTTAAAGCGCCAACGATGGATTGATGCTTGTGGTGTTAACATTAAAGGCAATGACCTAATATGTCAAAGCCACTTCTCTGAGGGAGACTTCATAAATAGCCCAGGTTGTTTAGGTATGATCCGACTGCAACCAGGTGCAGTGCCACGGCTCCGTGCACCTACGTCAGAGCCAGTTAATATGGAAGTTAACATGGAACCGCAGTCAACAGTTAATATGGAAACAGATTCCACTCACATAAACTGCAGCACCCAAACAATGTGAGTTATTGTAGAATTTAAAGCATACCATATTATTTTCAATATTTAAGTGTTATTTATATATCTATATTTATATACCCAGAAATAGATAGTTGTCTTGGAAGATAAAGTTCACAGGCTTGAGGAAGAAAACGCCGGCCTTCGTAAGCAATTATAAGAGCATGCTACGATGTATTCTTCCATAACTAAAATTTTTACTCAAGGCCAAATAAAGAAATTGGAAAAGCCTGAAAAAAATTCATTGGGGTTGGGAAGACATTTCCAATGCAATATGTTTGCAAGCATCTTCTGCAAGGGCTTACCGGCACTTATATGCTAAAGGTTTTCCCTTACCACATTTTGTGACTTTAAGTGTATGGGCAAGGAGAATACAGATCGACGAAGGGGTACTCAGCTTTGCAATAGATTGCCTGAAATATCTTAATACTCTTCCGGATGATGAAAAACTTTGTGTTTTATCATTCGATGAGATGAAGGTGCAAGAGGCATACGAGTACGACGCAATTTCTGATTGTATTAAAGCCTCAAAAAAATATGCCCAAGTTGCTATTGTACGAGGTCTCAAAGCTTCCTGGAAGTTGCCTATTTTTTACGATTTTGATTGCAAAATGACAAAAAAAAAATCATAAATAATATTATAATATCACTTCACAAAGCTGGCTTCACAATAGTAACTATTGTATCTGATATGGGCCCAACAAACCAATTAATTTGGAAAGAGCTTGAAGTCTCCTATGGTAAGTCAAGACTCTTAAGACTGTATGTAAATATCAGAGCTGTAAAATCTGCATTCATGTTCAGAATATTAAGTACAACTGAATAACGACATAAAAATGCTTTCAATGAATGCAAAATTGATTTATAAATACAATTTTAAATTCACATAAGTTTTTAAAAAAATTATTCATTTCAAATATTCATTCAATTACTTATTTGACCATATAGATAATTACAGCAAAAACTAATTTTTAAAAATTGTTTAAGAAACAGAGCCCGAGTCCCAAGAAATTAATAAAAAAATTTCAATTCATAAAAAATTAATGAAAACAAAAATTAATAATTGAAATGAATAACTAAAAAATTTTTAAAAATGAATGTGAATTAAAAATTTTATTTATAAATCAAATTTGATTTCATTGAATGCATTCTTATTTCATTATTCACTGATTAACTTTGTTGTGAACAAAATTATATTGAATGCATTCTTTTACAGCTCTGATAAAAAATATGTACAATTTAACTTTATGCAGTGATCATCAAGCTCGAGATGCATTTTGGTTTTTTTATAATTATTATTATTTTTTTTTTTAATATTTCGATAAGCATAGCTTAAAACTATTATCGAAATATTAGAAAATAAATAATATTTCTTATAAAAAACAAAAAGAATCTTTTCTTGATGATGTCTGCATAAAGTAAAATTGTATAAATTTTTTTTTTAGTACACAATAAAAAGGTGTAAGAAATACATGAAAGTATACATATACAAGTTTTTAATTTGCACATTAAATGTTTTATAGAAAAGCCATGGTTCGAGCATCCCTCAGATATGAGAGCAAAAGATTTCGTGTTTGCAGATGTACCACATCTGCTTAAACTAATACGAAACCCTTTTCTCGATACCGGACTGCTTGTTAACGACAAAATACTAGCGCCACAAATAATTAAGCAACTTGCAAATCATGCTTCGAAGTCCGATGTGTCCATTGTGTACAAGCTTAGCGATGATCATTTGACAGTGAAGAATACAGGTACAATAAAATTTTTTACGAAATATGTTCAAATAAGTTATACATAGTATTCTATAAAATATACTAATTGTTTTAAACTAACAGGTCGACAAAAAGTTAAATTTGCAGCTCAGTTGTTTTCTCACACAATTGCTGCTGGTATACGACGGTGCTATGCTCTTGGGAAGGAAATGTATCTGCCATTGGAAACTGCTGCTTTTATACAGCTAGTCAACGATTGGTTTGACATTCATAATTCAAAGATGGCAACATTCAATTACCCAGGAAAAAAGCCCTATGGGAAAGATCTTCCCTACCAAAATAGTGTTTTAGAGGAAATGGACAGAGTAATGTCGCAACAGATATGTCCGGACAAGAAATGCCTTGCTCCATTTCAAAGAGGTATTTTGGTATCTAATAATGCCCTTCGCATGTTGTACCAATATCTCAACCTGAAGTATGGATTGGAATATGTGCTGGCTAACCGCCTTAACCAAGACATTCTGGAGCATTTCTTCAGTACATTGCGTAGCAAAGGTGGCTTTTATGACCACCCAACACCTATGCAGTTTAAATACAGGTTGCGTAAATAAATTTTGGGTAAGTTTTTAGATTTGCAACGAATATTCAATTATTCATGACTTAGTTCTTCCTTCAGTTTATTTCCTTTTATTTTGTTCCGTGATCCTTTTGCAAACTGCGCACTGCACACTCTGGATTATGTTATAATTAATTTAGTATTAATATATCTAGCATTTAGTACTAATATGTACTAGTCTAATACTAATTGATAATAAATAAATAAATAAATGATCTAAACTAATACTTAGCATTTCATATTGTTTAACTAATTTAACACTAAGTTAATGGCTTCCTAATTTTTAAGAAGTTTATATATTAAAATTTTATAAATATTTCAAAAGTATAAAAAATTAAATTACGATAAATTTAAATTATATTGCACAGCACGAAATACCGAAGTTTTAAGCAACAGAGGCAGCGTAGAAGTAGACACCACAAATTGGCTTGGTTCTTTTGACACACCTAGCACTTCCACAGCTGCAAAAGATTTTGACCAAAATAATTTCGATCAAATTTCTTCCCAAGAGTTAATTGAAGCAATTGATTCAATTATACCAGAAGAGATTGATCAGGAGAGCAGTGAGTGCGACCAATTTCCGTCTCAAGTACTATCAGACGACTTTAATGAGCTTCATGGTGATGGCCTTGAGTATGTTGCAGGCTATATTATTCGAAAACTCAACCTACATGAATTTGAAGATAACACTAATAGCTCATAGACGTGGGTTGACGAAGTTTCTAAGGGCAATTTAAAAAAAACCTTCTTTTAAATTCCTTGGCTACATTAAGCATTAGAGCATTAGAGCATGTATTTTATCGAATTAATGGTGACAACATTTCAGAAATGCCCAATCTAAAAACTCATTTGGTTGAGCAAAGCGCAACCATAGACTTGTCAATTGAAATAAAGCTGTTCTACTTTAAATGCCGCATATACTTCCGTATTAAGAACCTTAACCAAAGGCTTAAAGTCCGAAAGCAAAAGCAAAGGATTATGGGTAACACCAAATTACTGAAAGTCTTGCTTTAAATTAAAAAATATGTTAATATTTGTGTGTAAGTAAAAATGTATGCTTTTCGATGGATAATTTCTTAAAATTTTGTTTATTCTTTTGTTTTCTTATAGTTTTAATATGTTCCTCATTTTATACTAAAGCCATGGATTAGGCCTACAGGGGATACCATGTAAAAAAAAGCACCTTGCATTCTACCTCTAAGGTGTTGTGGAAAAGAATGCACAAGTTTTTTTTTAATACAAATATATCGTTAACTAAAATGCAAAAAGACGTAACAACAAAAATTTCAAAATCTACTTTTTAAATTATTATGATACCTATTCCTGCAAAATTTGACACTCCAACAACTAAAACCGACGTTTTTATTAACAAAATTCTAAAAGCCCTCAGTGCAAGCGCTTGAGAAATTTAGAATAGAGACGACATATCAAGTTACAGCATTAAAGTTCAATTTTATTTACTATTTTGTTTAATCTTTTCTTAATTATTATTAACATTTAACTTTGTAATAATTTTTATTTACACATTGCAAACATTAAACTCTAACTTATGGATGCAGAACATGCCTGAATATATACAATACCTTGTACTTGCATTACTTTTCTTTTGGTATTCATAAAGAGTAGGTTTTTTGGAAGATAGCAACACTATTCTTTAGCAACAATAGGGTTAGAGGGGTAAATGTAAATAGGGGTAAAAGTAAGCAAGCATATGTCTGCAGTGCTGCACAAAATTCCAGCTAAAACAAGGTTTTTCACTGCACATATGATGCTTTTTTACTTTTACCTCTGTTTACATTTACCCACACTTACCCTATCTCTTTTATATCACCATTTCCTTTCACTTTAACTAATTTTTGTAATTTTATTATTTTCATCATTAATTATTTTAATCAGTATCGATTTTATTTTCACTACTTCCGTACAACAACGAGCGGGCAACAAGTAAAGAATTCACGCAATCGTTAACGTTTCTATGTACTGCGACCAGTTCGTTTAGCTGATAAAGTTTTTTCTGTTGGAAATCGAAAGAATTATTTCGTGGTTTATTGAATTTTTTACATTACTCCTAAAAGCTCACCCCACAGCTTGATAGACCTTGCCAGCAAAATCGTTATCCTTAGTGAAGTTGCAAATTGCCTGTGCCACATCGGAGACATAAACGGGCTGCTTGATGGTTTTTCTCCTTTTTGCCACAATGGCATATTGCGGAACTGAGCCGTAGATATCAAAAGGACGTATGATTGTGGCTTCAGAAGCTCTTCACGGAACTGCAACTCACCGTAGTATTTACTTTGCAAGAAGTTGCTGCCAATTTTCAATACATGACTGCTTGAATTTGGGCATGCGTTTAAATGGGACAAATGAATGAGGCGCTCAACACCAGACTCGCGGTAGATTCTGGAAAAATAAACGTTTTGATAGCAAAATAAAACTGCTTGCTAGCCTGCACTTACCTGGCAATGCGTCCACATTTATGTACATCGTTCAGATTAAGTTCTTCGCTTCAAATTCACGTCCAATCAAGTTGATGACCACATTGGAGTGCTGGACAGCCTGGATCGACTCTTCATCGCTAGAATGTAAAACTGGAAGAGCACTTGTCCCAAATCGCCGCAAACCTTTAGCATTATCGCTTCATAGTGGTCAGCGCTATAAGCCATAATCATTTGGGTCATTTTGCTTAACTTTTTGCAGACATAAAGAACAACAAAGCCGGTGCAACCAAAGACGGTGGCAACGATGCTATTAAAAATGCTGCTTCCACCAGTACCGCGATTCATGGCACTCAGATTGGTTGACTTGAGCGAACGTGAGCCATCCGTAGAGCAGAAGGCGGTACACAGGAAAACACGCCACAGATACGTTGTTCACAATACGGCAGAATTCCATTAAAAATTTAAAAAATCGAATAACACTTTCATTCAGAAAACAAAACAATTATTTAATTTGACAGTTGTCAATTTTTCCACTCTTTCGCTCACAATTTTTTGACAGGAAAAAATAAATTTATGGCGTGGTAAAAAATTCGCTAACACCTGTATAATTTCACCATGCCTCAAGGGTGGTGTGGAAATACAATCTGTTGTTGTTATTGGATTAGAACAAACAAGATAGCGAAAACTTTAAGCCTTAATCTGTAAATATGTGATTATCATTAGAAACAGTTTGGGCCTTTTTTTTTGTGATGCAACCGAATGCGGCCGTGTTTGAATGTTCATGTGTTTGTGCGAACCAACACCAATATGAAAAATGCCGCGCTTTTTTGCTACTACACCACTTCCTTATATTTTACTTCTTTGCGCTACTACAATCATTCCACTCAGACACAAATGTCTTACGTCAGAGCGACAATTTTTTTGTCTATTCAATCCGTCTTTGGAACACTTAACCTATGTATCTCAGAAATATGAGCAACTCAGTGCATTTAAAAAAAACAACTTTATAACCACTTACATTTGATGCAATAATCTTGTCAAATTAATTTGGTTTATTTTTTAATCGAAATTATTTATGTAGAACATAATAATATTAAAGTATTTGTTAAATTTAATAATGTCACGTTTATTATAAAATTAATTGTAAACATGTTTGTAATTTATTAAATTTAACCAATTTAACCTTAAATAGCTTTGTACTTCTAGTGTTGATATTATAAAATATTTATCTTGTTACACTAGATTGTCATATACATAAATAAATGAAATAAGTCTTATTTGTTCCGAATTGTTGTTTACCTTGTTCATTAAAAAATCAAATTTTCCTTGTTATTCCGTTATTTTGCCCTTTGTGGCCATTTCATCATGTTTAATTATAGAAAATGTGGAATCAATTCTTGACGAATAGTTTTGAAGTAATCGTAGAATGTGATCCTTGTTTGCCTTAACCTGACTGATTGTCCTTGACATCTCTTTATCATAATCAGAGTCTAAGACACCGAATAAAGTACGAGTAACGTTTCCAACGATGCTAACTGCTGCTCTTCTTTTTCGAATAGTTGATAGCGTATTCCTATCATGAAAAAGTTCATCTCTGGGGGTCAATTCCTGTTCTGCGTTATCTTCATATGAAAAGTGTTTTCAGCTTTACACGGAAAACGCGATTCCCGTTGTGTGTTAAAAGGGCAACAGCTGTTTATTTTTTGCTGAAATGAAAACAAAGTTAACGCCGGTTGCAAACGTGCGTTATCGACTTGCTATATTACTTTCTGCTATTTTGTGCTACCGAAAAACTTATCTTAGTTATATATATTTATGCAAAATTAATTATATTTTCCTTTTTTATTGTTTATTTGTAATATATAGTTTTACTTGCTGAATCAAGTTTATGGCTTTGGGAAAGCGATATAAGTTGAAGTGTTCCTTCGAAATTTTGGTGAAGTCTGCTCATAAAAATCTTTGGGTTTTTTCTACAAAAATCAATAAAAGAATGTTGGAGCCATAATGAAGTCATCATCATGTTCAATAAAGTCATTTTTGTAAATATTTTCTACCATCTAATACGATGTGTACATTTATTTTTCATAAAAGCTTTGTTTAATAGACATTCAGCAACTCTCAAATGCTATTCAGCAACTACTTTCCATTAGGCGAACAAGAATCGCGTTTTTGTGCGCAGTGAAGTGAAAAAGTGAAATCATTAAATGAAAACTATTGTGAAAAGCGTTTTTTCACTTCACTTTAACGCAAAACGGGAATTGACCCCCTGGTGTACTAAAAATTTCGATTAACATGTAGCAAGTAGTTGACTGTTGTTTCTTTGAACACAATTTTCGAAGCGCTGCTATTCCAGACGAAAATGTGCTGATCTCTGTCCAAAACGGAGCCAAATCTTAATCCACTATCATTTTTCATTCTGCTGTTATTCTGGTTGTCCCGATACCTTCAAAGTATAATCCTGGATCAGATCCAAATTGATTAACTTGAATTGTGGTTCCAAGTACTGCCGGAATAAGCAATAAGGAGATGAAGATTGTCAGAAACAATGGATTGGTTATTAATTTTCTTTTCTTTGTAGGTATGTTGTTTGAGTCCTTGGCACTTGATGGCCTGGTTCGTGAATTCACTGGTTTTTCCTGTGTTGGAGAATCATCGATGATTTCATCTTCATTGAACAATGGTGCCAATCTGTTAACTGGGCGTTTCGATAAACCTGATGCTGTTTTTACATAAACTACTCTGACCATTCCGTCGCTTCCCTTGTCGACCCTCTCTATTCTGCCGAGTATCCATTGTGAAACAGGCAAATTGTCTTCCTTGATGATTACCATCTGGTGTTCATGGACGTTCTGTGATTGGTTATTCCATTTATACCTTTGTTGAAGTTGATGGAGGTATTCTCGAGACCAACGATTCCAGAACTCGTACTTGAGTTGTGTGACCAGTTTCACCTAGTCGATAATGTAGTATTTGCTGTATTCCTATCGATTTTTGCAGTCAAAGTTTCACCGATTAAAAAATGTCCTGGGGTTAGTGCTGACAAATCGTTTGGGTCCGATGACAATCGAGTTAGCGGTCCTGAATTTAAAATTGTTTCAATTTCGATGACAAGAGTTTCAAGCTCCTCATGAGTTAAAGATGCTGTAGATACGCTGCGCAACATTAAATGTTTGGCTGATTTAACCGCGGCTTCCCAAAGCCCTCTACAATGTGGAGCTCTTGGGGGGGATGTAAAAGGTCCACCATCTAACTTTTTTTCAACTAGTGCTTATTTCGTGAATGGTAACACTTAGCTCATGTCTGATTTGACAGATAATTAGTTGTATCCTTCCGCTGAACGAATATGGTTGTGTTTATGCTTGAACAACGCTGGGAAATATTGCGACATTACTTTGAAAATCATGGTAATGTTGCAGAATGTGTGCGAAAATTGCGTATTGATTTTGGAAGAAGAGAAGCACCGTCAGCTCCGTATGTTCTTTATCTTGTAAAAAAAGTGAAAGAAACTGGCATCCTCATCGATAAACCAAAGCGTGAAAAGCCAAAAACAGTGCGTACACCCGAGAATATTGCTGCTATGGCAGAAAGTGTGCGTGAAGCTCCATCAACATCAATTCACCGTCGTTCTCAACAATTGAACATTTCGGAGGCATCATTGAGACGAATTTTGCATAAAGACCTTGGTATGACGCCATACAAAGTCCAATTGGTTCAGGAGTTGAAGCCAACTGACCATCCAATGCGTTTTCGCTTCGCTAAGTGGGCCTGCGATCGACTTACAGAAGATGCCGATTTTGCCAAAAAAATCATTTTTTCAGATGAAGCTCATTTTGATCTTGGCGGTTATGTAAACAAGAAAAATTGTCGCATTTGGGGCACAGAAAACCCGCACGCATACATTGAAAAGCCGCTGCACCCAAAACGAGTCACTGTTTTGTGCGGATTTTGGTCTTCGAAAATGAGCAAGGAGTGGCCGTTACAGTCAATGGCGATCGTTATCGGGCCATGTTGAACGAATTTTTGTTCACAAAAATTGAAGAGGAGGATATTGGCAACATTTGGTTTTAACAGGACGGCACTACGTGCCACACAGCCGAAGCTACACTTGATGTTTTGCGCCCTGTTTTTGAAGATCGCATTATCAGCCGCAGAGCTGATGTCGTTTGGACACCTCGGAGCTGCGATTTGACACCGTTGGACTATTATTTGTGGGGTGCCCTTAAATATAAGTGTTACGCCGACAAGCCAGAGACAATTGACGCTTTAAAGGATAAAATTCGTGAAGCCATTGGTAAAATACAGCTGCACACAATCGATAATGTGCTTAAAAATTAGACCGATTGTGTAGGCTACTTTCATGTCCAGCCGAGGCAGCCATTTGAATGAAATTATTTCCCATTATTAACCGGAAAGATTTTACTTTCAAATAAAAAAAGAAATTTGAGAAAATATATAGTAGTTTTTTTTATAGAATTTTCAAAAACAAAAAAATTATTTGGCGGTTAACGCCACGGTCGCTACATGTTTTGATGATCCGTTCCCATGAAATTGTTGCAAAGATTGCGTCTTGTAATTCTTCTAGTTTATTCCTTGTCCGGACAAAATTGGTTGCGTTGTCACAGTATATAGTATCACAAAGACCACGCCTAGCTTAAGTGATTCAATAAACGCTCCTGTTGTGAGATCTGCTACTACCTCCAAATGGACTGCTTTGGTAGCAAAGGAACAGTAGACGGCAATATAAATGTTATGAGGTTTTTTCCACGGATTGTATAATGTACCCAGATTGAACCACAAAAGTCAACACCAGTGTGCATAAATGGTCGAGAAGGTGTGACTCTGGATGCAGGTAAGTTTCCCAATATTTGATTGAATAGTTTTGGTTTTGCTTTGGTACATCGAACGCAGTGTTGTACAACGCTTCTTACCATGCTTTTTCCCTTGATTATCCAAAATTGTTGTCGTGAAGTTGCTTACATGTTCTGTGGACCACAGTGAAAATTATCAATATGCAGCTCGACTAATATCAGTTTGGATATTTGTGATGGTTGTCTACCAATACTCTTCTTGGTAAGAAAATCTACCATTTTATGTCAAAACATAAACTCGAAAGCGATAACATCCCTGTTACCATAACTAAACAATTTAAACCAAACATATACCTACATTCTTTTACAAAACCCAAGCTTAAAGCTTTATAAGAAATATAAAAATATAAAAAAGAAGAAAAAATAATATTCCGTCTCTTCTTATCTGGATCTGGTGCCAACAACTCTATTGCTAAGTGCAGCTAAAGTTTGATTTAAATTTAATAATAGTTTGAACAAAAGTAAACTATCTAGTTTATAATAGTAATAAAAACAAAAATGAAATAGATTTTAATTACAGTATTAATTAAACATCATCAAAATTAAGCAAGCAGTTTTCATTCAAGTACTCCCACCAGTACGAATACTTCTATATAATTTCCTGCTTGGGATTACTATAGTTTAATTCAACTGTAAACTATAATTTAATCCACTCATCAATTGGATGAACTCTCAAACGTGAGACGTTTCGCCAGAGATTAACCGTTTGGCCAAAGTCCACGACGACTTAAACATGCTGATTTTGTTTATCGCGCCGCTCACAAGTATAACCACGAGGTTTTGGTCTACATAAAATTGTGTTTAACTTAAAATAAACGAAAAATATTAAATTATTTTAAAAGAGTTGTTAAAGTTACAATATAAATGAAAGAAGATAATTTTATAAGTAAAAAGTTATTATTTGATTAAAATAAGTGTAAAAAAAAAGTAGCTATACCATGAGGTATATCATTATGTATATAAAGCAAATATGTATATAACTGTCTTTATGCATAAACATTTAGTATATACAACGACCAAAGAAAAAAAAACATAAAAAGTGTTAGAAATGAAGTTATAAATTTAAAGGTAAAATAATAAATAATCTTAAATTTAAAGTTCCATAGCATATAGAACACATACACATAAACATGCATACTCCACGTTATACACAGCAACAAGCCTGGATGAAACTTATGATTTGGCAAGTCTCTGTTTTTTTATTACAACAATAATTATCTTATTAAACTATTATTCTACCCTTAAATGAAATAAAACTACATTAAATTACTTAAATATAATTTTCAATAACGTAACTACTAAAATATTGCATATTAAAGACTTATTCATCTAACTAAAACTAGAAAAAAATGTATATGTTTTTATATAAATTTGTGACAGTAAAGAGCTACTTAAATACAGACAATAAACTTAACTCAACATATACGTAAACATATAGACAGTCGTTAATAAAAACAAAATGTATTTATAATATATGTATAAATACTAAAATTTTCTATAACTAGCTATTAATAATTTTTTCAAACTTTTCTAAGTAACACTCATATATATTGCCGATCGTGCTCTTATTTAGTTAGTTTTTAGCATTCTCCACTACATTGTTCCATTTCTCTTTTCGTTCCGAAGAATTATGTTCAATTTGAGAGCTCTGCAAATATTGTAATGGTAATGTTAATCTCATTTACATTTTCTCTTATAATTAGACCTTGAACTTGAAATAAAAATGTTAACATGAACTTGAAGTAATGGTAATGTTAATCTCATTTACATTTTCTCTTATAATTAGACCTTGAACTTGAAATAAAAATGTTAACATGAACTTGAAGTAAAGATTTTTTATTTGTTGGCTTAGCCAAAGCAGCTGATAAGAACCGTCAGTGGTTCCCAATTCAAAATTTTAGAGTATGATATTTGGGGACATGGTTGGGTAAAGGGTATATTGAGATTAAACACCTAAATCTCGTGCGGTATATAAATATTGGTTGTGATGCTTTTAATTTTATTTTTAGATTCCATTCTCTCTTTTCCTCTACATTCTTAAAATCTATCTTTATACTAAATATTTAAGCACGTATTTCTTTTGTGAATGGTGATTTTTAGAGAAAGTGTAGAAAGATCCCCCCCATCCGGCGAGTCCTAGCCTAACCTATTTACATGCTGACCACTACACTGAAATAAATATAATAAAAATCTTTTTAATACCGAAGCACCACCATCATTACATATTGGATCGTTATATGGCAGTAACATGGGGTGCTCAGAGTCGAATGATAACGTCGATTCGTCCACCAACTCTTAGAACGTCTTTGTCGTCAATGAAGCTTTTAAGTGGGCTGGAACTGTCGATTCCATAGTGGGCCTTAATCTGCTTGATATTCTTGCCGAAAACAGAGGCTCGTACAGCTGACACGATTACTGTTAGTACAGTATTCAATTCTTCAACGCTTAGTGATTTTTGTGTTGGCCATATTTCCGTACTTTTCTTAAGGTTTTCGATGAATCTCAATACATATGCCATTACTCTTTGTAGTACCTTGAAAGACTTCTTATGATTCACGTTGTTCACGATATCTTCTATTCCAGTGGACGTGGTTGCAACTAAACTCGGGACCTTTTGTTTCCGTTCTAAATATGATCATCCTCAGACAATGGCTAAGGCCAGTGTGATGGTTCGCCATGCAAGAACAGCGGGCCATAAAACCATAAGTTACATAACATAAAAAAAGACATTCCACTGTTTCTGACGATCCAAAAAAAAAATTTATTTTAACTCCCGAAATTTCTACGACATAACCATTTAAATAAGGCGAAAACTTTTTTCAATAGGGTGACTGTCCAAGTCTAAAAAAAATATTTCTGTAAAATTATTTTTTTATCGAGAGCTAGAACCATTTTTGATAATATAATAATTGAACACATACATATTTCTTAGAAATCCAAAAAATTTACGCAACTGCACAGTGTGTGTTTTTCCTAATCTGGCGTAACAAAATTCATATTTCCAATGCTTTGGCTTGAAATTTGATATGCACCATAATATTATTTTAAGCATACATTTAAAATAGGTTTGCATAAGCCGCGGGACCCCGTGGGCCTAAGCCCCCGCCCCCATTCGTAATTTGATTTGACTTACAATAAAATGTTTTTACGTATGTGTATTAAATATGAAAAACCGCGAAAACCCCAATATTCCTTCCTACTCGCCCATCGAAAAAATGTTCAATAATACAGGATTTGCCACCTAAATGTGTAATGAACAGAGCTCGTATTTTGATGACCTAAAAAACTGCGAAAAAAATAACCGAAAAAATGGCAAAAAATACCTAAAAACTGCAGAAAATTACCTAAAAAAGCAAACAATTATATAAAAAATAAGCAACAAAAACACACAATTTCGATAGTATCGTAAGTACACTCAAAGAAATATTTGTTCATATTGACTAATTCCTAGGTTTTGTTGATAAATATTTTGTCAATATACAGTCAACAAAAGCTTTTGTCAATTGGGTTTAAGGAAATAAGTTGAAATCATATTGACAAAATTTTATTTTGTTTATTTGATAAATACTCCCTTGGAGTTCCCCAAGGGAGTATTTTGGGGCCATTGCTCTTTATTATTTTTATAAATGATGTGACATCTCTTTTTTCACATAGTAATTGTCTGTTGTATGCAGATGATCTTAAAATTTTTCTTAAAATAAAAGATTCATCTGATATTAGACTTCTTCAAAGTGAAATTGATAAACTTCATAAATGGTGCTCTAATAACCATATTTTTTTAAATCTAAAGAAATGCGTTTTCATGTCTTTCTCTAAGTCAGATACTCTCCATTTGTCTGCATACCATATTGCTAATACACCTCTGCTATCTGTTAAGGTGGTTAAAGATCTAGGAGTTGTTTTTGATCTGAAATTTTCATTCGTCTCGCACTTAGATTACATTATTCCTAAGGCGTATGCTATGCTTGCTTTCATTCGCCGTAATGGTTCTTGTTTTTCTGATCCCTACACTTTAAAAGTGTTATTTACTAGCCTGGTTCGTTCATGGCTTGAATATGCTTCGGTTATTTGGGACCCATTTTATGTGACGCATAAGACGAGGCTTGAACGAGTCCAGAAATCGTTTACTAGGTTTGCCTTACGCTCGCTTAATTTTGAAGATTCTTTTCCCCCATGTAGTGCTCGTTGTTTGCTTATTGGTCTTAAAACTCTTGAGAGTAGGAGAAACATTTTGTCTCTCCTTTTCGTATATGATATTATTTCTAGCCTGGTTGACAGCCCTACACTATTAGAAATGATTAATTTTAATGCTCCTAATAGGATTCTCAGAAATCAGGATCCTTTTTATTTAGTAATGTGTCGCACTAAGCTAATGCTCCTATTTTTAAAGCTCGTCATATGTTTAATATTATTAACGCAAATCATAATCTAGATTTTTCTGTATCTAAAAATCAAATGCGATCTCTGTTAAATAACATTTTGTAATATATATTTTTTGTTGATAACTATTGCCTAGTCTGTAAGAATTATTGTTCATAGACTGAAGAAACTAAATAAATAAATAAAAAATAAATAAATAAATAAATAAATAAATGGATGCTTCAATTTGATATAAGCTTTTATCACGAATATCGCGTTTAAATTGTTGATTTGATAAAACAATCTGTCAGTATGAATACAGAATATTTCAACATGAAAAAATGGTTTGTTGAATAGAAAAAGGCTTTTCTGTTGAAAACCTGTTTTCTAATACTAAATTTAATACAAAACTGTTTTGTTGTTCTGATAAAAATATTTTATTACATTTTATATATAATAAACATATTACATTTAACATATAGTAAGCACATTAGTTATTAATATAATTCTGGAATTCACAAAGGTTGATATTATCCATGCTATTCGTTCTTAGCGCTATTTACATTATTGTAAATCACAGTTTGTTAACATTACTGCTCACATTGTGAATTGTTATAGTGTAAACAGCACTAATAACGAATAGCACGGATAATCTTAACAAAAAATGGAAATAAATAATAATGTAATGCAAATAAATAAATAACCAAAACTCCTGCCGAATTCGTTGGAAAAGAACTCCATTTGTAGTCACCGCTAATGATAAATGCATTAAGAAGCTCAGCCAAAAATGTAGAAGTTCCTCATATGTCGAAGTTGCATTGTGACAAAATTGGTGCACTTGAAAACAAGAAAAATTTACTTTACAAGATCATATTTACTTATTTACTATTTAGGGTAATTTGCTTGCACACACTTAAAAAAATTGAACTGGACTTTTAAGCTTTCCCGAATTTTATCTCCTTTACTTTATTTTGTACTTGATCTAAAAAGGCAAATGACGCCACAAAAATACCGAGTATTTCTTTCTGTTGTCATGATTAAAGGTTTTTTGAAATTGATAATCCATTTTATTATTATGAAATGGAAATTTTGTCTATTTGACTCGATCGATTATCAATAACATTAATTATATCTTCAGTATAACAAATCTATTTATCAAGCTAACAAAGTAGTTTGTTAAAATTATTTATTAAAATGATGAAATTTTATTCCGATTGATTGACGAGTCTGTCAGCGTGAATAAGCTTAAATCAAGTTAATAAACTTATATTTCAAGCTAGTAAAACAGTTTCTTCAAAACAACGCATTGAATTTGTTGCTATTTTTAATCAAATGGATGAAGTTTCTTTTGAATTGACGAAAAAATAATGCGTTATTGATAAAATTGAATTGATTGGACAATTTGGTTTTGTTAGGGATTAACAAACGTTATGTATCAATTTTACCAAGAATATTTCTTTGAGTGTATAGACGTAGAATTCCTTTTTATATAGTAATAGAGAAAAATTCTGGTTTTTTTCATTTATATTTTTCAAAACTATTTTAAAGCATTTCATCTCCTAAGTAAATATTATTCAAAAACAAATATGTTGCTGTTGTTGCCTTCTTCAAACTTACTTGATCTAAAAAGCTCACAATAAAGTTCATGTACAAATTTCTTTTGTTTGATATTTTTAGTGATGAATTTGTTGTTCTTGTTCATTTTTTATGTTGGTTAAAACTAAATGTAGTTCATAGTTATGTTTAATAAATGGAAATATGTATCGAACAAATTTATACATATATTTATTTATTAAAAGTAATTAAAATTTTAGTTTAAAAAAAATATTTTTAATATATAAAAATATAATGTATAGCATTAATAATTCGAATTTATTATTATTTCAAAAATAAATATATATATTTTCAAAGCACAACGTTTTCTTAGTATCGCATGCGCAGTTACTGAAGCAGTTTGTGTATGTCTCATACGAATATACGAATTTGTTCTTGTTAGATTTTACTGTTTTGTGACTTTATAAAGGAGTGACAAAATCCAAAGTTTGATATTCGTTTTATTCGTACTCTAATTGATATTTACCCTAAAGCGTCAACTAAACTTCTTAAATGTTTGAAAAAATGAACCCTTTACAAACCGCGCTGTAAGACGTAATTCTACGTCAATAAAGCTTTAAAAATAAAACATAACTAAACTTAAAATTTATTTTATATCATTTTTATATACAGCGTTAAAGTATATTACATGGTACATTTTTAAGTTATTGAAATGGAAAGAACGTCGATTGTCTGGCAAAATGTTTTATAAACAGAAAAACTTCCTTCTACTTCTGCACTGAGGAGAGGAACACATTTAAAAGACGATATGTCATCGGATGTAAGGTCCTCTTCTAATTTAATAGTATAAACATTTTTACCCACTAATATTTCAGCAATAAAGGCTAAAAGTAAAGTTAATAAAAACTAGCATATCCTGAGTTCTTATCTAACTCTTGCTTCATCTTTCTACATACCCTTTCATCCCTTTCACCACGCCTAGAGCTTTTTTTTCATCGAGGTCTATAAACAAAGCTACTCTTTTTTCGAGAGGCAATATTTTTGATTGAAGGCACTCTATTGTTAGTCCATGTAATGAATATGTTTAAAAATTTGCATGTTTACATTCTTATTATGAAAAAGGCGAATATATCAATATTTACGGATTTTTTTGTCAAAAACAAGAAAGAACATACCTTGATGACAAATATCCATTGCAATTCAAGCGCTCAAAATCTACTAAAAAAAATGTTCGAGTGTAGCGAGCAAGACGTGGCATTTTTTCGACGAATAACACGAAAAGGAATTCGACTACTGTTATAATATTTCTTGCGTATTTCAAACGGCTCATTAACTATATGTTGCACAAATTATTTCTTAGGGATTTACATTTTTTTATTTTGTTGCGCCAGATATGAAAAAACTTACACTGGAACATTAAGTTAAGTTTTGAAATTTAATATTACTGATAATTAATTATACATTAAATGACAGAGTATTTTGCAAATTAGGAATAGAATAAATAAATCCTTGAAATCTTTAAAAATATTGTTGTAACATTAGCGCGTGAGAAATACTTAGCTAAAACGCTGCCACTATTACAGTAAATATTACGAAGCGAACCAAATTCTATTAATAACTATAAAAACGACACTCCTTACATTTGATAAAAACTGAGCTTAAATGAAACATTTTAAACATGTTCAGTGCCAGCTTAAGGTACTTCTTAAATCAATCTTTTTAAATTTACGGACAAAAATTACACAGTGTGACGAAAAAATGAAAACGTTAGAATTGGCGCCACTAAGCGACAATGAGTTCAATGTTAAGGTACTTTTAAGTGCAATTTGGTTTCATGAAAAAATAAATGTTGTCCATGGGACATTATGTAAATAAAATTGATAGTTTACTATTTAATATTAATAGAAAAAAAAATAGTTTTGAGAAATTAACAAAAAATACAAGAATTGGCTTCGCTACATGTCACATTTTTTTTAAGGATTTCTGTTTACAAAATCATATTATACTTTAAATTCTACTGAGTTCATTTTGTTTTCCATTTCTAATAAGACAAATGGCCGTAAAACATCGATGAATGTTAGCGCAACAAAATTCGAACACATAAACTTTAAAAAGCAAATAAAAACAATTGTGACGACATTGAGAAGTCAGACCAGCTGGACTCTCAAAATGTAACTCTATGAGAATTGCTACAAATGGGTCTTGTAATTTTCTGGCGGTCACACTGTGATATTTCTTCATAAATATACAGATAAGAGGTAAAACAAAGTTTGGTATTAAAATCAGTTTGGATTTTGATCAGGGAATCTCTTGAAAATTGAGGTTAATTGATTAGATTATATTTGGACCTTAAGTAGTTTGTGTTGATGACAATCAATTAAAATTTAATTTTTGATCGAATAGAAAACAAGTAAAGATGTTCGCTATAAAAAATATAAGTATTGAAAAAACTTTATGATTTCTTCAACAAAAATATTCCTTACCATTTAAGGCAGCGTCCATTAACTACGTGAGGTGATTTTTGCGATTTTTTGTTTCCCCCCCCCCCCCCCTAGTGAGATATCGTGAGACTTGACTCGACTTCCTCCCCCCCCCCTCTAATCTCACGTGAGATTGTTCAAAATACGTGTTTTCAGTGTAAATATGTTAAGCAATGCTTCATTGTGTTCGATTTATTAAAAAAACTCCTAATTTATTTCATTATTTTTATTTAGGACTAGTTGAGACAATAATTAAAGACTACTGAGATCGTAGTTTAAAATGACAAAAAAAAAATCGAACAATAAAATACTTATTAAGTAAAAGTAAGTCATTTAAAATGAGAACTTCTAAAATTGGTGAAGGAATATTCATTCTAATTCAGTCCATGGGGACTCGTGTGCAGTCTCGAGAGTGACTACTGGAACCAGCATGGCCATGTGATTTTTGGTAAACTCATCTGCTCTTTTTAGCCACCGTTATCGTTTGCACACAGAAGCTCATTAGCTAGACATGTGATAATCCGTGAAGGTCCACTTTGCGCGCTGGTGCTCGATGGACTACGCGCCGATGCTCTGCAACTCTTGTCATGGATGAAGTTAATACTGCATGTATTGCAGCATCTTTTTTGTAGATCATCGCGTACACTGGGGCAATAGAGGTCATAGGGCAAGTCCATGAAGGCATGTAAAGGTTGAATCGGTAAGTAGTGGCGAATCAAAAAGAGAGCAAACAACTTTACGTCGTGGTCACCAGGATCTGGGATAGTCAGATGCCCATCAATCTGTGTGAAAGGGTGTGGAGGTGGCCCCAGTATTAAGGTGCCTCACGCTCCATAAAAAAAATGTTGTTCGACACAAATGCTCAATACAATCCTTGGTTTATGTTATACTGATTCCCCTAGAATTTCGACTCAAGCGATAGCCATCCGTGAGCTGGAATGGTTTGAAATAACCTCTATAAATCGAATTATTTTGTAACCATATTGGCTGGTGTAATAGTTGCAAAAAATGTAATTGTCAGTCCGGAAAAAGATCTTCCAATCTGCATCAAAAATTGTAAATGTTAAAAAACGCTATTTTTCATGCATATTTTTGATTTCTTTTATTTTTTTTCATACAAAAACTTTCAGAATTGCAATAATTTCATGACTTTTATATTTTTTAATTGAATTTCTTACGATATTTTTTCAGTAGGTGTTTATTTTATAATTAATATTTTACTTTTAATGTATATCAAATTAACCAATTCTGACTATCAATGCGAGCACTCAAAACCTTTCCAACGATATCTTGAAGTTTTTTAATTTTAGTGAAAATAAATTTGAAAAAAAATTCATGAAAAAGCATTATTTTTAATCCGAATGCAAAAATTTTAATTTTTTGATGCAGATCGGAAGACCTTTTTTCCGGCTATAATTTCTGACAATTTATTTTTTAAACAATTACACAAGCCAATATGGTTACAAAATAACTCGATTTTTAGAGTTTATTTCAAATCATTGCAGCTCACAGATGGCCATCGCTAGAGTCGAAATATATGGGGAATCATTATAACATAAACCATGGATTGTATTGAGCATTTGTGCCGAACAACTTTTTTCGTGAGACGCCTTACCCAGTATGTCCAGAGTAGCATGCATACAGGAAACCTGCATGCTGTATGCAGGCAGAAGCATGGGCAAGGCATGTATGGTCATTAAAAAAACCAACAATTATCCAAATTCGCTGAGTATGAGTGTTGTTTGTACACAGTAGCGTGCATACCAAAATATGCATGCTGTATTAGTACTAAGGCATGAACCTTGCATGCATAATAGTGTTTCTTAAAAAATATGAACTCCCACTGTGCATTTAAAACTTAAGGAGTGCAGTTGTACATAATTTATTAACAAAATATACATTAACATAACAGAATATAACAACTTTTAAAACTGAAATAAATAATATGATTAATTAATGACAACAGAAATTTTTTTCTTACAATATTTATGCAAATGTATGCATACAGTATTAATGGTAATGTATGCAGTATTAATGACAATCAATGCATAGAGTACTACGAATTCCCCATGCATACAGCAATAGTAATTGTGCGGGTACACAGTACACATGCTCTTGTTTGACACCGCCATGTAAAATGGAAATGAGCTTGCATTTATGCTGGCATGCATACAAAACATCAAACGTATGCTTACATCATCATATGTATGCATCAATGTACTTACTGGAATGTGCTTCATGTGTGCACGTGTGTCACAAGTCGCAGCGCTCGTCGAATCGCGTGTTCAGCTAGCCGGTGGTAAAACAATCAACGAGCTACTATGCTACTTTCTTGCACTCGCATAACCGCGAAAAATGTTATAGTGTATAATTTAGTCATATTTTAGTAGAGAAACACGTTTTACTCAATTTAACCAGTTATCTCATAACTCTACACGGTTTCTTGCTGATAAAAAATTACTTCATTTTGCGAGAACCCCCCTTTACCTCACATGAGAGATAGTGAGATTCTGCTTAACCACCTCCTAAATGCCTCACGTAATTAATGGACGACCCCTAACATAAAAGGTCTTTTGTCTCGAAACAACACAACCTCCTTGCAGATCTCAATTAAACTAAGAATTTTTAAGAGAAGTTCTCAAAAAATTCGTGAAGTGGCTTTATTAAATATTACTATCAAATTAATTACCTGCTTCGCCTGCGATAAAAATTTTAAATACCATATAAAAATCTGAAATCTTAATATTAAAATTTTTATCTTCAAATGCAAAATAAAAAACGATTTGTGTTTAAATGGTATAAATATTAAAAAATTAGGTACTTTATTTAATTTAAACTACCTTCATACAGTATTGTTATGGTAACATAAAGTTGCTTGACTTTTTCTGTATTTTGATTTTTTTTTTTTAATAAGTCCTGCATAACAGGATTATAAAACATATTGGTAAAACATTCTTTAAATTTGTAATTAAAAAATGTAATTTTTTAACTTAGATTCTAAAGATATATATATTTTCTTAAGTTTCGAAAAATTTTCATTTATGACATGAAAATTTTGGCTATATCTCGAAAACTATAGATTTTCTCAGTACAACGCATTTTTTATGAAAAGTCGTTAATTAATAAAAATAACGGTAAACGAATGATTTTTCGAAAATAGTTTGTACGTATATCTAATAAATTGAAAATTACGACATCAAAATTATTGCGATATCTTGAAAACTACAGATTTTCTCATATATAACACATTTTCTTGAGAATTAGGATGAGAAAACCGGATTTAAATTTGAATTTTTTCATTTACAAGCCAACATCTCGGCCATTTTCAAATCGATGTTCATCAAATTCCCTTTATCTGAAAGTTCAATTAAGTGAGTGAATGAGAAAAGATTAACCCATTCAATGTTTTATATTGTTTTCACAAAACCTTTAAAATATTAAATTTTTTCTCAAAAAATAGGCCAAAAGTTGTTGCAATTTTTATTTTCCCCACTCTTTAGTACACATCATTTATCTGAAAAAATTGCTTAATTTTGACACAAAACTCAATTTACAGTTTCTATTATACAAAATTATGGGCTACCACTCCATATTATTTTTTGTATAAAATTTTATTTTTTCAAAATGTAATTATATTTTTTACAATGTTCTACAGCTTAAAAAATTATTTCTGTGAAAAAAATTTAAAATATTACAAACTACATTATCAAATTTTAGTCTTATACTACGTTATCGTTGGGTCAAATGACTCATTTGAGCCCATTCAGCTAAATGAGAAACGATGTCATCTCATTTCCCATACAAATTCTCAGTTGCAATTCAACTCATTTAAAACAATTGCATGATATTGGATACTTTCTTAAATCCTATTGAAAACTATTTCTAACGCATTCAATGGAGAGTGTACAAAAAACACCGAACATACTAAAGACAAAGGAAAACGTCAAACAACAAAGCATTTTGTACACGTGTATCATCATCAATATCAACCAGTAAAAACAAAGAACCAGTTGTGATACGAAATAAGATACTTTTGCGAAAAAAGAACCAACATAAGCACTTTTAAATGACTGATTCCAAATGAGACATTTGGACCATTTTAAACGTATCGTTGTCGAAAGTAGCCATACAAATAAAATTACCAAATTTTAGTCTTGTACGACCAAAACCGTGTGAGATATAGCATTTTTAGCATATTGTAGACGTGCAAAGTAGGAGTGGAAAAATATTTATAGCCTATCGTCTTTATAGTATATCGTCTAAATCGGTTCCGTGGTTTTCGCGTTATTGTTAAACATTCTTGCATGGTCACAACGCTTTTAATAGTATAGATAGATAGATAGATAGATAGATAGTATAGAAAGATAGACTATTACAATCCCGAGTCGGGAAAAGTTAGCTGGAAAGGCTACAAACCATAATTTATGCTTATAACTGAATTCTGGCATTTCTCCTCAAAACATTTGCAAAGAAAATTAATCAACACTAAAGGTGCATGTTTCAATTCAAAAACCTCATCGAACCAAAAAGCAATTCACGCCAATCCACGCCAACGACCAAACAAAATCATGCATGCCATTCCAACGACAACGCCAACTCAAGCTATGACATGCAACCGATTTCTCAATTCATAGGTTGCATGGCTTATTGAAAACATATGCTGAATCTCTGTGTCATACATGTATTTGATATATGACGCTCTTTGTTGTGTATGTGAATGTAATGCCGTTTATAATATGACAAAAACACGTTTTGTTTATATACATATATCTTATACTATTAAACGAGCAATATTTGTTTGTTTATTTGTTTGTAAATGAGTTCTCGAAAACGGCCCAAGCGATAACGGCACATAATATGGTGTCTTCATACCGATTTTAATGAGTTGTCCTGTGCACCATGCAAACGTTTAAGTAAGCCATGTCATTATCGAACTCAATGCGCTAACTTGTTTGAATCAAACCTAGCACTGTTGTAGCAAGCCACACTCAACAAGTTCGAACAACATGACATGGCTTAACAATGAGCTGCTGTCGCACAAATTCATCATTCAAATCCTTGTTCAAACAAATTCAAGTCATTGTTCAAGCAATTCATCTTACGTAGTGCACTCCAATCTAAACTTTGCTATAACTACAACTTAAACACATTTATTTGATGCACTTATTATTTATAAACATTTAACACATAAATATCTATTCTACAAACTAACATTTCTATAAACGTAGCCTAAGCACATTTATGTAGCAAACAAACAATACAAACACATAACTATTATTTACATTCTTACTCGCTTGCACTTTATGTTTACATAACTACACTACGTAACTGCATTACAATGACTACATAAACTAATTTTCTACTTAGTTACGATTATATTAATTTAGATATATATTTAATTTTTTATTTATTTTAAATTTAAAAAATACTGTTACTTAGCTTTATAAGCCGAAGAAAATCTAAAAATAAAAACAATAAAGTTTTGAGCTTTAAATAAACTGCTCCTTTTATTATATTTCTAAGCGCCTGAATGCACTTTCAAGTAACGGCGCAAAGAAATTTTTTTTTAAACTGGTCAGTAGCGCTCTTAAGCGCTGGCAATAATAATATACGCGTATTACTAAAATAACCGCGTATAACTTTAATATACGTAAAACGTGTAAGCCGCGTATTAGAAAAAAGTCTCGCGTCCAACATTATATGGCGATCCTGCCAAACACGGACCTAAACAAATTGATGAAAACGAAGTAGAAGATTTTGCCGACGGCAAAACAGAGCAGTGAAGAGTACGTGCCAGTTGGTGGTAACACAGACGCACCAACGTACGTTCCATTAAAGGTTGGCCCCAAACCACTTTCTTTGGACGAGTACAGACGACGTCAAGCAGCCTATAAAGAGAAGAAGCTGACGGCCATACCGGCGACGGCAAAGCCTAAAAACAGGCGCTGAGGCAAGTTAGTTAAACTAAGGAGAAGAGGCTTGCCACATTAAAGGCAATAGTAAACGCGGAGAAGCCGCCAGATTTCCATACCACTGGGTGCGTTTGGATGGAAATAGCCGAACTGGAGGAGCAGCTTAAAGAACATATTGAACAATAAACGGAAATCAGCTACGCTAACAACAATCATGTAAATATTTTATTAATAATGAATTTTTGAATTTTTTATTTATTTGAATTGAAAAGTAATTAAAAAACATAAAAACGTAAAAACAAAAAAATATATAACAAAACCTAAATCTATTTTTTCTCATTATTATTTTGGAGCAGCATTTAAACAAAAAAAAAATATAGTCAAACAAAACGAAAAACTTCACAACAAAACTTTTTTCGCATACACAGTTTTCTTTTCTTTCTGTATATTTATATTTTTATTTGACTATCCACAAATTCCTTTGATGCACTTTTTTCTCGTTTTTGCTTATTTACTTTGTTTTTTTTTTGTTTAGCCGACAATTCTAAGAATTTTTTTTCTCGCTAGCAATAAATAAACACATTTTTTCCGATTCTCTTTTTAGCCACTGTTTTAGTTTTTGCTGCTACATAAACACACACAATATGCACACATGAATTTATTTTTTTACACAACCCTGTAAAAATAATGCTTTTATATTTTACTAAATATATGCATTGTTCAATATGCGTTCAACAAATTAGGATGAAATAACAAAAGAAAAACAATACAATCAAAGTAATACAATCAAAGTAATAAAAATCAAAGTAATAAATCAATGCACTTTCATATGCTTACACTAAGTTCTTTTCTATTTACCCACACGCGACCGGTCTTAATTTCATTCAAGAACTAAAACGTCATTTAGTTCTTCGTTTTTTTTTTGTTCACTTTCTTATGGTAATTAATGTTCTATATGTTGGTACTACCACAGGGTGTTCCATACGAATTAAAATATAAATAACTTAATCTATTACAAAAAAATTTTATATGGAAATAATTAAAGGAAACATTTTAATATTAGAAAAATTTATATTAAACTTTAAGAAAAGTAAAAACAGAAAATACAGTAGTGAAAACGTAAAAAGTAAGTTGAATTTTTTTCACAATATAAAAGTTGAAACAGAGAATATGTTACATGCTCGTTATAGGTAAAAGAAAATTGGACACCGAAGTATCATTATGCTAGGGGCCGTAGATACAGGGTGGCATGCTGGTCGATCTGCAGCTAGCAACAGTCGGATTGGGGAGGTTCTTGTATCTTAGCCCCCGGTACGCATGTAAAGGGTGTTTTTTTTAAAGGTTTGTTTTTCGAATAGAGATAAAACTGGCATTTTGTGGTCAAATCTGGCAACTCTAATGTCATTTATGTTTAGTTTGGTTTGCCATTTCATCATGAACAGGTTGACAAAAGAACAACGCTTGCAAATTGTGCAAATTTATTTCGAAAATAATGGTTCAGTTCGCGAAGTTTACCGCAAGCTCCGTCCATTTTATGGTCGACATAATCGTCCATCAGAGCAATTAATTCGGTTAACCATGGGTCGTTTTCGCACTACGTTTACTCTATGTGATAATACGCATCCGCAGAGACGTCGAACAGTGCGCACCGAAGAAACAATTGCCGTTGTAGACCAAAATGTTGAAGAGGACCCGAATGAATCGATTCGCCACCGTGCACAGCAATTGGAGCTTTGTCCATCTACTTTATGGAAGATTTTGCGCAAAGATCTTGGCTTGCGACCTTACAAGATCCAGCTTGTGCAAAAATTAAAGCCGCGAGACCATGCAATGCGTCGTGATTTTGGTGTATGGGCCGAAAATGAGATTGATCCCGATGCTGATTTTCATCGCAAAATTTTGTTCAGTGATGAGGCTCATTTTTGGTTGAATGGCTACGTCAACAAGCAAAATTGCCGCATTTGAAGTAAAGAGAACCACATGAGACCCTTGAGACGCCATTACATCCACAAAAACTGACTGTTTGGTGTGCTCTATGGGCTGGTGGAGTCATTGGGCCAAACTTCTTCCGAAATAATGCTGGAGAGTCAGTTACCGTTAATGGAGACCGGTATAGAGCCATGATAACCGACTATTTTGTTCCCGAATTGGATGGCATGAATGTGGATGAGTTGTGGTTCCAACAAGATGGCGCTACATGCCACACAGCGCACGTCACAATCGATTTATTGAAGGAAACATTCGATGAGCGCATAATTTTGCGGAATGGACCTGTCAATTGGCCACCAAGATCGTGTGATTTGACACCATTTGATTATTTTCTTTGGGGATATGTAAGTCGCTCGTCTACGCCAACAAACCAAAAACGTTAGGGGACTTGGAAGCCAACATTCGTGGCGTTATTGCCGACATACGGCCTCATATGCTCGAAAAAGTGGTTGAAAATTGGACCTGTAGAATTGGCTTTATTCGAGCCAGCCGTGGCGGCCACATGCCCGAAATCATATTTAAACATTAATGGCATAAAATTATCCTTCCAATAAAGCTAAATTGATGGACATTAAAATGATTTTCTTGTGTTTTATTTTAATTCGAAGCTCTATACCTCAAAAAAAACACCCTTTACATAAAATAAATTTTCATGCCTAATACAAACCAATATCAAATTTAAAAACTAAGAAACAAAACCTTACGAAAAGAAAGCCGGTGTGATACTTCTACGGTTTTCTTGAAATAAAATCACCCCTAAAATTTAGCAGCGTGATGTATTGCTACCTGGGAGTACATTAGTTCCCGCCCGCTGGTTCCGATAACCAGAACACCTATGGCAATCATGAGATACTCTTGATTGAATATGATTGCCCTTTCTAGAAGCAACAAAAAATCTACTGACGCGCCTTAATAAGAACTACATTTCTTCATCTTTAACATTCCTCTTTTACTATAAAAAACGTCTGCAATTCATTTTCAAAATTTATGACATGTTAAATATTAAATTATAAAATAGAGAGAAACAAAGCGATTAACTTTAGTTAGATCTCTTTAGATTTGTTTATTTGTTTTTAAAAAAAATCAATTCTCATGTTTTAAGTTCAACGGAGTAAATAAGGTAAGTATAAAATTAAGGTAAGTATAAAATTAAGGTAAGTATAAAATTAAGGTAAGTACAAAATTAAGGTAAGTACAAAATTAAGGTAAGTTTTTTTCCGTTGTTGCAGTGTATCATAAGGTACACTATTTCGTTTTAAAATTTTGCTGTATTTTTTTTTTAAACAGGGAAGTCAAAATTTACTCGTAATTCTTAACAATTTACTTGCAATTCAAACAGCAAAAAAAATTGTTAGCATTTTAAATATCAAAATGTTCATTAGACTTGCATGGCAAAATGTATGCTTTAGAATTTATAATTTTAATTTTTAAAATAAGTATAATAATTATATTTACTTAAATTTTACCGACCTTTGTAATTCGATATTTCGTTGACCTCCATAGAGTGGTGAAGCTGGCAGCAATTTGTATTCCGGGGTGAACTGATTCGATGAATCTGCCGAGTTAGACGGGGATGTTGGTGGTACGGTGCGGCGGATGTGAAGTCGGAAGTGACGGTGTCGAAACCGGACAGACGATGATGATGCCACCAATCATTTTGTCGGGTCTGCGCGGTAAGTAGCAGGCGCACCGCTCAATATAGAACAGGCTGGAGTGGTTTAGCAAAGCGAGTGCTCGAAAAAATACGGCGCTGGAGTACGCAGCTAAGCGGGTGCTCCAAAAAATACGGAGCTGGAGTGCGCAGCTAAATGGGTGCTCAAAAAATACGCGCTGGAGTGCGCAGCTAAGCGGGTGCTCCAAAAAATACGGCGCTGGAGTGCGCAGCTAAGTGGGTGCTCAAAAAATACGCGCTGGAGTGCGCAGCTAAGCGGGTGCTCCAAAAAATACGCGCTGGAGTGCGCAGCTAAGCGGGTGCTCCAAAAAATACGGCGCTAGAGTGCGCAGCTAAGCGGGTGCTTCAAAAATACGGCGCTGGAGTGCGCAGCTAAGCGAGTGCCCGAAAAAAATGGCGCTGGAGTGCGCAGCTAAGTGGGTGCTCGACGGCACACTGGGTTGCTTGCGCTCTAGTACAAAAGGCTGTGCTGCCTAAATTGGGGTGACACGAATTAAAGCGGGCGTGGAGCAATTTTTTTAAGTGCAGAGTGTGGTGTACGCTTACCTGGAAGTAGAGCAAGTTATGCGATCGTTCCAGCGCAGAATTTTACATGCGCTTAACTTGCTAATGCTGAGGACTGTGCTGAAAAGCAAGTTAAGCGTAGCCGGTGTACAGACCGCACTGCATCCACTTTTCTTATGCACAATTTTTTCGCAACTAAGCCAAAATGGTGGTTCAGCTTCTTTCTTTCTTTCTTTTGTCTGAGGCGCAGTGTGGCCACCTCGTGGCAATTTTTTGGGTTATGAAAGGCGGGTTCACACGAGTTTTTCAACTTACGACATGTCGTTCCCAAATCATTGGCCACTTTAAGGGTGTTTTGCGACCTGTCCGCCAGATGTCTTTTGTCTGTTGTCGTGTCGTGATTGGCTGAGACCAATAGTCGACTACGTTGCCGTTTGGCTGCAATTTAACAAGAGTTATCGATATTGAGTCTTTTTGGAAAAAGGTCACTAGCCTCGTTCGCATGCATCAAATCGTTTGTCAGATCGTTTGATAATAAAAATTTTGATTTTGCCGCTTGCTGGACCAACAATTTGACCAATGTGATCACTTTTGGTGTCAAACGATGTGACGAAAACATGAAAGGCTAACGCGGCCTATTAACAAAAAATAATGTATGGTCGGCAAAGAGGTACTTATTTCCGTGAACAAAAAAAAATCTATTACAAACCTGCTTCGTTATCAGTTTTCAAACTTAGAAACGAACAGGAAGGACATGCGTGAGCATAAAAAAAACTAAATTTGTGTGTCACGTGTGGCTCGACCCACGGCCCTGAGATTAAGAGTCTCATGCCGGGCAACTATCTTATAACATATTAAGCTCTTATATCGGAGGCGTGGTATCGTCCAATGAATTTTCCTGCCAGGTCTTCAAGGTCATATAGTGCATTACAAATTACTTTTCTTATGTGACACTTTTACATAAATATAAATTTTGGAAGAAACTTTGCGTTTATAGCTTTTGAAAAGTCGCTTTGAGCGAAATTTCGGGGAAACACTTCTTGACCCTTACGAAATTTGACTTCTTTAGTTCTGGTATTATAAATTTTTGACGCTTTTTCATGAGCCTGCTTCAAGGTGTCTCTTATCTTACCACGGATATGATTCACTCGGTCCGAATTATATTTTACCTCTACATCACCATTTGCATGGTAATCCAGTTTTTCCAGGATCTCGTATGACGAGCCGTGTTGAATCATATTCTGGCTAAACAGAGCATAATATGAAGAACATTGAATTGCCGAATGGAAGTCACTGCGCAAAATGGCCAGAATCTTGGAAATAGTTTTATCCAATTGTGATGGTGCGCATCACTTCTAAGAAAATATCTGACTTTCGAAACTATTTCTCGGTTTGCACGCTCAGATGCGTTAGCTTGCGGTGAGTACAAACCCGTTTTGATATGCACGATACCATATTGCGAAATAAAGTCTTCCATTTCCCGAGATACGAATTGTTTCCCATTGTCACTGTGTTCTCTGATATATATTGACAATGACAATTCTCAGTGATATATTCTCAGAACGTTCAATTTGTTCTATATAATTCAAATGAATGAATTCCTAATGTGTGAAATCATATGCAACTTTAAACAGTGAGTTGATCACAGCTTAATCACTCAAAGACTACTGAAGAGGAATATGTAGCGATTTCCAAAACAGACTGTCTAGTCAGCTAAGTGATTGACTCTATACAGAGTTATTGTTGTTGTTGTTAATGTTGCCTTCTTTAAAAACTTACTTGATCTAAAGCTCACAATTTAATTCATGTAATAATTTCATAGATCATAAAAAAAACTAATTAACCAAATTTCTTCAGTTTTTTTTTTTTGAGTCATTGTCTTTAATATCACGTTGGACACAATATTGCCATCAACTACCAATTTAATAAAGGCATAATAAATTATAAATTGGCTTGAAGCTATAGCTTATTGAATTTAGCAAGTTTAAAATTATATGCGCCTTAATAGACTACATGGATTTTTTTTTTGCCATTCCTCAAAATTTATAACGATTTGATTATTTTGACTATTTTTTTTTTTGACAGTATATATTTATATATTTAAAATGTTTCCATATAATGGATACTAGTTCCCATAAACGAACTCCTACTAAGATTATTTCGTCCCTTGTTAAAATAAGAGGTGCTGGAAGAAGTGCCCGAGGACGAGGTCGAAGTCCAAGCAAGAGTACCTCCGCTGAATCACTTTTACACCCTTTTCAAAGTCGTTCTAATATAAAACATTCTCCTCTTAGACCGTCTTCACTGGATATGCCTCATTATAGTGGTCCAGATCCCCAAAATAGTGGAAACTCTTCATCTGATTAACCAAATTTAGATCCTTCTTCCGATAGCCCCCAGCCTGACGGAAATTCTTTTGATATGGCAGCACCGCCAAATAATATTAACCCTTTATAACCAACCGAAGCTAGTGATACTCAAGGAGTAGTACCCCAAAATCTTGTAGATGCCACGTCTATAAATTCGCTTGCTAGTTATTTGCAGCAAATGATTATAAATACTCAAGAGCAGTTCAAGGCCGAATTAAACTCTATAAAGAATACTATCACGAGTGAGAGACCGATTCCTGAATCTGAATTTCAACAAGAAATTGCGTCGGCGGAACTATAGTTGGCTAGTAATAGCAGATATGACAGTCCCATTCGTGCCAGTGCAGAATGCCATGTCAAGCTTAGAGAATGGAATGTCACTTATGATGGGGTCAGTAGAATTTCTGATTTTCTCTTTAAAATTGACACGCTTTGTGAGCGTAGCCACTGCAGCTTTGATCATTTGATGGCAAACTTCCATATATTCCTAACCGGAAGAGCGGAAGCTTGGTACTGGCTTTTTATAAAGCAGAATAAAAATGCTACGTATCCTTTTCTTAAGTATTCGATTTCAAAAGAATTCGGTACACTGGAAAGTGACCATGATATTGTTTTAAAAATTTCGCTAAGGAAGCAAAATCTTCGCGAGTCATATGACGAATTCCATTCTGTTATCGTAGCAATGAATTCAAGATTGCGTGAGCCTATGGCCTAGCGAACTCTCATTGATATTTTGAAGAAAAATGTCAGTCACAGTTTAAGATATAAGCTTTTTAATTCTGATCAAAGTAATTTAGAATCCTTTAGAGACACTGCTCCAAAGGCAGAACAGCTTTTGAGTGAGAATAAACATCAAACTCCATACCGTCATATAAATGAAATCAGTTATCACTCGCCAGATACGGATGACGATCCACAAGTCGATGCCTTGCAACTGGGCAGGCGGCAAACCGATTACTCCAAAATAAATTGTTGGAATTAGCTTTTGGTCACTCGTACATCTATTGTCTGGACGAAGCTAGAAATGTTTTTTGTTTCAAATGTGGTAAAAGAGGATTTACCACTCACAAGTGTCCAAATCCACTCACGGGAAACTACAAACAGAGCGAGTGGGTGACTGGGGACTGTCGTTCTGCCCATTAAATCCCAAGCTTATTAAAACAGATACGACCCTTGATTTTAAAGTCATCAAAATTTTAAAGCCATTCAGTCGTGATGTTTCCTCCCAAACATATACTAAGCCTTTTTCTCTCCACGAGCGTAAGTTAAGATATGGTGATATTAGATCGCAAATTTTTGGCAAAAGATAAAATTCTTTGAAAATTTTAAGGTGCAGAGAAAGATATCAAACAAGGAAGCGTTTTCGTAAGGTTTTAGAGAGTACGAAACTTTGCGATAGGGCGGACGAACGTCCATCTTCCAAAATGAAAATATTTGATGATTACATAACAGGTCTTTTAGACTCTGGAGCAAGCGTTTCAGTTCTGGGCTACAATTGCTTATCATTTATAGCCAAGCACAACGTCCTCATAAAACCCTTTCGATCTTCGATTTCAACCGCTGATGGCTCAAAACAAATTGTTGTAGGCTTCTGCTCGCTTCCGGTAATTTATAAGAACGTTGCAAAGACCATTGATTTTTACCTTGTGCCTTCGCTTAAGCAAGAAGCTTATCTCGGAGTTGATTTCTGACATGCGTTCGCTCTAGCTCTAGATATAATTCCAGAGGTGTGTGATTTAGAAACTGAAGATGAAAAAAATCTTTACTTTCATGACCTTAGTGCTGAGCAGCGATTAGAACTCGATAAAATTATTTGGCAGTTTCCTTCATTTTTCAAAGTTGGGCTAGGATGTACCACCTTGTTGGAACACTATATCGAAACTGGTGACGCTGTCCCTGTTAAGTCCAAACACTTTCCACTTTCTCCACCGAGACAAGAGGAAGCGTATGCCGAAATTGAGAGGCTTCTTAATTTGAATGTTATAGATGAGTCGAATTCGCCTTGGTGTAGCCCTGTTGTTTTGGTTAGAAAACTTGGGAAAGTTAGGCTTTGCCTGGACTCCAGAAAGGTAAATTTGTTAACAAAGAAAGATACTTATTCTCTCCCACATATCAATGGGCTTTTGAGTAGATTGAAAGACACATATTTCATTCTGTTGTCATGATTAAAGGTTTTTTGAAATTGATAATCCATTTTATTATTATGAAATGGAAATTTTGTCTATTTGACTCGATCGATTATCAATAACATTAATTATATCTTCAGTATAACAAATCTATTTATCAAGCTAACAAAGTAGTTTGTTAAAATTATTTATTAAAATGATGAAATTTTATTCCGATTGATTGACGAGTCTGTCAGCGTGAGTAAGCTTAAATCAAGTTAATAAACTTATATTTCAAGCTAGTAAAACAGTTTCTTCAAAACAACGCATTGAATTTGTTGCTATTTTTAATCAAATGGATGAAGTTTCTTTTGAATTGACGAAAAAATAATGCGTTATTGATAAAATTGAATTGATTGGACAATTTGGTTTTGTTAGGGATTAACAAAAGTTATGTATCAATTTTACCAAGAATATTTCTTTGAGTGTATAGACGTAGAATTCCTTTTTATATAGTAATAGAGAAAAATTCTGGTTTTTTTCATTTATATTTTTCAAAACTATTTTAAAGCATTTCATCTCCTAAGTAAATATTATTCAAAAACAAATATGTTGCTGTTGTTGCCTTCTTCAAACTTACTTGATCTAAAAAGCTCACGTAAAAATTTCTTTTGTTTGATATTTTTAGTGATAATTTGTTGTTCTTGTTCATTTTTTATGTTGGTTAAAACTAAATGTAGTTCATAGTTATGTTTAATAAATGGAAATATGTATCGAACAATTTAAATTATTTACGTTTCCTGTAGTAAAGAGCATATACATATATTTATTTATTAAAAGTAATTAAAATTTTAGTTTAAAAAAAATATTTTTAATATATAAAAATATAATGTATAGCATTAATAATTCGAATTTATTATTATTTCAAAAATAAATATACATATTTTCAAAGCAGAACGCTTTCTTAGTAACGCATGCGCAGCTACTGAAGCAGTTTGTGTATGTCTCATACGAATATACGAATTTGTTCTTGTTAGATTTTACTGTTTTGTGACTTTATAAAGGAGTGACAAAATCCAAAGTTTAATAACTAAACTTAAAATTTATTTTATATCATTTTAATATACAGCGTTAAAGTATATTACATGGTACATTTTTAAGTTATTGAAATGGAAAGAACGTCGATTGTCTGGCAAAATGTTTTATAAACAGAAAAACTTCCTTCTACTTCTGCACTGACGAGAGGAACACATTTAAAAGACGATATGTCATCGGATGTAAGGTCGTCTTCTAATTTAATAGTATAAACATTTTTACCCACTAATATTTCAGCAATAAAGGCTAAAAGTAAAGTTAATAAAAACTAGCATATCCTGAGTTCTTATCTAACTCTTTCTTCATCTTTCTACATACCCTTTCATCCCTTTCACCACGCCTAGAGCTTTTTTTTCATCGAGGTCTATAAACAAAGCTACTCTTTTTTCGAGAGGCAATATTTTTGATTGAAGGCACTCTATTGTTAGTCTATGTAATGAATATGTTTAAAAATTTGCATGTTTACATTCTTATTATGAAAAAGGCGAATATATCAATACTTACGGATTTTTTTGTCAAAAACAAGAAAGAACATACCTGATGACTAATATCCATTGCAAAGCATCTGTAAAAATATGTTAAAAGTGTTTTGACCTTGTATTCAAGCGCTCAAAATCTACTAAAAAAAATGTTCGAGTGTAGCGAGCAAGACGTGGCATTTTTTCGACGAATAACACCAAAAGGAATTCGACTACTGTTATAATATTTCTTGCGTATTTCAAACGGCTCATTAACTATATGTTGCACAAATTATTTCTTAGGGATTTACATTTTTTTATTTTGTTGCGCCAGATATGAAAAAACTTACACTGGAACATTAAGTTAAGTTTTGAAATTTAATATTACTGATAATTAATTATACATTAAATGACAGAGTATTTTGCAAATTAGGAATAGAATAAATAAATCCTTGAAATCTTTAAAAATATTGTTGTAACATTAGCGCGTGAGAAATACTTAGCTAAAACGCTGCCACTATTACAGTAAATATTACGAAGCGAACCAAATTCTATTAATAACTATAAAAACGACACTCCTTACATTTGATAAAAACTTTGCTTAAATGAAACATTTTAAACATGTTCAGTGCCAGCTTAAGGTACTTCTTAAATCAATCTTTTTAAATTTACGGACAAAAATTACACAGTGTGACGAAAAAATGAAAACGTTAGAATGAGTTCAATGTTAAGGTACTTTTAACTGCAATTTAGTTTCATGAAAAAATAAATGTTGTCCATGGGACATTATGTAAATAAAATTGATAGTTTACTATTTAATATTAATAGAAAAAAAAATAGTTTTGAGAAATTAACAAAAAATACAAGAATTGGCTTCGCTACATGTCACATTTTTTTTAAGGATTTCTGTTTACAAAATCATATTATACTTTAAATTCTACTGAGTTCATTTTGTTTTCCATTTCTAATAAGACAAATGGCCGTAAAACATCGATGAATGTTAGCGCAACAAAATTCGAACACATAAACTTTAAAAAGCAAATAAAAACAATTGTGACGACATTGAGAAGTCAGACCAGCTGGACTCTCAAAATGTAACTCTATGAGAATTGCTACAAATGGGTCTTGTAATTTTCTGGCGGTCACACTGTGATATTTCTTCATAAATATACAGATAAGAGGTAAAACAAAGTTTGGTATTAAATTCAGTTTGGATTTTGATCAGGGAATCTCTTGAAAATTGAGGTTAATTGATTAGAACATATTTAGACCTTAAGTAGTTTGTGTTGATAACAATCAATTAAAAATTTAAGTTTTGATCGAATAGAAAACAAGTAAAGATGTTCGCTATAAAAAATATAAGTATTGAAAAAACTTTATGATTTCTTCAACAAAAATATTCCTTACCATTTAAGGGAGCGTCCATTAACTACATGAGGTGACTTTTGCGATTTTTTGTTTCCCCCCCTAGTGAGATATCGTGAGAATTGGCTCGACCCCCTCCCCCCCCCTCTAATCTCACGTGAGATTGTTCAAAATACGTGTTTTCAGTGTAAATATGTTAAGCAATGCTTCATTGTGTTCGATTTATTAAAAAAACTCCTAATTTATTAAATTATTTTTATTTAGGACTAGTTGAGACAATAATTAAAGACTACTGAGATCGTAGTTTAAAATGACAAAGAAAAAAATCGAACAATAAAATACTTATTAAGTAAAAGTCATTTAAAATGAGAACTTCTAAAATTGGTGAAGGAATATTCATTCTAATTCAGTCCATGGGGACTCTTGTGCAGTCTCGAGATTGACTACTGGAACCAGCATGGCCATGTGATTTTTGGTAAACTCATCTGCTCTTTTTAGCCACCGTTATCGTTTGCACACAGAAGCTCATTAGCTCGACATGTGATAATACGTGAAGATCCACTTTGCGCGCTGGTGCTCGATGGACTACGCGCCGATGCTCTGCAACTCTTGTCATGGATGAAGTTAATACTGCATGTATTGCAGCATCTTTTTTGTAGATCATCGCGTACACTGGGGCAATAGAGGTCATAGGGCAAGTCCATGAAGGCATGTAAAGGTTGAATCGGTAAGTAGTGGCGAATCAAAAAGAGAGCAAACAACTTTACGTCGTGGTCACCAGGATCTGGGATAGTCAGATGCCCATCAATCTGTGTGAAAGGGTGTGGAGGTGGCCCCAGTATTAAGGTGCCTCACGCTCCATAAAAAAAAATGTTGTTCGACACAAATGCTCAATACAATCCTTGGTTTATGTTATACTGATTCCCCTAGAATTTCGACTCAAGCGATAGCCATCCGTGAGCTGGAATGGTTTGAAATAACCTCTATAAATCGAATTATTTTGTAACCATATTGGCTGGTGTAATAGTTGCAAAAAATGTAATTGTCAGGCCGGAAAAAGATCTTCCAATCTGCATCAAAAATTGTAAATGTTAAAAAACGCTATTTTTCATGCATATTTTTGATTTCTTTTATTTTTTTTCATACAAAAACTTTCAGAATTGCAATAATTTCATGACTTTTATATTTTTTAATTGAATTTCTTACGATATTTTTTCAGTAGGTGTTTATTTTATAATTAATATTTTACTTTTAATGTATATCAAATTAACCAATTCTGACTATCAATGCGAGCACTCAAAACCTTTCCAACGATATCTTGAAGTTTTTTAATTTTAGTGAAAATAAATTTGAAAAAAAATTCATGAAAAAGCATTATTTTTAATCCGAATGCAAAAATTTTAATTTTTTGATGCAGATTGGAAGACCTTTTTTCCGGCTATAATTTCTGACAATTTATTTTTTAAACAATTACACAAGCCAATATGGTTACAAAATATCTCGATTTTTAGAGTTTATTTCAAATCATTGCAGCTCACAGATGGCCATCGCTAGAGTCGAAATATATGGGGAATCATTATAACATAAACCACGGATTGTATTGAGCATTTGTGCCGAACAACTTTTTTCGTGAGACGCCTTACCCAGTATGTCCAGAGTAGCATGCATACAGGAAACCTGCATGCTGTATGCAGGCAGAAGCATGGGCAAGGCATGTATGGTCATTAAAAAAACCAACAATTATCCAAATTCGCTGAGTATGAGTGTTGTTTGTACACAGTAGCGTGCATACCAAAATATGCATGCTGTATTAGTACTAAGGCATGAACCTTGCATGCATAATAGTGTTTCTTAAAAAATATGAACTCCCACTGTGCATTTAAAACTTAAGGAGTGCAGTTGTACATAATTTATTAACAAAATATACATTAACATAACAGAATATAACAACTTTTAAAACTGAAATAAATAATATGATTAATTAATGACAACAGAAATTTTTTTCTTACAATATTTATGCAAATGTATGCATACAGTATTAATGGTAATGTATGCAGTATTAATGACAATCAATGCATAGAGTACTACGAATTCCCCATGCATACAGCAATAGTAATTGTGCGGGTACACAGTACACATGCTCTTGTTTGACACCGCCATGTAAAATGGAAATGAGCTTGCATTTATGCTGGCATGCATCCAAAACATCAAACGTATGCCTACATCATCATATGTATGCATCAATGTACTTACTGGAATGTGCTTCATGTGTGCACGTGTGTCACAAGTCGCAGCGCTCGTCGAATCGCGTGTTCAGCTAGCCGGTGGTAAAACAATCAACGAGCTACTATGCTACTTTCTTGCACTCGCATAACCGCGAAAAATGTTATAGTGTATAATTTAGTCATATTTTAGTAGAGAAACACGTTTTACTCAATTTAACCAGTTATCTCATAACTCTACACGGTTTCTTGCTGATAAAAAATTACTTCATTTTGCGAGAACCCCCCTTTACCTCACATGAGAGATAGTGAGATTCTGCTTAACCACCTCCTAAATGCCTCACGTAATTAATGGACGACCCCTAACATAAAAGGTCTTTTGTCTCGAAACAACACAACCTCCTTGCAGATCTCAATTAAACTAAGAATTTTTAAGAGAAGTTCTCAAAAAATTCGTGAAGTGGCTTTATTAAATATTACTATCAAATTAATTACCTGCTTCGCCTGCGATAAAAATTTTAAATACCATATAAAAATCTGAAATCTTAATATTAAAATTTTTATCTTCAAATGCAAAATAAAAAACGATTTGTGTTTAAATGGTATAAATATTAAAAAATTAGGTACTTTATTTAATTTAAACTACCTTCATACAGTATTGTTATGGTAACATAAAGTTGCTTGACTTTTTCTGTATTTTGATTTTTTTTTTTTAATAAGTCCTGCATAACAGGATTATAAAACATATTGGTAAAACATTCTTTAAATTTGTAATTAAAAAATGTAATTTTTTAACTTAGATTCTAAAGATATATATATTTTCTTAAGTTTCGAAAAATTTTCATTTATGACATGAAAATTTTGGCTATATCTCGAAAACTATAGATTTTCTCAGTACAACGCATTTTTTATGAAAAGTCGTTAATTAATAAAAATAACGGTAAACGAATGATTTTTCGAAAATAGTTTGTACGTATATCTAATAAATTGAAAATTTCCGTTATTACGACATCAAAATTATTGCGATATCTTGAAAACTACTCATATATAACACATTTTCTTGAGAATTAGGATGAGAAAACCGGATTTAAATTTGAATTTTTTAATTTACAAGCCAACATCTCGGCCATTTTCAAATCGATGTTCATCAAATTCCCTTTGTCTGAAAGTTCAATTAAGTGAGTGAATGAGAAAAGATTAACCCATTCAATGTTTTATATTGTTTTCACAAAACCTTTAAAATATTAAATTTTTGCTCAAAAAATAGGCCAAAAGTTGTTGCAATTTTTATTTTCCCCACTCTTTAGTACACATCATTTATCTGAAAAAATTGCTTAATTTTGACACAAAACTCAATTTACAGTTTCTATTATACAAAATTATGGGCTACCACTCCATATTATTTTTTGTATAAAATTTTATTTTTTCAAAATGTAATTATATTTTTTACAATGTTCTACAGCTTAAAAAATTATTTCTGTGAAAAAAATTTAAAATATTACAAACTACATTATCAAATTTTAGTCTTATACTACGTTATCGTTGGGTCAAATGACTCATTTGAGCCCATTCAGCTAAATGAGAAACGATGTCATCTCATTTCCCATACAAATTCTCAGTTGCAATTCAACTCATTTAAAACATTTGCATGATATTGGATACTTTCTTAAATCCTATTGAAAACTATTTCTAACGCATTCAATGGAGAGTGTACAAAAAACACCGAACATACTAAAGACAAAGGAAAACGTCAAACAACAAAGCATTTTATCCGCATTTTATAAGCATTTACCGCTGTCGAAAGTAACCATACAAATAAAATTACCAAATTTTAGTCTTGTACGACCAAAACCGTGCGAGATATAGCATTTTTAGCATATTGTAGACGTGAAAAGTAGGAGTGGAAAAATATTTATAGCCTATCACGATTTAACAATTCGTTTGGTACCTATATCGTCTAAATCGGTTCCGTGGTTCTCGCGTGATTGTTAAACATTCTTGCATGGTCACAACGCTTTTAATAGTATAGATAGATAGATAGATAGATAGATAGATAGATAGTATAGATAGATAGACTATCCACGCCAACGACCAAACAAAATCATGCATGCCATTCCAACGACAACGCCAACTCAAGCTATGACATGCAACCGATTTCTCAATTCACAGGTTGCATGGCTTATTGAAAACATATGTTGAATCTCTGTGTCATACATGTATTTGATATATGACGCTCTTTGTTGTGTATGTGAATGTAATGCCGTTTATAATATGACAAAAACACGTTTTGTTTATATTTATATATCTTATACTATTAAACGAGCAATATTTGTTTGTTTATTTGTTTGTAAATGAGTTCTCGAAAACGGCCCAAGCGATAACGGCACATAATATGGTGTCTTCATACCGATTTTAATGAGTTGTCCTGTGCACCATGCAAACGTTTAAGTTAGCCATGTCATTATCGAACTCAATGCGCTAACTTGTTTGAATCAAACCTAGCACTGTTGTAGCAAGTCACACTCAACAAGTTCGAACAACATGACATGGCTTAACAATGAGCTGCTGTCGCACAAATTCATCATTCAAATCCTTGTTCAAACAAATTCAAGTCATTGTTCAAGCAATTCGTCTTACGTAGTGCACTCCAATCTAAACTTTGCTATAACTATAACTTAAACACATTTATTTGATGCACTTATTATTTATAAACATTTAACACATAAATATCTATTCTACAAACTAACATTTCTATAAACGTAGCCTAATCACATTTATGTAGCAAACAAACAAAACAAACACATAACTATTATTTACATTCTTACTCGCTTGCACTTTATGTTTACATAACTACACTACATAACTGCATTACAATGACTACATAAACTAATGTTCTACTTAGTTACGATTATATTAAATTAGACATATATTTAATTTTGTATTTATTTTAAGTTAAAAAAATACTGTTACTTAGCTTTATAAGCCGAAGAAAATCTAAAAATAAAATCACTAAAGTTTTGAGCTTTAAATCAACTGCTCCTTTTATTATATTTCTAAGCGCCTGAATGCACTTTCGAGCAAAGAAATTTTTTTTTAAACTGGTCAGTAGCTCTCTTAAGCGCTGGCAATAATAATATGCGCGTATTATTAAAATAACCGCGTATAACTTTAATACACGTAAAACGCTTAAGCCTCGTATTAGTAAAAGTCGCGCGTCCAACATTACACTAGCCTTTAATCTCAATTAAAAAATACTCTGCGTCAGGTGGTGAGGGTTGAACTATAGTGCTCTTGGCTTACGAGTCACGCACTTAATGAATAGTTTTTGGGACTTTTGACCCTCTTTTATGACATCCATTTAACTTTTCAGTGCAAATAAAACACTCAGACGGTTTAGAGTACATATAGCTCTTTTTTAAGCTCAAGAAGAATCCTCAGTGAAGAGGAAATTACTTGGCCAAATCGTAAGATTTATAACGCCATCACAAATTACGATTCGTTTTGATTCTATTTAAAATTGTATTTTAATTGTGTCAGTCGCATCAGCGGATGGAACACAAACACAATTACCGCTGGCTAGTCGCACTTCACGACCGCGGTGATGAAACGACTTAAGTCTAATGGGAGTATAGCTTTGTTCAATTTTCAGCTCTATCAAAAACTATTTTCACAACGTCCTCTTTTATAAACAAAAGGTGGTCACTATGTTGCCTTAACAATGTTTCATATATTTTGTATGAGTCTAAGCCAGGGCCGCCGAGAAGGGGGTTGACGGGGTGTTTTCCCTCGGGCCCGGATTCTTAAGGGGAAGAGAAGTGTTTTTTTGTTTTCACGAAAAGTATTTTTTTCAAATTTCTTACCTTGCTTTAAATCGGCGATATCAAAAATTATATTGAAACTTTTTCGTGGCTTTGGAACTTTTGCATTTAATAAATTGATACCTTTGTTCTTAGTTGAATACTGTTAGAAACTATTTTGACTTGAATTGATACTTTTTATATAAATGTCGCGGCAACATTGTATATGAGTGCTTTCAGTCATCAGTAGAAATAACCAGTAGAAAATTTTTCTTATATTATATTTACAACATATAAAAAAAGATTGTCGTTTCTCAGCGTATATCTGAACAAACATTGTACTGTTATGCTATGTTATATTATAAATGAAAGGTTCTTGTAACAAGCTGATTTGTCAAAATTTAGAAAATAAGGTGGATACTGAATTACAAAAAACAATCCTACGTTATGACAGCTTAGTTTACTTGTTTTCTTCTTGGTGAATGTTTTTGATCTTGAACCCCTTTCTCGGCTCTAATTTTAACATTGCATGCTTCAGAAATATGTTTTTATTTCCTATTGGATCAGAACGTTAAAAGTACTGAGAATTCTCATAAAGTTTATTATAAACTATTAAAAAATATCAACTTTCATAGTTATTGTAAGTTTATTATAAACTATTAAAAAATATCAAATTTCATAGTAATTTGATAGTTTAAATCATTCTTGATTTTAAATGCAAATTCTAGTTGTTTGGTAGTTAAAATTTTTTGTTGAGCTTAAGGTCAGGTTATCACCAGCGGCCGACGGTGGACACAGTGAGGAGCAATCCTCACTACGTGCCGCCAGCAGTCACACCTCCCCTATGGTTGGAGCAGGCCATAGCAGTTGCAAAGCTACTGCCAAAAATGTCACCGGGGCGGGAGCAGGCCTGGGTATAAAGACAACTACTGCCAAAAAATCCACACTACTGCGAAGGGGTGCCATAGTCGATGCAGACTCGGACCACGTTAGCGCAAACTCAGTTGAGGACAGGCTTCTCCTCTCTCCGGACAAGTCAGCGGGTTCCAGCTCCTCTCGCAAGGAAGGGCCCAAGACCAAGTCAAAGGAGGGGTTGAAGGCCAAGGCCAACTACAAAGCGGCCCTTAAAATCTGCAGCCGGCTGTCAGGCAAGATTGATCTCTCTTCCAAAGAGAAGGAGTCGCTCGCCTGGGCTAAGCTAAAGGTGGAAGAGGGTCGCTTACACTTCGCGAGCAGACCAAGCTTTGCACCTACGACTTCGCAGTTCGCGAACAAAGTAGAAGAGCAGGCTGCTCAAAAACGCCAAAGATCGGTGGAAAGTGCGAAAGTCGGAGCTCCAGCAAGCAAACGACAGAAGCAGAAACCGACCACAAACACAATCCCGCAGCCTAAACAGGAGGTAAGAACCAAGGCCAGTGACGTGACTAAACGACACCTGATCGTGGCACTGATCGACCGGAGTGATCCCCTAGGCAAAATGACCCTTGAGAGATGGAAATCCGTAGAGATGAAGCTTCTCGAGGTGATGTTCGCGAGGTTGGAAGCCCAACCTGACGCTCCCATGCCCACATTCGATGGAGCAGGCTGGCTCAATGGGGTTAAGATCCTAAAGTGCAACGACGATCCAACTCTGCACTGGTTGAAATCAGTAACCCCGACACTCCAAGGCCTATGGGAGGGTGCCCAACTGGAAGTAGTGGACAGGACTAGTATCCCGTCCCTGCCAAAAGCGAAGGTACTCTTCCCGAGAGTAGTGCCACAGGAGTCCGCACTGAAGCTTCTACAGAAGCAAAATCCAGACGTGCCAACAGCTGATTGGAGGGTGTTGAAGGTTGCTGATCCGCTACCTGATAGTAGCGGGGGGCAGCACTACATCCTCCAAATCAACAAGGAGGCAGAGGATATCCTCTACGCGCGTTACGGGAAGATGGCGTGGGGCGTTGGTAGTGTTTATCTGCGCCTCAAAAAGCGCCACCCCAAGGACAACAACAGCAACACACTAGAGTCCGGAGAGGTGGAAAAAGACCTCGGCCTAGAAGCCGTGACCAACGCTGCCCAAGGACTCAGTCTGGTAGATGTGGGTGACGGAGGCACACCAACAAAAGTTGACCCCGTAAAGGAACCTTCAGCCTAATGCAGTTGAAGTTCCTTCAAATAAACCTGCATAAATGCAAAACCGCCAGCGCAGAACTACTTCTCGTATTGGAGGAAGGAGGCTACGATGTGGCTTTAGTACAGGAGCCGTGGATTGCCTCGGGCAACGCGGTATCTGGCCTAAAGTCACAAAACTTTGATACGTTTTTCGCAACAACAGTAAGTAGAACAAGAACAGCCATCCTTATAAGGAAAGGCATCTATACTTATCTAATGTCTCATTACAGCACTGACGATCCTGGTCGCCTCTTGCTACATGGCGCATGACGTCGACGCACCACCAGACGAGCTACAAAGAATGGTAGCAGTCGCCGGCGGGAAGAACCAAGCAGTGGTCATCGGTGCAGATGCCAATGCACACCACCTTCATCACCAACTTCTGCTCAAACAAAGAAAAAACTGCGGACACAGCAAGGCTCAGGAAGCTACTCTCAAAGCAGCCCCAAAGCATTCAGAGCCAGCTACGCAAAGACAATGGCCAGTGGACGGAGAGCAGTCAGGAATCCCTCGAGGTGCTGTTAAAGGCGCATTTTCCAGGCTGTATCGAAGCTCCTAGCACTGCTACAATACGAGGGCACAGGACGACCCCGTTACAGGTTCCACACGACTTAATAACGTCGGATGGAATCGTATGGGCTATAAACTCGTTCTCGGGATACAAATCTCCGGGACCAGTCGGTATAATTCCTGCTATGTTGCAAACGGCTGAATCGCGAGTCGTCCCATGGCTGAAGAATATATTTAATGGATGCATCAGGCTAAACTATGTACCTGTGGCTTGGAGGACAGCGAGGGTTGTATTCTTACCGAAGGCAGGTAAGGGCAGCCATCCATGTCCGAAGGACTACAGGCCAATAAGTCTGACCTCCTTCGTACTCAAAACGCTCGAGAAACTGATTGACTTGCACCTAAGAAACAATTCAATCCAGTTATCAACCAACCAGCACGCGTACACGAAAGGGAAATCGGTTGAAACGGCACTACATTCCCTAGTAGTAACCCTAGAAAAAGCCCTCCACCACAAGGAATACGCACTCGGGGCGTTTCTAGATATCTCTTTTGCATTCAACAATGTATCAACCACCGCAATCCTTAGTGGATTACGTGCAATAGAGGCACCACCGGCAATAAACCTTTGGTTAGACAAGTTGCTAAGCTGCAGAAAGGTGCGGGCTGAGTGGGGCACTAAATCCATGGTAAGGGAAGCTCACAGTGGGACACCCCAGGGAGGGGTCCTCTCGCCACTACTATGGAATCTTGTAGTTAATGAACTACTCGAAAAGTTCGCAGGTAGAGCCCCGAGGATAACTGCCTATGCAGACGACATAAGCATTATTATAGTAGGGAAATGTCTATCAACAGTAAGCTCCATAATGGAGAGCACACTCAAAGATGTACTTAGATGGGCAAATTCAGTCGGTCTTAGTATTAACGCAGAGAAAACGGATCTGGTTCTGTTCACGAAAAGGTACAAGATACCACAGTGGATACCACCGAAATTGAACGATATACGTCTCATACCGAAAACTCACACAAAATATCTAGGAGTCGTCCTGGACAGCAAGCTGTCATGGAAAACCAACGTGGAAGAAAGGGTGAAGAAATCCACCATTGCACTATGCACATCCAAAAAGATGCTAGGCAGTACTTGGGGTCTCTCACCCTTTCTGATGCACTGGATCTATGTTACGGTAGTGCGTCCTATTCTACTCTATGGGATTATTGTGTGGTGGCCGGCTGTGAACAAATCAACATTCCTCAAGCACTTGGAGAAAACTCAGCGGCAGGCAGCGCTATGCATCACGGGGGCACTGAAGTCAACTCCAACTAAAGCGCTTGAAACGATTCTAAGTATGGACCCCCTGGACATACACGCAAAACTAATAGCCGGAAAAACGGCACAACGCCTTACGGCAGCAGGCAACATGCACATTCAAAATTTTGGACATTGTACAATCGGAAAGGATCTACTTAGTAGCACGGACTACATGGTACCTCGCACGATAGTCAATTCCAAAGTACGAACTCTTTTGGGACCAAACGACTGGTGCAAAGGTATAGAACAAGCACAGCAGGCGGTCAACATATTTACCGACGGCTCCAAAATGCCTACGGGGGTAGGTGCGGCGGTGTATTGCGCAGAGCCTAATATAAGGCAGCCATATAAACTGCCGAACCACTGCAGTATCTTCCAGGCGGAAATATTTGCCATAAGGAAGGCTGCTGAGATAGCCCTCAGCATGGACACACAACACTCTAACATCAACATTTTCGTTGACAGTCAATGGCGATCAAATCCATGCGCTACGCTAGCATCAAGTCCAAAAGTGTCTTGGCTGGCAGAGATGCACTAGATGCACTATGCGCTTCGAAAAGAGTGCGCATCTACTGGGTCCCTAGCCACCAGGGCATTGAGAGAAACGAGATAGCAGATGGTTTAGCAAAGGAAGGCGTAGGGCTGGAATCAGAACTCGCAGAACATGTACTTACTCCGCTACAAGAGTTGTACAGGAACCTCGAAAGAAGAGCCGCACTAGCAGTGAATCGTAGATGGAGAGATACGACAACGTGCAAGATCTCGAAAATCATGTGCAATGCACAATGCGAAAAACGAACTCTGTTCATCTTGGCACGCCCGCGCAAAGATTGCAGGACACTAGTGGGCATGCTCACTGGTCACTGCATGACGACAGCCCACGCGAGGAAGCTTGGCATCACCACGGATGACAACTGCAGGAAGTGCAAAGAACTGGGCACAGTGGAGACTCTGGAGCACCTACTATGCACATGCCCCGCCCTACTTAGATCGAGACTAAAATACCTAGGCTCATCGACGTTCCCGTCACTTAAAGATGTAGCCAGGGTGTCTCTGGAATCCCTCCTAAGGTTTGCGAACTCAACGCAAATCTTTAAAGACTTTTAAAAACAAACACAAAGGTTCCTTCTGTTCGCTACCGGTACCACTAAGGACCTGAATTGGTCTATGTGAGCCTCACGAAGGCATCCGGTCTAACCTAACCTAACCTAAGGTCAGGTTAGAACAATTAATTGCTCTATTGAATTTTTTCCAAAGAAGCAACAACAACAACATTTTCAATATGAAAAGGAAAACATTACTAGCTGATTTTATTGCAATTTCGGCCCTGCTAAAGGCTTCATCAGAAATCTTTGTATGCAGGCGGGAATCGATCCAAGACCATGCCGCCTCGTGTAAGCTCATCTCAGCGCAATACACCAACAGAGGCGATGGGATTTCAGTTTCAATTTCTCAGTTTCTTCTCCCTTTTCTTGTTTTTGTTTTTAATTTGCTTTACTTTAGTTTATGCTTACGTTTTTATATGGAGTCCAACATTTTGTTGGAATTCATCAATAGCAAAGCATGTTTAATGAAGTTGTTTTTAGATTTGCTGACATATCTTCAGACTGTTTCAGTGTGTTTTTGGTCGGGCTCTACTATTTGATTAAAGTTTTCTATATGACCTTGTTATTTATTATGTGGATTTTCTATGATTTAAATACAATTCTAAATGTTTGATTGCTTAAATCATTCTTGATTTTAAATACATCTTCTAGTTGTTTGATAGTTTAAAATCATTTATTGAGCTTTAGGTCAGGTTAGAACAATTAATTGCTCTAACGAATTTTTTTCAAAGAAACAACAACAACATTTTCAATATGAAAACGAAAACATCAATAGCTGATTTTATTGCAATTTCCGCCCTGCTAAAGGCCTCATCAGAAATCTTTGTGATGCCGGCGGGAATCGATCCCAGGTCGTGCTGCCTCGTGCAAGCGCATCTTAGCGCAATACACCTACAGAGGCAATAAAAACAGCTAGTGATGTTTTTATTTTAATATTGAAAATGTTGTTGTTGTTGTTTCTTTGGAAAAAACTCGTTAGAGCAATTAATTGTTCTAACCTGACCTGAAGCTCAATAAGCGATTTTAAACTATCAAACAACTAGAATTTGTATTTAAAATTAAGAATGATTTAAACTATCAAACATTTAGAATTTGTATTTAAATCATAGAAAATCAACATAATAAATAACAAGGTCATATAGAAAACCTTTCATAAATTATTCATATCAAATTGTTAAAATTTGACAATTTTTGAAAAAAATCCTTTAAAATATTTTGTTGCAGTATGTTGTGAAGAGCATGAAAATGTGTGTGTTAAGGGTCCAGTCTGCTTAGTTGGGTCTAAAAAATCAAAATTTTGTTAATTTTTCGATAGCTAGACCTGTGTAAAATATCATACTTAAAGCGCAAATCGGTTCTTCACAGGTTCTGAGCGGAGCGCGTCAGAGTAGACAGGGAGCAATACTTAAATCTTTAAACGCGATGTCTCATAACTAAGTCAATTTTTAACGATCATTGATTTTTTTAAATACGGGTAATTAAATTATCCATGGAATACCTTGCATATTGAATTTTTTACCAACAAAAAAGTAACTAACATTTTCAGTGCAAATGACAAACAAATTTTCAAACTCCGCCATTTTGTTATTGTTTAATCAATTTCATTAAAATTGGTATATTTTATAATCACGCTTACACTAACAGAAAAATATTAAATGTACCTGAAAAGTTTTAAGTGCCTATATTTTGAAGTTTATCGAAAAAATATTTTTGAAAATTACTTATTTTTCGGCCTGTCTAACCAGACAGTTATCTTTATTAAACATTGACAACGTATGAGTACATTTTTCATTAATGGATATGAAAATGTATACATATAATTTATTTATATACTCGTATCTGTAAGTTTGCAACGTTCCTCTGTATCTTACCAATAAATTAAGGATTTTAAAGATAAGAAAAAAAATATGATATACAAAAAATATCATTATATTATAACTTATACAACCATTTGCCACGGATCCTTCTCAACTTAAAAAATTGTTAATCTGCTGCTGATCTCAAAAAAATAAATTTCAAAATTCCTCCCTTGCTTCTTGTTGGTCTTATCCACCTTCAGTGTTGCCATGAAAAAAATTTGCATTTCATAACTTTTGCGCTAAGCTCATCGGGTTCTCGTCTGATTTGTGAAACTTTAAAACCACAACAACGGTGATTTTTCTTCGAGTAAATTAACGAAAAATTTTGTAGATTTTGGCCAGCAAAAACTACCAAAATAGAAATATCAGTAAAAAGATTATTCATGGAAAAATATAATTTTTAAGTCATAAATACATTGCTTTATTAAAAATATATATGCAAAATCGAACATCGGATCTTTTTTCTGTAATCGTAACATTTTGGTCAAATATTGGATCATCGGATTCAAGACTGAAAATCGTAAAAAATCCGATGTATCGGACTATATGGCAACACTGTCCACCTTATCAAAAATAAACTCTTTTTTTGGCTAAATATAGGTCTTGCATATTTCATTATTGACGTCAGCTTAAGGTCCAGCAATACATGAAATCAAGTTTTAAAAAATAAACATTTCTCACAAGAAATTATTGAAGCGATTTATTTGAAAGTTTGAGGGTGTATTGAGGCATGTTTTAAGAAAAACAATTTATGATTCAAAAAATGTGTACATACATAGAGTGACCAGAAAAAAACGAAGTTTTAATTTTTGGGGAAAGTATTTGAGAAATAGTTTCAATAATGTCTAAAAATAAGTTCCTAAAAATTTTATTGAAATATATTAAAGTTTAGAGGTCCCTCCAACTCGTTTTTCACATTTCCACATACCATTTTCTTATGTCAACTTTAAAACCGGAATGAAAATGTATTCTTGACACCATAACTTATTTTTCATGTTCATTTCAAAGGTCATTTTCAATGTTAAATAAGTGGTTTAACTTGAAATTGACATTATTTTTTGCTACGGTATTTGGTTTTCAAGATATTAGCGAATTAATATAAAAATATTTTAAATATTTCAGAAATTTCATTTTTAAGACGTCATATAAAAAGAACGCAAACTACCACGAAAAATGTTTGTAAACAGTTTTGTTATGTAATATTTTCTGATGAAAATACAGAAAACAATGTTGTAGTAAGTCTAAAAATGTATGAACTATGACCCAAACTCGAAAGAGTTGGGCCATCTTTATTTTATCCTCCTCTTAAGTCTTAAAAAATTTTTTGACATATTTCTGATAGAATGTTTTCTACTCCAGAAAAATAAAGAAAAAAGAAACACGATTAATGTAAAAAGAGTATGTATTGATAAGTTTTAATTAATATAGACAAAAAAGATCAAAACTTCAGATATATAAACTACTATAGGTAAAATGTATTGATTGGTTTTATAAATATACACAACAAAGAACAAAACTTCAGATATATAAACTACTATAGATGAAATCATCGTTAAAATTTTTGTAATCTTCCAAAAATATTCTTCTTTGTACACGATGGAAAATTTTTTTATTGTTCTTAACTCCTTGGAGTAAAGCTTGATATTGTTCTTCATTTGTTGTAATTTTCCCATTGAAGTTGTTTGCCAAGGCAATGGCCTGTTCTGCAACGTCATTTGTAATTATAATGTCTTCAATTGTTTGAAATGCTTTAGTGTAGTTTTTATCATCTTTCCAAAGGGAAGGATCTTTTTGAAAAAATTCTGAAGATATATTGCTTAATTTAAAAAATTATTTTTGTTTGATGTTATTAAGTCATAGAATATTTTTAGCATTATCCCTTGATATTTTTGTATTATTATTTGGTTGACTTAATCTTTGAAGCATAACTCGGTTTTCATTTTCGCTAATTCGAGGGTCAAAAAAATGCCAATGCAACTAATATAGGGCTGCCATAAGTCTTCAGCACTTGACCGGGACAACTTTACACATTTTTTTTTATTATTCAACAATCAAATACGCAATTATAAATTATAAAAACATTATAAATTGCCGTTTATAAAAAAAAACATTAATCAAAATAACTCACAGGTACACATGGTGTGTAATACATAAGCAATTTATAAATCTTATAACAAAAATCAAAGAAACATCAATTCAGTCAGTGAGGTAAAAAAAAATATTGTTAGGAGATATTCATAATTAAGGCTCAATCGTATTTTGATAAAAAATTTTAATTTAGTATTTTAAAAAAAATATGTATATATTTATACATATGTATATTGAAACGAATTTGCAAAATATTTGTTCAGTTTTTACTGACAAACTTTTAGTTTTTTCTTCAACATTTTTAACCGGGACATTTTTTACTGTGCACCGGTACACAGGGACATCGATCTCAAAACCGGGATATGTCCAGGAAAATCGGGACGTATGGCAGCCCTAAACTAATAGTTCATTTAAATACCACAAATGGCCGTAAAATGTCTTGAAAGCTCTGTCAGAAATGATGTAATTAATTTCGTTGTAATCATAAATTTCATTTAACAACATTTCAGTCTCTGTTTGGTCGCAATTCTAATCAGACGTAATCATGCTGTGTAATAAGCGTAATGTGCAACAAGCGCCTAAAAACCAGTGATTTTATTGCTTGCTATTCATGCAAAGTCGATTGCCATAAACATTGCTTCGGCTTGACTGATAAATATTGCAAGCTGATTTCTTATCACTCTAATATACGAAGTCATTGGGATAGTTGTTTAAATAAACCTGGTGACTTTCACTCAGTTATTAATAAATTAGTTATTGATGTTAATGAGCTTAAAACCATCTATAACAATTCTATTTACTGCAAGGGCATTGAGCCGACGAATCCCTCTAATAAATAAGTCTGCTGCATGTACAGCTGCTGCGAAACCAACGCCTCCTTCTTATGGCAACATGACAAAGGCCGCTACTGCGGCTGCTGAGAATTTCTGCACTCCGGAACTCCCCCGACTATATGCGCGAAAAACTGCTGGTGAAGTAAATGAAACTTCTCGTTTACTTCTCTCTCTCCAAAACCAGTTTCTGGTGGTAGCACTTTCACTATTAATGCTGCGTCGAACGACTTATCGTTCTAACGTTGTAAATAAGACCGAAATGTGTGATATTGCTATCTCTAACGCTGTTGTTGTTCCGGGCTCTGAGAATACAGCCGATTTAACTTCCACTGAGCACAATGGTGACGCTGATATTGATGTTTTAAATGCTGTTGTTGTTCCTGCTCTCGTGAAAACAGCTGTCTTATCTTCTGGCGCTCCTAGTGTTGAAGTTGCTGCTGGTGCTGTTGTTGTTCCCGCTGTTGAGAAAACATCTGATTTATCTTCTGTTTCTCAATGTGTTTCTGCTGGTGCTGGTGTTACTAATGCTGTTGTTGTTGCTACAACCGATTTTTCTTGTGCTTCTTCTGAAATTTTGATGCCGATATCTTCTACCGATGTTCTACCAAATTAACGAACGAATGATGAGTGGATTTTAGCAGGCAATAAGAAAAAGAATAAGAAAAATAATAAACAGCGTTCTCCTGAAGTTGCTTCTGTTGGACTAAACAATATTCATGAACTTGATGTTGTGTCAGAATGAGGTAGTTAATTTATCTGCTTTTGGGCCTATTGTCTCTGAGCAAGATATCATCAATTATATAGTTAAGCACACAAAAATTGATAAAATAAATCTTACTTCTAAAAAAAGGCACTGCTATGAAAAATGTTAAAAAAAATACTTTCAAGCTCGGTGTTAGTGAACAATTTCTTGATAATATTCTTAGTCCATCGCTTTGGCAAGAAAATGTTGAAGTATCGATGTTTAAAAATTTTCGGAGATAACCGGGAAGAATTCATGCAAAATTGAATCCTGTGAGCGTTACGCTTCTAAATCTACTAAGAAATTGAAATGTTACTTCTAAAATATGTCTGGTATAAGAGCCAAACCTTATTTATAAATACTCATCACATGAAGATTATGATGTGTTTTTTTTTAAACCTGGCTTAATTCGGAGTTTTTTGAAGGCAAATATTTTAATATGAAGTATTTTAACGTTTATCGCAAGGATAGATACCCCATTGCTACAAGTCATTTGCGTGGTGGTGGCGTTCTCATAGCAGTTAAGCGTGTGCTTTGCTCGAGTATTATGTCATTGAGTATTATATATAATTCATCCTCTTTGCTGGACCAAATATGCGTAAAAATAACGGATGCAACTGATTCTATTCTGGTCTGCTCTTCTTGCATTCCGTCTAATAGCAATGAGGCTCTCTATGTTGTCCATGTTGATAATATTTTGCACATTCATTCTTTAAAGGAAAGCAACAGTCACTTAGCGATCGTCGGTGATTTTAATTTATCGAGAATCATCTGGACATATATTGGCGATGAGCTTACTCCAACTAATATAAATACTACTCATGAAATTTATTTTATTGACAGTCTTGCTAGTCTTGATTTGTATCAAATGAATAATGTATTTAACAATTTATGCAAATTGCTTGATTTAGTGTTTGTATCTTCAAATATTAAATATGAGTTGTCTGAATGTTTCTGTCCGATCTTAAAATCAGATATGCATCACAAGCCGCTTATAATTAGCTTTGAATTTTATTCATTCTTCAATAGTTTTTTAGAAATAAAAATCATACATCTATAATTTATGCAATTTTGACAGTGTAAATAATCTTATTTTCACTCTAAATTAAAGTGCTTTGTTCGAAAGTAAAAAAACTGAACTGCGAAAATAATATACTGCGTCATAATAAAAAGAATTTTTAGTTGCCTTGGTATACAAAAGGACTTAAAAAAGCTTAAAAACCTTCGTAACAAATTGCTTAAATTGTTTATGGCGACAAATGAGCCCCGGTATCATGAAAATTATGTGCTCTATATGCGCGAATTTAATTTTCTTAATAAGTTTTTATACAAGCAATACATATTGAATTTTGAATCCTATATTAAAACTAATCCGAAAAGTTTTTAGAATTTTATTCAGTCCAAAAAAAGTGTCTCACAAATTCCTACTTCCATGTCTTTTGAAAGTAGGTGCTCTACTAACATAGCTGGTACGGTTAATCTGTTTGCAGATTTTTTTAAGTCTTGTAAGAACCAAAAATTCTGTGAATTTTTAGTTTACATGCTAAAGCCATAACTTTGTTACTTTTCAGCGCTTTTAAGTTAATGTTTCCGGCCGGGATGCCATGTAGCGGAGGGCAGATTTCTCGCCAGGTAAGGTCAGCCACCATCAAATCGCCCACTAGGCCAGACGACATCAGCTGGTTATTCCAGTAGAGGCTCGAGAGGAGCCCACGAATAACAATCCACCTTAAAAAGGTAGTTGGCACTGAAGAAGTGCCTCCGACATCAGGGCAGAGAGGGGGAAACGTTTGTGCAGCTAGATGCACATTTAAGTTGTAAAAAACTTAATTCATGCATAAATATATGTGATAAATATATTTATAAATACATAAAACATTTATAATAAAACATATAAATTACCTAAATTTGAGAACAAAAGATATAATAAAATATAACTCATGAAAGCATAGTTAAGTATTTATGAGGAAATTGAAATAGCTTTAATATTATAATAATATTTCATAATTTTAGAATAAACTATATTCAAATATATTAAAGGTATAAAACTATGAATAAAGTATATGAACAGTTTTAATTAAGAAGGACTAGCAGTAATAAGTATTATTTTTCCTACTGGGTAAGCTTTAGTTAATGTGTTAATTAACTTTGTCTTATTTTATATTTTCATGGTCACGAGCCGATAGCGGCTATATGGCAACGGGTCCCTGGCATGAGCTAAATAATTTATATATGATAGCTGGCTAAATAAAGGGTGTTTTTTATAGAGTGATACAACTTTGAGTTGGCATCACTGCTTTATTTGAACACCCATTTAACAGTTGAGAGTTGGTTTTTGTTAAATTTGCTTTGACATTTTATTATAGATTGACTTACATCAGAGCAACGCGTGCAAATTGTGGACATTTTTAATCAAAATAATGATTCTGTTCGTCAAACTTATCGTGCACTTCGTCCATTTTATGGCGTACATAATCGTCCTTCAGAGCTGCTAATTCGAAGAACAATAGATCGTTTTCGGACCACATTTACTGATACTGATAATGTGCATCCCGTCAGACGCCGAACAGTGCGCACTGAAGAATCTGAAGCCGCTGTACAGGAAAGCATTGAAGATGATTCAATCAATCAATTCGTCGCCTTTCTCTGCAACTGGGGTTGTGTCCTTCCAATTTATGGAAGATTTTACGAAAAGATCTTGGCTTAAAACCTTTCAAGATTCAACTTGTGCAGCAATTAAATCCAAACAACCATCGCATGCGCCGCCAATTCGGCGAATGGGCTGAAGCACAAATTGATATTGATTTTGAATTTCCATGGAAAATTTTATTTTCCGATGAAGCCTATTTTTGGTTGCATGGGTACGTAAATAAACAGAATTGTCATATTTGGAGTGAGGAGAATCCACAAGTTTTTGTCGAAACACCATTACATCCACAGAAAATTACTGTTTGGTGCGCTTTATGGGCTGGCGGAGTCATTGGCCCATATGTCTTCAAAAACGATGATAGTCATAATGTTACTATCAATGGTGAACGGTATAGGAGCATGATTCGAAGTTTTTTCGTGCCTCAATTAGCTGGAATTAATCTTGCTGATATGTGGTTCCAACAGGACGGAGCCACATGCCACACAGCGGGCGATACAATTGATTTACTCAAGGAAACTTTTGACGAAAAAATAATTTCATGAAATGGCCCAATTAATTGGCCCCCAAGTTCGTATGATTTAACCCCATTGGATTATTTTCTTTGGGGTTATGTTAAATCACTTGTCTACGTCGATAAACCACAAACAATTGAACACCTGGAAATCAACATTCGAAGAGTTATCGGCGAGATACGGCCACAAATGCTGCGAAAAGTTTTGTGAAAATTGGTGTTCCAAAATCCAAAATTGGCCGAAATCATAATTAAACATAAATTTCATAAAATTTTCTATCCAATAAGGTCCGTTTCATTGATATTAAAAATATATTACTATGTTTTATTATGCTTTAAGCTTGTATCACTTTATAAAAAAAACCCAGCCAGAACGTGAGAGTGGCGTGATGGCAACAACAATATGTTTACATCAAGCCACACAAGCAAGAAACATATTAACAACAAGTTAACCACCATTAAGCAGCTGGCTGAATAGAAACGAGCCAGAACTGGGTGTAAATATATTGGCAACAACAATATATTTACACCCAGCCACACGAGAATTAGACATATAGAACGAGTTAATTTATATAACATAGCTGGCTACATAGAAGCAAGCCAGAACGGGAGAGTGGCATGATGGCAACTACCAGGTTCCTACAGCCAGCCACACGAGAAGGAATACGTAACGACCAATTAACACACACAAGCAAGAGCCGGTGAGAAACCAAGCTACCCAAGAAGAGGAAACTCGAGCAACGAGTCAGTCATGTGTAAATCTACAAACAGTGTAGTTCAAATAAATCCGGGGAAGAAGTGCGACTTACAATTCTTAAAACGCGGCAGCCAAGTTGGGCAGTGAACGAAGTACATACTTGGAAGCGTTTTTTTTAACAGAAGCGACAGCAGAAAGTCGGCAGAGAAAGTCTTCAGAGGAAGTCGACAGTGAGTTGGGAGAGAGTTGGGAGAGAGTTGGCAGAGAGACGGCAGAGGATCCGGCAGAGAGACAGCACAAAATTGTCAGAAACGCTGACAGAGAGATGGTAGAGATGCTTTCGCCTTTTCGCAGTCGACCCAGGGACCGCGGCACCGAAGCTATTGTCATTTGACACCCGGAGGAGGACCACTTATCGCTTGACTCACTAAAAATACCAAATTATTTAATTTATTCTTATTTAAATTAATACTTAGGATTTCGTAATAATAAAGATTTAACATGGAAATCCACGTAGACGCGAGGTGAGAGGAGTTTGGAGTTGAGACACACGGAACAGCATAAGACCAAGATAAATTGGATAACCACTAGTGGTCACATCCACCCCATATCCTTTCTTTCCTACATTTTTCCTTCTACTTACCTTACCCCTGAAGAGGCAGTCGTATCACTTCTCAGTATTCTTTCCTATATTTTTGCTTCTACTTACTTTACCCCTGAGGAGGCATTCGAATCACTTCTCAGTATCCTTTCCTACATTTTTCCTTCTACTCACCTTAAGCCTGAGGAGACAGTTGAATCACTTCTCAGTTTCCTTTCCTACATTTTTTTTCTACTTACCTTACCCTTCCGACCACGCGGAAACCAAGGACGAGAGCATCAACTCCAATCTTCACATCACGCTTCGCCGTTTACTTGGGATTCCATAATTTTCCTAAACCAAATATTTTCAATTAAATATTTTTCATAATTTTCCTAAACCAAATATTTTCAATTAAAATATTTTTAAGTAAATATCCTAAATCACATATTTTCAATGAAATATTTTCAATGAAATATTTTAAATCAAATATTTTTAATTAAATTTTTTAAATAAAATATTTGCAATTAAATATTATAAATTAAATATTACTAACTAAAATACTTACGTTGCTAAGCCAAATATTTTCATTTTACCTATTTACTCTGAAAACCAGTTGTTTATTAAATTTCTGAATTTAGTCGATATAATTCAAATTCATTATACTCTAGGGGATATAGTTTTAAGAATTTATAGATAAACAGTTGTTGTTGTCTGGAAAACTTGTGTTTTGTTTTAGCGTTTCTACAATTAAAATCTAAATTTTTGTCACGGACCTCGTGTACGCCGAATAATTTGGATACAACGCTGACGGAACTGTAAAATAATTCCGTAAGCGGTTTGCAGCTATAGTAGCGGATGGTGAATTAGATCCTAGGGATGTGCAAGTCGAAGTCGAAATAAGTCGAAAGTCTTATTAAGTTGGCAATCGAATTTCCGATTTTAAAAAAAGTCGAAAGTCGACTTTTGCTTTCGACTTTTTCTTTCGACTTTTTTCATTTTATGCGAAACAAAAACCTTAACGCTAATCTGAGAACTGTCTTCTCTAAACTAATAAACAAAATAGCTGTTTAACAACAAATAACGCTGTGTTGGCAACTCTTGATTCGATAAATGTAAAATAGTGGTCGGCAAAATTAAAAAAAAAAGAGACTGTAAGTGGAAGTGTGACAAAGCAGTTGCGTATCATCTGATAACGTTACACGCGTAACAAAATGTTTTAGTGAAATTGTCAATATTTGAAAAGCAGGTGACAATTTTTATCAAAATTTATTATTTTTGAGCTTCAAATGTTGTTTCGAAAAAAAACATTGCAACAAACACATAGAAATATCAAGAATACTGGGTAACAATTGTTACTTTGCCAGAATACAAATTTATATTCACAATATTTAAACTATGCTCAGATGGATTCATTTTTTATTATAGAAAACAGAGGAATGTTCTGCTTTAAGTCGAATTGGCAAAAATTTTAAACGAATGCTTGCCATTGAAATCACAAAAAAAATTTACAATATTGAATTGGTACGCTTTTTTTAACACTTCTAGATCCTAGGTTCAAAAAGCACGCATTTCAAAATATCTGTGAGTGTTCTCAATCAATCTTTCACCTTGGTAAGCAGCAGTACATAAATAATTACTGCAAATATTGCCCCCCTTCCCTCCCCTCTATTTAGGTGACCTTGTAAATGCCGAGATGAGACAAACAAGAATTTCAAATAAAGAAGTTGTGATAGCGGCATCGACATCTAATAATCAAGAATCCGATAACAGTGACATATTATGTTTTTTGGATGAGGTTGTTAAAACAAATATGGACTCTACAACTGATGAAATTGAAGGGATGCCTACTCAGCTACACCTTTATCTGGCTCGTCCAGCTGTTGATCGAAAACTTAATAAAAATCTGCTTGTTGTCTGGAAATGCATGAAAACTGAATTTCCTTTTGTTTGGGCCGTTCCAAAAATATATTTATCAATTGTTGCAACTTCTGAGCCACGTGAAAGGTTATTTTCTCATGCTGGTCTCATAACGAACCAATTGTGAAACAGGATTTCGCCAGAACATCTTAGCATGTTGGTTTTTTACATTCTGTTACTTGTGCACAAATATATCGAGCACTAACCGCCAAATTAACGTAAGCGCCTCTTTTCTGAAATTAATTTTTAACTGCAAACGATAGTACGACAACAAAGTCGTCATCTCCAATAATTTCACATCTCTACGTTAAACTGTTCTAAAGTTATATTTAACACAAAAATAAAATTTACATGTACCGCTTATGCAAAAAAAAACAAGGAAAATGTTTCTCTTGTAAAATTTGGTTTATACCTCATACGTTAATTCGGCGGTTAGGGCTTGATATTCAGCCCAAATATAAATAATTTTTCCTGGAAAATCGGAAAAGTATTTTTTTCATTTATAAGATAGCAGAAGAGACGTCACATATTTTTTTACTTTTATAAATATTGAACGTTGATGAAGAAATTAGCAATAAAAATTTCCAAAACGTTCTTAAACTTTATCTTGAAAATTTACTCTCCCCCTTTCGATAACCCGGGCAAAATTATTCATAAGAAGTCTGATTATCTATATAAGAACTAAGATTGCAATATTTTGTTTTTTGTATTTTATTTATCTACTGAAGTACCATGTTTTAGTTTATTTTTTAACAATAAATAAAATTTTACATATTTGCTTCTTAACTGCCCTACAAAACCGGTACAAAAATATTTTAAAAAAGTCGAAAAAGTTGAAAAGTCGACTTTTAAAAGTTCAAAAAGTCGACTTTTACATTTTCAACGGTTGAAAAAGTCGAAGTCGACTTTTGCTGGCAGTTGCACATCCCTATTAGATTCTCAACTAGAACAACGGTGGGCGCAGTTGGAAAGTAAACACACCGACAAGCGACCAGTGACGTCAAAGCTTATAGAAGCGGGTGCTGTGCCAAAGAATCCCAGTTTTTAGGACGCGCCAACACAGCTCGTGGTACCGGACAGGGCGAATCATCGCGCAAGAAATCACGATACGATGTCATACAGCCACGATTGATCAGATGCGAAAGTGGGGAGTCCGATTCAGCTCAGCCCGAGACCCTTTGGAGTTCATCAAGAGATTTTAGGAACTCGTGCTGGTGGACGGACTACATGTGGATGACCTACCCAGGACCATGCCAGAGCTGCTCCAAGGACGGGGCGCTAATCTGGTGGCGCAATAACAACTCAAATTGCGACACCTGGAAAAATTTTAAAGTCAAATTTCTAATATTTTTTAAATTAGAGAACCAAATTCGGAGTAGAATCCAACGGCCGCAGGAAAAATTTAAAGAATACAGCCTTGACATCATCGACTTAATCAGACACGCTAATTGCTCGGAGAGCCAGAAGCTGGAGCGCCTGTTTCGAAATCACAGACAGAAATATCATCTTTATATTCGACGTCGGGATTTCGATACATTTGAAGAATTTCAATCACTAGCCGAAGAATATGAGCTTATCAAAAGCAGCGGCGATTCTACTTAATCGGGACCACGCAGCAGGGATGAGCACAGTCGAGTGGCCGGCGTCACAGTATGCAGAGACGCCATAACAACAACAAGAATCACCACCGGACTGGCCTAGGCCAAAACCTCGAGAAGGCGTGTCTAGCGACAACAACCGTTCCAACTGTTGGAAGTGTGCACAGGCGGACCACGGGCAGAGTAGCTACCGATGTCAGACCGAGGTAGTTGAAGCAGAAGATGAACCGCAAGGCAGATAACCGGCGAAGGACGGTCAGTCATCAGCATCGGGAAACGCCGATGGGCCCGGCGCAAGCCTAGGAAAACCCGGTTCCAAACACTTAACTCCTCGGAAACATTAAGAGATTCGAAAATCGGAGGATTCATGCCAAGGTGATAATTTGGCGGCACCAAATGGAAGCGACCATCGATACCGGTGCAACATGGAGCTTTGCCAGATTCGAACGTCAGAAAACCAGCGTTCTTTTATTACAAATGAGCGCATGGCTAACGGCATGGCTAACGGCTGAAGGTGGTGAGAGAAATGCTAATAATGAATGTAAACATGGGCAACAAACAGTGTGAGTTGCCAGTACTCATTCTTGCAGGCGTCGCAGATGACCTACTCCTAGGAATGGACTTCTTACTTAGTGCTGGGGTCCATTTCTCATGTGGTGGAGAGAAGCAAAACTAGCGCATTCAGCGACGTGTACCACAATCCGTGAAGAACCAGACATGTCTTCAAAACAGGTCGATGCTTTACTCCAAGAAGAATTACAAAGATTTTCTTCTATGACCGGCCCAGCCCGCCCAAAATTGTCTTGTTAGACGACCGACCCATGAAGCAGCGATATTTCCCAAGGAATCCAGCAGTGCACGAGATAATTAACAAAGAGGTGGACGACCTTCTGAATTAAACAATGCATCCAACCATCCCGTAGCCCACATAGCTCACCGATCGTGCTGGTTAAGAAAAAACTGGAACCTGGAGGTTATGTATCGACTACCGCCAACTAAATTCCAGATCCTCACCTGACGCTTATCCTCTACCTCATATCCAGCACATCTTGGACCGCCTCCGCAACGCCAAATATATTAGCAAACTGGACCTAAAAAACAGGTAATGGCAGACCCCTATGAATCCTGCCAGCAAGCAATATATCGCCTTCACGGTAACAGGACGAGGTTTAGTTCAATGGCGAGTGATGCCGTTTGAGTTGTACTCAGCTTCTGCAACTTTCCAGAGAGCCCTGGATCAAGTAATTGGACCGGATTCTGAACTCTGCGCTTTCGCTTATCTCGACGATATTATCGTCACCGGCAGTTCGAGAACAGAGCAATTGAAGCACCTACAAGAAGTTTTCAGACGGCTTAGAGCGGCAAATTTAAAATTGAATATCGAGAAATGCGAGTTCTTTCGTGCCAAGACCAAGTATCTGGGGCACAAAGTAAGCGAAAAAAGAATCCACACAGATCCCGACAAATCTGCTGCGATTAACCAACTGTCACCACCCACTAGCCTGCGAGATATGCTGTAGTGTGCATATGATTAACGTTTACAAGCGCATACGTCACTCAACAACAGCTAATATTACTGGCCAACAAATGTGCAACAAAAACAAAGCTTGTTATTAGACACTGGTGTCGTTGACATGAAAGTGTGACAAATTGCATTCATGCTGAATGTCATTGAGTTTTTTAATGTTTACATTGCACATATTTGTAAATATTCGTCACTGAAGATCAATTTTCTTATGACAAAATTAAAGGACGAAAAGGGACCCACTGTGGTCTGCTTCGGCAAATCCCCAACTTATTATATATATGACAAAATTAAGTCGTATTTTTTGTAGTTAATTACGATTTGTTAATATTATAATAATTAGAATAAGAACAAGAAAAGAAAGTTTGTTATAAGCACTATAACAATTTGAAATAAATTTCTGACTTGTATTATAAACTGAACTGTGCGTTAGTCGCTCAACTTTATTTATCAAGATCTCAAATGGTGCATTTTAATGCTCCCACAGTCGGCAAAGCCTTGCTGCAAGTTAAACTCAAAAGGCAAAAAAATGGACCAATAGTAAAGCAATTTTATCTTTAGCAAACACCTTACATAACCATCCTGCGGTACTTAAACCTTACATGGCGATCCTGCCCTACCGTTCCTGAGAATTTTCTGATCCTGAATTTCGGTTCTGATGAACAAATTTACTTAAAATATTCGAAGGAAAACTAGACAAACTTTTTGAACAGCTAAATACTCTAAGACCAGAAACTGAGGAATATGATCCAGGGTTTGCATAGCATAGCTCCAGTATATATACTGACTCCGAAGACTGCAGGACCGAAACCTTTAACAATCGAAGAATATAAAAAGAGGAACTCAGTGAAGCAAGTGAGGGAGGTTACTACAGTACAATTCAAACCAAAGAAGCGAGAAGGAAAACAAAGGACATTGAAGAAGCTACTCGCGGAACTTCGCAGATTAGCTAGAAGAGCTTCTGGAAAAAATAGAACCAACCAGCAGTCAGAAATAAAGTTGACCAAGCAACAATTAAAACTGAAGCGATGATAGGCAGCATTTAAGCCACATCAGGAGCACTATTCAACTCACAAGAAAAAGACTAAGATATCATGATAACAGAAGAAATAGTTATGAATTATAACAACAACAACAATAGTGGCAACAACCGTGACAACCAGGAAATAAGGAATATAGTAGAAATAATATGTTTACTCTTCATGTTTGTTATAACAATCAATTGGATAGTTAAGTATTTAAGAAGTATTTAAAGAAAAAATTAATGCAAAGTGTAACTGTAAGCAACACTGTATACAAAAAATATATAGACCTATATATATAAAAACTAAAATCAGAATAAATTTTTTTAATAACCATGATTAAATTTGTAAGATACCAGGGATTTTATGGTCCACTGCTCAATGATAATTTCATAGGAAAAGCCTATTATGATAGAATAATAAGAAAAATGGGCATTCGCAAAATGTTAAATGCAGAAAATCCAGTTGTTATTTATTAAAAAAAAACGATTTCTTAATTGAAGAACAGGATTTAATATGTAAGCTTTGTGCATGATGAGCAACGAAATAAAAAAACTAAAGAAAATATTAACTACTTTAAAAAAAGTCCAAATAGAACATACACTTAAGAATACATAAAAAAAGTCAAATTAATACTACAAAATAGTAAAGAAACAATACAAAAAGAAGCTAGCATCAAAAACATAAGAGAAGACATAACGATTTTTTATAATATAAAGTCAACATAGAGAAAGAAATATTAAAACTTTTGAAAATAAAAAAAAACAGAAATGGCAAAATTTGAGTTACTAACCGCAAGAGTTAATGCCAGCTTAAGTTAATTGAGATAAATTAATGCCAGAATTTGACGGAGAACAAAAGAATCTGTCAAATTTTCTGACGATAATGAAAAGGCTAGGCTATCAAAGGACGATAATGAAAAGGCTAGATAAGTTAAATTTGTTTTGGCAACAAAACTAACAGATAAAGTTAAGAATTAACTCCTAACTGAAACAAAGCCAGTTACTATTACAAATTTAAAAGCAACTCTAAGCAAAAATTTCAAATCAAATATAAATTCACTAAATATTCACATTGAGTTGTCAAGATTATATCAAGGAAACACAAGTGTCAGGGTTTTTGCTGAAAGAATAGAATTACTAATAGCAACGTTGAATCAGATACAAATAGAAGAGCAAGGCGAATCAAATAGAGAACTAATAGTAATTTTATTTATTTATTTATTTATTCGATTGCTAAACCTTAACAGGTTTTATAGCAAATTTAAAATTATACAATAAGATATTTAATACAATTCAAAAATATAAAGTCTGATTTTGATTGAAATCATGTATTATTAACAAACTAAAAGTTTTAATAAATTGCCTAAAGTATATAAATTTATTAAAGTATAAAAAAAAAATATAAAAAAGTTAAGTCAAATCAAGTTAGCAACAATTTTTGTATCCGGACATCGGCGGAGTCGTGTGACAAACAAGGTCTCACACCCAATAAAACACCACTCCAATAAGTATATATACACAATATATATCGTTCTGTCTTACTGAAGCCGGTGGGATACTGGCTTGACAGGGTGGTTACTCGACAAACTAGGTCAACTTCACCAAACCAATTTTCATAAAACAAAGAAAACCAGTTGCGAACGCAGGCATCAAGACAAACTAGGTCTTATCGGCCACTCATATTAATATATTACAAATCGATATAACGTAGTGTTTCAGGAGGTAAAAACCAAGACACCACGGTACCGTTGACAAATATAGTCACATTCATCATGAAGATATAAGGCAATTGAAGATCCCAGGTTTAGGTTCATTCAGATTATTTAGATGATCATACACCAAAATTATCCATTTTAGGCTTAGGTCCATTTATCTATTTAGATTGTTATATTAATGTGTTAACAAATATCACCAGATGCATAAGATATATGTTTGAGAGAACTTAATCATCATCAACGACGGTACTGCAGGCAATCTATAATTTTATGTTTGATTGAGTCCATGGATTCATTTAAGGATATAACATCAGATACATAATTAAAATCACCGCAGCGCTTCTAAGAGGTTCATTTTGCAAATAATTAGTTCTACAAAAGTTCATGTGGAGTAACTCAAAAGAACTTCTAGGACGAAGAGGAATATTAAAATATATTTTACTCAGTAAATTTGGACTGTTGACATTTCCTTGTAAAAGTTTTATAATCCATCAAGCATTTATCATAATTCTCCGATTTTTTAAAGAAGGAAGATTTAAGAGTTGTAACCGATATTCATAAGGTGGTAAGTGAAAATCAGTATTACAATAAAGATAGCTTAAGCAAAATAAAAGAAATTGTTTCTGCACTGATTCAATGTCGTCTATGTAACAACCGTATCGTGGGCACCAAACAACTTAAGCGTATTCTAAGATAGGCCGCGCTAGGGAAGTGAATAAGGTTTTCTTATGAATGGATCATTAAACTCTTTTTCCCAACGTTTAATAAATCCTAAAGTACTTTTTGCTCCAGTTATTATTTACATGAATATTAAAGCGTAGTTTAGGATCCATTGTAACTCCAAGATCATTGAAAATACCTAAGGACTTCAATGGATAACCACAAATTTTGAAGGTACATTTCATTGGTGGTTTGCGAGAGAAAGACATATGCTTGCATTTCTTCATGTTGAGGTTCATACGGTTCGTTTTGCACCATTTATGAAGATGATCAATGTCGGCTTGCAAAAATACAGCGTTATAATCATTTTTAAAAGAAAGGAAGAGTTTGACGTCGTCAGCAAACATTAAGATGCTAGAATGCATTGTGACAGATGGCAAATCGCTTATAAAAAGTAGAAACAGAAGGGGCCCAAGATGACTTCCTTGAGGTACTCCTGAAGTAACAGGAAACTCATGTGATTTCTTGAGCTTAAAAAGAACATATTGTGTTCTATTGCTTAAGTAAGATTCAATCCACTTTACCAACGGTATAGGAAATCCAACAAGATGTAATTTTAAGATCAATAGTTTTTGATTTACAACGCCAAAAGCTTTGCTAAAATCCGTGTAAATAGCATCAGTCTGCATGCCTTTTCCAAAATTTTCTATAGTTTTTGATTTAAATTCGAGAAGGTTAGTAACAGTGGATTTTCCAGAAAGAAATCCATGTTGGAAAGGAGGCATTAAAGATTTAACGCTATGCGATAGTCGTGATGTAACAATTGCCTCTAAAAGTTTAGGCAAGCGCTTAATTTTGCGATGCCACGGTTTATGCAGCGGAATAATAAATGAATATGAAATGACCAACTTGCCCAAAGTGCATTAAAGAACGGGTTAAATGATTATATTAAATCAGTTGTTGTAGCTTCAAGAGCCTCAAAGTTCAATGAAGCAGAACAAATTACTACAGAAGCAGAAACTAGACCAAGACAGACCAATGTACATCTTGTAGATAGATATAGAGCAAATTACGCCAGAAACAACTACAACAATAATAACAGATTTAATAATAACAATACTTACAGAAGCAGTACTAATTTTTAACGACAAAACCCAAACAATAGGAACGACAGATTTCATAACACACAGAATAGGGGATATAGACAATATCATACACAAACATTTGGGAGAAATCTTGAGCAAAGGGTTAGACAAAATCAATCGGGAAACCCAAGTTTCCCCGGTCAAGTGAATCGGGGCAATTTCGCACCGTATACACAACGAATTTTGTGACACTCGAGATAAAGGACAAAAAAGGAGCATTTATATTTTTAATAGACACCGGAGCAGACATTTTGATTCTAAAAATTATTCAAAGCACATTAAATTATAATAACACATGTAGAATAAATGCGTTTACAGATAAAGTAATATATTCAAAAGGCACGTCCAATATAGGTTTAGAAATAAGTGATAGCGGAGAAGCACGAGTTTGGATGCGGATTTGTAGTTGGCAAGAGACTACGGCCCCACGTCCTGCGATTCACACCTCTGAACGAACGACTTGCCATAATCCGCATCAAGGTTAGATTTTTCAATATAAGCCTAATATGTGCGCACGCTCCGACAGAAGACAAGGACGATGAGATCAAGGAAATTTTCTACGAGCGCCTTGAAAATGCTTACGAGCGCTGCCTCAATCTCAATATTCATAAAGCCACCTGGATGTCCCCTGATCAAAAAATCAAGAATCAAATTGATCACGTTTTGATCGACGGAAGGCACTCTTCCAGTGTATTGGATGTACGCAGCTAAGAATACACGCAACCCTACACAGAGAAAGCTAGACGTCGACAAGCTGCAATCGAAACAGACAGCCGATGCTTTCGCCACTCGACTCTCACTCCTGCTTCAAAGCACTCCTCCAATCGATGATATATGAGCGCAGTGGACACACATTTCCAACTCCATGCGTGCGGCTGCTGAAGAGGTGATTGGCTACCAACGCCCTCGCCGAAACCAGTCGTACGACCAGGAGTGTCGCGACGCCACTGCAGAGAAAGACGCCGCCTACAAAGCCACCCTGCAGTCGGTTGTAACGCGCGCTGCTAAGGAGCGATACAAAGAAAAGAGGAGGGAAGAGAGACATATTTTCAGGCGGAAAAAAAGAGAGGCAGAAAAGCGCGAGCAAGAGAAGATTGAGATGCATGGTGACAGGAATGAGGCCCGAAAATTTTTCGAAAAAATATGACGCCTTGCCGATGGTTTTAAAACCGGGGCCTCTTCCTGCAAGGATGAAAACGGGAATCTAGTGACAGATGTCCAGAGTACACTGACGTTATGGAGGGAACACTTCTCTAAGCTTCTAAATGGCGACGCTGACAACAATCCCGCCAATAGAGATGATATTCCGGAAACCCCAATTTTGGATGACAGCGTTGAGGTTTCGCTGCCCGACTATGATGAAGTTCTGATAGCTATAGCTCGGCTTAAAAATAACAAAGCCGCGGGAGCTGATGGCTTACCTGCTGAGCTGTTTAAGAACGGAGGCGAAGCTCTACTTAAATGCATTCACGAGCTTCTATGCAGAATATGGTCGGAAGAATGCATTCCGAACGATTGGAATCTCAGTGTGCTCTGCCCAATCCACAAGAAAGGCGATCCCACTATCTGTGCCAATTACCGTGGGATAAGCCTTCTTAATATCGCATATAAGGTCCTGTCGAGCGTTTTAAAAGATTGAAGCCCATTGTAAACGAACTGATCAGACCTTATCAGTGTGGCTTCAGCCCTGGAAAGTCCACCATCGACCAGATTTTCACGCTACGACAAATCTTGTAGAAGACTCAAGAAAAACAAGTCGACACCCACCATCTTTTTGTCGACTACAAAGCCGCCTTCGACAGCCCAATAAGGAAGCACCTGTGCTCCACCATGTCTGAATTTGGTATTCCTGCAAAACTAATACGACTTTGCAGGATGACACTGAGCAACTCCAACAGCGCAGTTAAAATCGGGAAGGACCTCTCCCCACCATTTATTACCAAACGAGGTTTCAGACAAGGTGATTCCTTATCGTGCGACTTTTTCAACCTAATGATGGAAAAGATCATCCGAGCTGCTGATCTGAGACGTAGTGGCACAATATTCTACAAGAGTGTTATGCTGCTTGCGTATGCTGATGACATAGATATCATTGGCCATAATACGCGCGAAGTCAGTGCAGCATTTTCCAGATTAGAAAGAGAGTCAAGTCGAATGGGTCTGTCACTGAATGCAGATAAGACGAAATACTTAGTGTCAACAAACAAACAGTCCCAGCGTCTTGGAACCCACGTTACCGTTGACAATACCTCCTTCAAGGTTGTGAAGAACTTCGTTTATCTGGGATCCAGCATTAATTCAACCAACGACATCAGCATTGAGATCAAACGAAGAATAACTCTTGCCAACAGGTGTTACTTTGGGCTCAGTAGGCAATTGAGAAGCAGAGCCCTCTCTCGACGAACGAAAATCACGCTCTATAAATCGCTCATCATGCCCGTCCTACTTTACGCATCACAAACCTGAACGCTGAGCAGCTTAGATGAAAAGACTTACGAACCGCATCTTCGTTGGAAAGACCAAGCAGAGGACAACCTGACGAAGCTTGGAATTTCCAACTGGCGCCAGCAAGCGAAAGACAGAAATGGCTGGTGCAAATTCTTGGATGAGGCCAAGACCGACATACGGTTGTAGCGCCAACTAAGTAAGTAAGTAATAAGTGATAGCACAATAAACCATACATTTCAGATTATTGATAACAATTTTAATTTATCCAGTGATGGCATTTTGGGGTGAGATTTCTTTCAATTTTACAACTGTAAAATTTTACAACTGTAAAATTGATTATGAGACTTATGTTTCAATCATTAATTATGAAGAAGTTGAGATAATATTACCAATGAACATGAACACGAAGAATATTGGAAGCATAAAAATACCTGCAAGAACAGAAGTCATACAAGCTGTGGAATTTCAGGTAGATCAAGACAATGTTGTAGTTGGTAAAGAAATCAGCAAGGGAGTATTTTTAGCAAATTCAAATGTACCATCAAATGGCAAAAAGCATGTTAAAATACTTACACTAGAGATACTGAAGTTTTAGTCTACAATGTTATTATAGACGTCTCACAGACTACGAAATTTTCGCATACGAAACAAACAAAATTACACAAACAGATGGATAAATTTGAGAAAAGAATTAAAAAATTAAAATCTAAATAAAAAACAGAAGCAGATATCTTGAGGCTATGTGAACAATTTTTGGAAATATTTCATCTAAGAGGAGAAATCTTGACGAATAATAATTTTTATAAGCAAAAGAAAGCAATGACAGGCACAACACCAATGTACAAAAAAAACTATAGAAACCAAGTCTCAAACATGCTCAAAAATGATATTATAGAACCCTCAACAAGTCCATATAACTCTCCATTACTTATAGTACCAAAGAAGGGTAAAGAAAATAAAACTAAATGGAGGCTAGTTGTAGATTTTAGATCTTTAAATAAAAAAGTAGTTGATGACAAATTCCCTCTAACCAGATTGGATGACATCCTCGACAAATTAGGGAACGCAAAATATGTTTCTACTATAGATATGACCAGTTCATTTCTCAAAATACCACTAAGTAAAGAATCTAAATATTTAATAGCTTTTTCCACAAATCAAGGACATTATCTGTTTAAAAGACTTGGTTTAAAAATTTCAACGAACAGTTTTCAAAGAATGTTATCAATAGCTTTAAGTGGCTTAAATGCGTCAGCTTTTCTATACATAGATGATATAATAATAACGTAAGATGATAAACTGCGTTACTAACGCAGGGTGGATTACACCCATAAGTTATGAAATATGGGAAAAATTTATTGATAGTTTAATGATGCGAACATTATATCAAATTTAATCTCTTTTTGTATATTTTGCTATATTGTACAACAAAATTTAGTACTTTTTTTTTTAAACTAAATTATAAAAATTACTCATTTCAAAAAGTGTCTGGGTGTTTTACACCCACCTTAGTAATGGAAGAACAAGAATTTCAGGTGGTTTACACCCACGTTAGTAATAATGTTATATTATTTACTATAAACGTGTGATTTGTTTCTCAAGTAAAATAAAAAAGGTTTTTAATGAAAATCCACTTCTGAGCAACACAGGAAATTTAAATTAAAGATTTAAGCCTTTGCTCGACTGAAACAGCTTCGACGATTTCATGACGTTACGTAAATCAATAGAAAATGTTTGTGCTTGCAAGATCTTAGCTCGTTTTTCTCAACACTGTGAATTTAGATTTAGCCCAGTGGAAATGGTCGAATTTCTCGTTGTAGTTTTAACGGAACATTCAATATTGTGTAATGTTTTTGTTTAACTTTTTGTATTTTAAAGAAAAGGACCTGCCTCAAATTCTTTGCCGGCGCTTAATAACGCCACTGGCTCTAAATATTTAATATTTTCTTTTTTTATTCTCAGCCGGCATAAAAATGCACTTAGGCTTGAAATAATATTTTTTTTATTCAGCCGGCATAAAAATGCACTTAGGCTTTAAATAAAAAGATGAAGCTGATTTGAAGCTTGCAGAATTAATGATCTTTATTTTTCAATTTTCGGTGCTTATAAAGCCAAACAACGGTATTTTGAAAAAGTGCATAATTTTAACATAAAAAGTGCGTGAGTGAATAATAAATATAAACTTAATGCGTAAGTGCGTAATGCAAAATAAATATACAAAATATATAAACATTAAAAGTGCGCGAGTGAAATAAATAGAACATTAGCTTAGTGCGAAAGTGCGTCATGTAAATCTAATATATAACCACGGGTCATTGTGCGTGGTGAATATAAACAAACATAAATACAGTGCAACCAAATAGTTTGTGTACGTTTGGTTGCTTAACTTGGTGCGCTCTACAATTGTTCTATTGCATTTTACTAGCTATTTGACAAAAAATTTGAACATGGTTTTTGTCATGATATGCAATTATTGCATCATTCAATTACTTTTTTAATGGTCCAATCAGACATTTCTTAACAAGTGTAACATTGAAATCTGTTTAAAGGGATTTACGTGTATCTGATTATGCACAACATGGCAATGCATGACAATGCTCAGATAAAAACAGAAATGTATATCTAGATAGATAAAAATTGAAGTTTTATTTAATTTTGATTTCAGCGTAATCTTCAATGCATTTCATGATTTGGCAAAACAAACGTGAAATTGTATAATTCTTTGACCAAGAATTCCTTTGATTGTTTTATTTTGACTATGTGACTAAGTCTTGCATAATCGACATTTATTCTATGTGCTATCCACTTATCTGCGATGCTTGTGCTGCTGTGCCATAAGAGGCTAACGTTTCAATTATAACGAATAATTAGAGGTCATTATTTTAAAAAATTTTCATTGCAAAAAATATTTTTTTAGATAATTTTTTTTCATGCATCTTTTAGCTTTTCAAATTGGTCCTCTCGAAGAACGTGGCAAATAATTTGATCTCGGAATGTGAAATTATTTAAACCATTATGATTTTTTTTAGTTCTCTAATTAACGTTATTTTGATATATTTTTATTAAAATTAAATATTAATTAAACTAGATGAATTTTATATTTAATAGAATAATAAAATATACGATATTAATAAAAGCAGGACCGTTTTACTGTTTTAGGGTTTTTTACTAATTCATGAATTTCAATTTATGGGTGGATTACACCCAGGTTAGTAATGACGTTACTCCGAATAGCGTTAGTAATGCAGGGTTAATGTTATTACGAGCGCAATGAAGAAAAACGTAGAAAAGAATATTAAAAAAAATAATGAAGAGATAAAAGAAAACCGTGTAATTTCCTTAGACTCAAATGTGGGGATTGATCACCTTTATATCTGGGACTGTATACCAATATCAGAAATTAGAATTTAGAAAAAGTATTAAAGAATATAAAGGTACCAAAAGAGTTGAAATAAATATAGCAGCAAACACTGTATTTGTAGAATTTAACGATAATTCTCTATCAGACGTAAAATTGATTTTGAAGAAGTTAATATTTATGTTGAACAATGCAGATAATTATCTGCATATTTTTATAATAAAAAGGTAGCGCTTTCAAGAAATAATAAAATTTTAGAAGAAGTGAACATAAGTGAGTTCAAAGATATATTTAATGAGCTCCAAAAGAATAAAAAGAACGCAGAATGTTTGAATATTATTTTATACGAACCTCCAACACAGGTTATAAATAAACAAGAAATGCACAGGTTAATAGTAGAACATCATAACTCAAAATTAGGAGGACATTGTAGTATCAGAAAATGTATAGGAAAGTTAAAACAGAACTTCGTCTGGAAAAAAATGAATAAAATGTTTAATAAATTTATTAATAATTGTGAAATTTGAAATAAAGTAAAGATAACTAAATATACTAAAGAAAATTTTAAAAGTAACAGATACTCCAAACTAGTCATTTGATACAATCACGATTGACACTGTAGGTCCTTTAAGAACATCCAAAGGCTACAGATATATATTGCCACTTCAATGTGAACTAACAAAATTCGTTGAAGCATTTCCATTGGAAAACAAAGATGCTATAACAGTAGCATAATCAATAGTAGAAAAATTTATTCTTAAATATGGATGTTTCAGAAAATTGCTAATAGACAAAGGAACCGAATTCACTAACGAGTTACTAAAGAACATATGTAAATTATTAAATAAAGACATAGTTTCAACACCTTTCCATCAGGAAACGTTAGGCTCAATAGAAAGAAATCATAGAGTACTAAACAATTACTTAATGACATCCGTTGATAAAGATAATTGCGACGATTGGTTTCCATATTACACATATTTTTATAATTCAATGCCACATAGCAGCAAAAACTAGGCACCGTTTGAATTAGTTTTTTGGAAGATCATGCTCACTACCATGCGAGATAATCAAGAATAAAGAACAAATTTATTATTTAGACAACTATCTTAACGAATTAAAATATAAATTAAGATATGCTTATTAGGCCGGGTCGATTTGTGGGGAGTCAAAAAAAAATCGTATTCTAGGGATCAAAATAAGAAACTTTGCCCGAGGGAATATACCTCTAAAATGTATTCTAATGTCCCAACTTTTCCGTAGGGTCAACTTTTGAAAAATCCCTCTTTGACCCATTAAGAGTGCCCCAATCGAGTCCAAATGTATGACTGACCCCTTCTAACTTTGGAGGGCCGATCCACCCATGCCATACCCCCTGGAACCCTCCTCCAGGTATAGTTCCTCGGGCAAAGTTTCTTATTTTGAACCCTAGAAAACGATTTTCACTGAGCAATGGCCGATTTTTAAATCGACCCTCCCTAATGCTTATACTAAGAATATATGATGTAATAATCAAAAAATATACATAGGTTGTGTGTCAAAAGGAATTTTTTCAGTAGTGGTAGGATAGAAAATATCAAGTTGAATTAAATTTGTGTGTGTTGAAATAATTTTGTCTTTTTTGCTGTGTCAAATGGACGATGAAATTTTGACAGTTACAAATTTTGACGTTTCACATTTCGGTCGTGTTTTAGCGCAAATATTTTATTTAATTTGCATTTTATTCAATTTGTGACATATTTAACTCGAGTTCTTGTACTTGCAACTTATTTTGTAAACTTGTAATATTGTAAACTTAAAAAATAACATAATAAAAAAAATTAAAAAAAACGAAAGTGCTTGAGTTTGTGTGTGCGTGTGAGTAAGCCAACGATCTCCCGGTGCATCAGCAAGTGCAGCAAAGTTAAATAGGCTTTCTTTGCTGACGAACGTCCTCCAAGTTCCTTCACCAGCAGCACAAGCAAGTGCAGTGCAAAATTTCTTGCTAGCCAACATCCTCCGAGTGCCACCAGCAGCAGCACAAGCAAATGTAGAGCAAATTTCCTGATTCTTTTGCTTGCCAACGTTCTCCGATTAGCCACGAGCAGCACTAGCAAGTGCAGCACAATTCAATTGACTGGTCAACTCTCCCGTATTTCAGAGGCACCATTTAAGCATGTCTCAAGCGCAGAGGAAAATTTCTGCCATAATACTCCGGCGTGAATTAAATAAATTGAAAGCGGAGAATTCGCGCTTCATTAGCTTGTGTTGCTGGTGATGGCACTTGGAGAATGTTGGCTAACTAGAAAATTGCGCTGCATTTTCTTGTGCTGCTGCTGGTGGCACTCGGAGAATGTTGGCTAGCAAGAAATTTTGCACTGCAATTGCTTGTGCTACTGGTGGTGACACTTGTCATGGGCACCTGCATATAATAAATAAAATAAACTGGCCATTTCAGCCCTTGGAAAGACTTTGACTTAGCTTCTATTGATCAATTGTGTTGTGCGTGTTATTAAATGTTTGATCACAAATGACCGAGAACTGGACCTACGTGTTTTATGCCGACTCCGAATGGCTTATGTTCTAAAGAAGCTTTACATGGCAATTTTTACTCTCTGAGGTTTGCCATTGTTTGCAGAGAGGTGACGACCGAACAGAAAAATTAATTCAATTGAAAAAACTTTCTGTCTGAGCTGGAATTAAAACCGGGCTACCGCGGTTCTTTAGCTTAGGGGCCACGCACTCTACCCACTAGTCTACGGCCGCCACCTGCATATAGTGAATAATATTTTTCATGAATACCCCTGGTATATACACAAGCGCCCTCTAGCGTAGCAGTGAGTTCAAATTTTTTGTCATTATGATGTGGCACCTTTTGTTTTGCTTCGAGAACATTTAGTCAAACAAAATGGCCATACGCGTGCTTGAGCTGGACAAACTCCAACAAAAACGGTAAACTTAGTTTTGGCGCGCATAAACCGGTTTCGAAAAATGGCGTGATTCGACACGCGCTTGAATCGGTAGTCAATCGGAATGCTATAAGCTGAATATTAAGTCAAAGGTGAAGAAATAGAAGAATCAGCAAATAGAAAAGAAAATTCTTAAAAGTGCTGATTTAAGTCCAGCCAATAAGAAAAAGATGGCTCCTGTTATAAAAGGATGTGATTATTTCTAAAAGCCACAGTGAAGGAAGAGCTACGGATAATTTCTACGGAATCTAAAAGTGCATAAAAATACAACTTTAACGAATCGTCGAAAACATAGGAAAGTGGTGAAGGTTTGCTGCCAACGTCACGGTCATTGCGGTAGAAAGTCGAGCTCCAGCTGATGTTGGCTTAAGTGAAAATTTGCTGGAAAAATTTTCTGTTCGCCGAGTGTCGCTAAATCCTTGCAGAGGCGGAGCAGCTAGCCAGCAGATGTACAGGAACGCTACTAGCTGATTTGGTTTTTAAAGTACCCAATGGTATTTCGGACTTAGTAAAAAGATCCAGCGCCAAGGTAAGACAATTTCATTGAAGGAAAATGTGAATCCCCTGTATTTATTGAATGCCGTTTCTGATACTCGGTGATACAGCATAACCAGCAAAGGAGTATTCGCGTATTGGTGACGTGGACAACTCGGCAGCAACATAAGCTAGCACTAACATCAGCGCAGTACCAACTCTATCAGCAACAACGATCAAGAGAAAATCGGAAAAAAGGGACACAGAAAACTGAAAGGTGAAAACTATAGGTATCCCAAAACATATATAGTTTGAGGGCCATTTATTGTCTCGTTTCTTTAACGCTACAGCAGCAAGCGAGCCATGCCTGAGCACAACTGGTGAGGGCTCTAACATCGCACGTGGCACACTTCCAACATCACGCCACTAAAACATCACCACGGACGTTTTGCCACAGGGCGGCAGCGTCACCCACATCTAGCGTGCAGAGCGCGCGACAACAGCAGCAGCTAACATCTCGCTGCAATACAGTAGAGCGTCAACAACGACCACGCAACACCGACATCATAACCAACAACAACCTCACCAGCAACATCATCAATTTCAACAATAGCCACAACAGCAGCAATAGTCAACCCGCTACGACAATTTCATCACCAGCTACATCTGCTCCAATAACTGCAGCATCAACAATAAGATCCCACCAGGTTTTTTAGGTAGCAACCTGGGCTCGGTAAGCACCTCCTTATTGAAAATATTTCTGCCGAGATTGGGATATATTAATCAATATTGATTTCTAGTTAGAATATACAATAATAATCACTTAAGTTGAATGCAATAATTATACGCTATATAATGTTAATAAGTTACCTGTAACCAAAAACCTATATAAGTTATATAAAATCAGCTTATAAAACTAGTAGCTATAAAATAGGTCCTACAATTTAATTAGGTACGATTGCCGAGCCGTAAAATTTTCAACAGCGTTTGATAAATTTAAGATAAGATAAGAGATATAAATTTTTTTTTTTGTGTAATTTAAAAATCGGATTTTTGTCTGGCATATGTTAGTAAAATCATATCCCCCGAACTTTTGGGAAATGTTATCGAATATTTTTGTTTAAAATTAAAAGTTTGGTAAAATTTGTTTTATAAGTACATAGTTAAAATTATATTTAACGTATGCTTACCATCTGAGATTACCGAGATTTTACCACTGCTACATAATAAGTACATTTCATCTTTAGTATTCAGTTATCTTTATTTGCTTTTTGCTTTAACGAATTTTTGCTTAAACTCGTTTATTTTTAAGGAATTTGGATATAATCCCGAATTAACAAGAAAAAATATATAATAGTTTACTTAAAATATTCCTACACTTAATTAAAATAGTTGAACCCAAGAATTTAAATAACTTAAACTTATTCATATTAATCTTCAATGTAATTGAATGTAAGTATAGCAAAGCACTATTGATATTACGTTGGCTATATTTTTTTCTTTTGTTGTACCCTTTCTGAGAGGATACACGTAGATCCTACAGCCGCCGAGCGACATCCTACCTAGTGTTTGCTGCCGGCGCTTAAGAGCGCCACTGGCATCTACTCAAAAAAGTATATCCTTCGCCGTCACCCTCAGGTGCGTTCAGGCGTTGAGCTCTGTTATACTTACTGGTACTTCTTATGCTCCAAGTTAAATCCCCAGACCGGTCTTGCCTAGGCTTAGTTAATAGGCGGTAACTTACTGAATCAAAACTGACAACTCTCTTTATTTTAGCGGGGACCAGATATTTATAACATATCTGGCCGCGCTTCTTCTTCTTCATTTTTACATACATATTACATTCTTAACTCTACTTATTGATAAATCCACGGTTGCGTAATTTTGCCTTCCGCCTCTTGCACAATAATTCAATTTAGTTTAACATCATTATTAAGTTCTTATGATGCAATCATTATTTTAAAGTACGTTAACATTCGTTATTCCTTAGATATACATTCCTACATACTTATTTAATAATGCCAACTTAGGCTGAACAAACATACAAACATGTATAACATGTGTAATTGGGTCATATTGCCCAACGATAAATTATTATTTAAATTATTCTTATGTTTCTTTATTCGAATAGCCAAAATTTATGTACGCTAACTACAACAATAAAATATTATAATTAATTTACCTCTGGTTTTTACTTTGTCAGCATTTAAAATGAAAAATGATCGCCCAGTTGCTGTTGTGGTAGATCAGTGTTAATTTTATTATCTTATTTTTGTTTTACTTGATGTTATTTGTTTATTTTACTGGCCTTGGCATTGAATTCATATAAAAGTGCCGCAATGCAATGAATGTTGATCGCTCGCTTAGTTGTTGCGGTGGATCAACTTTCATTACCAGCACTTGGCCACTAGTAGAAAGACAATATTTTGGGGAATGCCTCGTTGTGAGTCACAACATTCCTTCCCCCTTACACAAAGAAAATTTTCTCCTTGAAGAGGTTAAAATTTTCGTCAATTAATTTTTTGTTAATTTTGTTTGTATGCTTTTTCATTATCAGCTATATTATTTTTCGTTACTTTATTTCTATTAAATAAATGCCGCTTTAATATTGCATCAACAAGTTGTTTGTTAATAAATTTTTGTTTTTACATCTGACTTACATTGCGTGTTTATCTTTCTTATTTGAATTATGCTTACATTGTTGAAAACAATTTCTTCTGTATTTAGTTTTAATTTATTGTTTCTACAACTTTACTAATCTATTTACTATTAAATTATGAATCCCTTACTTCCTGGAACTTGTTGGGGGTGATTGTTGTTTTCTTGTGTTTTCTTTTCTTTCAAACATTGTTTATTTTCGCGTTGTCCACCGGTGCGCCGGAAAAACTGTCACGGCGTTGAATTTCCTTTCAGTTGTGGTTTTCGATTCATATAATGTTGAAGTGTGTGTGCTGGTGATATTGTTTTTGTTTGCAAGGAGGCTTTAAGCCCTATAGCTGGTTAACCTGATCTTCGTTTAAAGATGGGCCAGGAGACTTCACGTCTTTCAGTCTGGTTAACATGGTTTATTTTTTATTGATATTGCAATTGATAAGCAATTCTTTAAAGTTTTTTGTTATTTTAGTTTCTCTGTTGCATTTAAGTGTGGTTTTAAATATTGTGTGTCTTGTTGTTGATTAGTTTTGTTGTTTATTATCTTTGTTTGTTAAAGTAAATACTCGTACTCTTATTTTGTTTGAGGAAGGCTTTTTATACCTTTTTCGAATACCTCTCCATTTTTCTGGATCAAAAAGGTTTTGGTACCTTTAATTGCGTTACAGTATTAATTTTTCAGGCTGTTATAAGGTTCTTATACATTTTGTTGTATTATTTTTCTGCTTTAGAAAGGTTTTTATACCTTTTGTTGTTTTATAGCATTCTTTTGCCAAAACTGGATCAATTGTTTGTTATCGTTGTGTTAGGAAGGCTATTTATACCTATTTTATTATTAATTTTTACATTTTTTCTGCTTTTATAAGGGTGTTATAGCTTTTGTTGTTTTAAGTTCTCAAGAGTTAAAAATATTTCTATGCCTCTTGTTGTATTGAATTCTTAATTTTGTTGCTTTAAACAAAATTGTTATAACTTTTGTTGTAATAAATTGTTAATTTTTGTTGTTTTCAATAAATTTATTTTTCTTCGCAGCACACACTTCTCGTGATTTTAGCTATTGCCCTGCTTGCTTTCCTCCTAAATGTAGCCTTTGCTGACTGCTTTCTCCATAATTATTCTGATTTTTGGTCCAACTGCGTCATCTCTTGTTGCACCCCCAATTTACAATGTTCCCTAATTTATTTTAATCATATTTTATTCATATACCAAATTTCAAAATATTCATTGGCTCTTTATTGACCCCAATTTCTAAATAAGTTCTACTCGTAACTTATTGCTAATTGTCGTTTGTACAACGATAATGTTCTAAAACATATAAAATTTGTTTCATGTTGTATACGTTTTTACTCTAACATATAAATGAATTTCTTAATTGATGAAATAATACTATATATTTTTTACTTGCAAAACTGCTGTACCGTTTAATTGCTGCGTCACAATGATGTTGACTTTCTTAAGTTATTGTTCACTTAAATTATTGCCAAGTTTGTGTTTACTTTCATAAATCTAGTTACGTTATATTGGCCCTTATTATCGACCTTAATTTACTTTAAAACTAACTTTATATTAAAACAATTTTATTTAATAGTATTTTTTTATGCTTTCTCTGAAATATATATTTTACTTCCAATTTTATTTAATATCCTAATCTAAAGCATTCTTCATTGTTTATTAATTTAGCATATTTACTGTAAAGGAATTGCTATTCTTAATTATTTTACTTTCTAGAGTTCTTTCAATGGTTCTTTTATTTTCCTTTTTTTTTATATATCTTTCATGAACTTATATTGTTGTGTTCAGCAATTTTCCTTATTGACATAAAAAAAATTTTTTTTTATTTAATTGTTAACTTTTTATTTGTATTTTAACTTCAATCTTTCTATGCTTAAGCGTATTTTATATTTCTATAAAAAAAATTTTTTATATTAGTATGTATATTTCAATTTTAAAAATTTTCCAAAATTTTATTTCCTCAACTTGTAAAACAAGTTTTTCGGTTATTATCCTTTTCCTTTACTTTCTGTATCATCCCTGCAGTGTAAGACTAATCACCAGTAAAAATGATAAGTCTTTGTACTAGTTAAAACAAACTAGTTTATATTTTGTCGCAATTTACTAGTTGCAAAAATAGTTTAAATTCAACTAGTTTATGTCTAGTCACAACAAAACAGATGTAAAACTAGCCAAAGTCAAACTTTATTACATATTGTTAAAATCAACTGTGCTTTATGAACTTTAAAAAATGTACTTTTATATGAAATAATAAAACACTATGTAAGTTTTACTTACAATTTTTGAAGTGAAAACTTCTTAGGCGAGAGGAATGATTTTGGTAGAGGGTAAATCTTTGGTTTGCGTCATTGTCTTTTTCCGAGTAACTCTCGTCATCCATACAGACAGCAAAGATAACAATATAGGAAACTTAGAAAACATAAGCAAGCAACCATCAATAAGTTCCTCAGCTGACGCATCGTTCTTTCCCCTCTATTTGCTCCGCTGGGAAACATAAGCTGCATTCCTGTGGCACTAGATCAGATCAAATCTCAGTAAAACAACGTTAGTTCAACTTTCTATCAATTTGTCATCACAGTCTTGAAACAGCTGTTTTAAGAACAATAAAAGAAAACAACAATACCAAAACGCCCATTGAGCGGTGAAACGTCAAAATAGGAAAATGAATAGGTATTTAGAGTTGCCAGCTATGTTCGTTTTTATAAAAAATGCTTGAAACTTGGCAGCATTTTAAGATCAGAAATAGAGCTAGAAATCGAGCTGGTTTTGATTGTTGTTTTTGTTTTGTGAATAAAATAGAGCCGCGCTCTTGATCAACAACCACGGGAATGCAGCAATTGAATGTCACTGATTGTTTATGTAGAGCTGTAGGCTAAAATAAAATAAATTTAAAATTTTTGATATTTGCTTTTTGTTTTTGTTTGATTGGCCGTGAAGTCTCTTTTTAATGCCTCCACTTGAGCTCTTGCTACCAGGCAAACAAAAAACATAGCAAGCAAAGTGCTGTTTATTTTCCGCTGCCAATTCGGTTCATCCCCTCTAACGTTGCGCAACCGATGTGATACTACTCTTCTCTGGTTAGCGTTGTGGTAGATTTGCTTGGTAATTGTTGTTGTAAATGTATTTTAGTTCAGCTACAGATCTATACATTGACAGAAAAACAGTAAGTATCCTACATGATTTCTTTATCAAGGAACGATTTGTCAGCAGATAAACTTATTGATGGTTGCTTGCTGCCATAGTAGAATTAGACGACCATTACTGTCAAATTCATCCATTTTGATATATTTTCCAATTCTTGCATTCATATTGCATTCTCATTGCTTGCAGATTTTGTATTAAATGTCAACTTCGTTTTGAGAGTTTCCCTAACACTACCTTGTTTAATTTTGCCAGGCTTGCTGCATTTTTTTTTATTTTTGCTTCTTATATCAGCTACCATAAGCCTATAGTATCTTTTTTAAAAATATAATGCAATGATTAATGATGCAAACAGTGAAAATAATGAAAATGAAATTCAATGAAATTTATGTACATAAATACAAATTTTATCTATGTATACGTATTTTAAGTGTATATACATTATTTCAATAAGTTTAATTTATATTTTTGTTTATGTTTTACTTTGTTTTTTTATATTAAAACCCATAATTTAAAATATAATTAAATGATAACAGATGAAAATAATGTGCGGATGTACGGATGAACCGAGTCGGGGGCAGAAAATAAACTGCGCTTTGCTTGCTATGTTTTCTGTTTCCTTGTAGCAAGATCTCATATGCAGGCATTAAAAGAGACTTCAAGACCCATCAAACAAAATAACATATATGTATAAAAAAGTAAATTTCTTTTATTTTAGCTACAGCTCTACATATACATTGAAAGAAAAAATTAAATATAATTTTTGAGGATTATTTTTCAGTCAATAGTGCTCCCTGTATTTTATTTTTATATCAAAAATATTCAATTTAAATGTAATAATATAGTTTGGTGTAATTATAAAATAAAAATGATATCTGAATAAAAAATGTTTTGAAAGAAATAATCAAAGGTTGAGAGGGTGAAAATATAAATTTTTTTCCGATTAGCATGAAAATTATTATATAGCAGTAAGGCGGTTCGTGGCAGGACAAAGTCTTCCAGGGAATACTAATATTTTACATATATGTTTTCGCTTCGGTCGGCAGTCCCCTCACTGCTATACTTTTTTTAATAGTCGTTTTAGTAGAAGCTCCAAATTCAGAAGATAAATTGCCGAATAAAGAACTGGTTGAATCATTGGTTTGTTATAACTAGTTGTAAGCTAATTAAAACGTGACTATTTGCCAACCACTCAGGAAAGGTTAAACTAGAAACTAGATCAAATTTGGCAATATATTATTTGTTTACAACTATTTACAACAAACTAGAATATAAATAATTATAATTATATACACTATAAACTAGTTTTCATCTATTCAGAATAAGACATTTGATATTTCCTATGACATCGCCATGTTAAAAATACTAGTTGGGTAAAAAAAATACTAGTACTGCTCAGTTTTCAACTAGTATGCAGGCTGGTTTTAAACTAGTTGGTTACACTGCAGGAATTGAATTTATTATATTTTACTGCATATTTATTGAATGATTTCAAAATGTCTTTATTTTCAATCAATTTACTTGTTTTTTAATAATTTTTAAGTACTTCAATAACTCATTCCTACACTTACAAAAAATGACATAATCTTTGTAAGGCATCATTCTTGGAGTGACCTTTCTTTTTAAATCAAGTGGCACTATTCTGGGATCTACAAGTAGAATGCGTTGTACTAGAATTTAATCCTTGAGAGGGATTTCTGTAACAACGTCGCTTACTTTGGAGATACCAAAACAATTGCCTTGTACTTTAGAATTTCTCGTTTCTTATTTTTCCTCATGCCATCTCTTGGTTCTCAACTGTTTCATTTAAATATCTTTTCTTTATTATTATTTTGTTTATATTCCCTGTTACTATATCTAAGTTCCATAACCTTTTCTTATTTTCCCATTCTTTTCTTTTATTTTATTTTTTTTTTTTCTCTATAATTATTTCAAATATATCTTCTCTTATAAAAAATTTTCTCTAACATCTTCCATTTGCTGGCATTATAACCATTTCTACCGTATTTTGGTTTCACATCTTTCTTTTAACTGATTCTTCCGTGACTACTTCTTTAAACTTTATTTATTTTTAGCATTGCCCTATTTTGGCCACATATATGCTGGTACATTCAATATTTTTTTTGTTTTTTTACAAAAAAAATTTCCCCCTTTGTAGTATTTTAAAATTCTTCTCTATATGAACCATTTTTCATACGTTCGAAAAAAAATTTGTGTATCATATCCGTTTTATTTTAATAAATCTACTCCTAATATGTGTCTAATACTACTTACTTTTTCGCTTTACTGTACATTCTTTATTTTATGTTATTAGATTTCCTAAAAATTTTTTTTTTCTTTTCATTTTATTCTTGGCAGACGGTGTTTAGAAACCTTATATTTATTATCTCTGTTGCTGCTTGCTTTTTTTTCTCTTTTAAGTACATGATATATGCTTGGCAAGCATAATTTACTTACCCTGCACTCACGGTGCATACCGTTTTTAGCAAACAGTGTATGGTAACAGTTTTGTTTTGCTTATTATTTCGGTTTTATTATCTTATATTTGCATTGAGTGAATATTATATAATTTTTTTTTTAAAAAAGCATGCAAGTATACTGCATATACTGGCAAGTCTAATTTCCCTGCGCTGCAATATGATGGGTGTCCTTGAAATTGCAACAAAACTTTTGTGTGGTACTATTCTTTTTGCTAAGTTTGCAATTTCGTCCTATAAAATGACACTGGCTTCTTTCCTGTGTTCATTTCAAAGTTTAATTTCAACATGTTCAACGGGGAAGATAACGAAAATTTCTTGGCTGAGATGATGTGGGTAAGTTTCCCTCATATATGTATTAAAATTGAATTATTAATTAATACACAATTTTTTTTTCAGACCCACAGATGCGCATGGCTGAATCTATGTTCAACCTCAGTCCGGAGCTCTATGTCGAGTTCTTGTTGAGAGACGTATGCCGTTGCTGCTGGGAAGACACCCTCACGGCGCCATTGCGTGAGGAATACTTTGACTATCGGTGGGTGCCGACTAGTCTTGAGGAGCTGGGTTTCTGGATCACTCGGACTGATTTTCGGGAATGGGGAACCTTCATCCCCATACCACCGAAGGTCCGCGAGCTAGCTCGGATATATATGATAGTCGCCGGTCTGCCAGTTCAAGATATTCCCTAATAAATAGTAACTAAAACTAACATAACTGTCATTTTTCTTTATTTTCAATAATGTATGTAAACAAATTTTCAATATATCAAATTCTATTTTGCTTAAAAAAAAAATTATTATGATTACTTTAGTCCACCCCTTTTTTTGTTTTTTTTTATTTTTTACGCTACTATGGCCAATACATTTATATATCTGCTTAATTTTAAACAGTTATATTCCGTTGATTAAATTGTCGATCCTGCTGTTTCGAGCAACACTTCGGAATGTTTGCGTTTCGTACCTTGTACCCTATGTAGATAATAACCAGCAATACCATAGTGAATACCATCCCAGGCATGTTTAATAGGGATGTCCCAATAAAATCTTCGGAACCATAATATCTGATGACCACACGGTTATTCTCTGTTTGGTCAATCTTAAGGTTTTCTAATGTTTCCTTTTTCTGTGTGTTTCTTTCTTTTACAATTATCGTCGTAAATGGTAAAATATTATGTTCCGCAATTTCTACAAACTCATTACTGAACGTTAAGTTCTTAAAATCTATTCTACAGTTGCTAAATCTGATTTGACTATTTCTAAAAAATTGGGTGTCATTCAAATTTTTGACTATAACTAGACCGGGTATAATCTCTTTTATACTCTCCTCCTTATCCTGCATCATTTCGCAACTAGCATCACTAGCCTTCACTATGTGTTTGATACAGTCATCATCCACAAGCTTCAGGTTTTCTTTTAAACTATCTTTAACGTGACCATAATAAACCTGCTTCTCCTCGTCAACTACATAATCCCCCTTCCGTATTGTGATTGATTTATTATATCTATTAGGAATGGGTTCAAATATTATTTTCGAAAATTTCTTCATCGAGTAGTTTGGTATCATTATGATTATCGTTATAAGATCTTTATAGTACGCTACTGCTATTTTTATATCTTCTAGCGCCCTTAAGTCTGATATCAAATCCAATTCCTCGTTGGTTAGAATGCTTCTAGATAATATATTTAATTTACTAGTCAATATGATCTGTTCGATATCATCAATATGGTTCCTTAACAACGTTATGTCATAATTCATCTGGAAAATATGTCTAAAAATACCTAGTTCGTTTTTTATTTTTTCGGCATTGCTTGTTATTATTGAGTTTATGATCTTCTGTTGCTTGTTTATGTGTCTTGTAATGTTCTGTACCTGATCTGCTATTTATGAATTTATTACTATCTGTTTGTTAGATTCAGTGATTAGTCCCGAGTTACTTTTCGATAAATTGTCCAGTTTCTGTCTAATCATTTTTTCGTCCTCACTGTCCATTGTCTCTGCTATGATCTTGAGCCCTTTGCTCAAGGCGTCCATCCACCCTCTTCTGGTCCTACTATGTGGTCTGAGCCCATTTATTTTTGCGTTTAACAAATCGAAATCGATTATCAACGTTGAAAATGATGCGTCATTCCCATCTACCTGGTTCCTGACTGCTTCGATATTGTCTCTAATGTTCTCTCTGCTTATCTCGAACTCTGTTATGTTGATTACATCTAACACCTTCATATATTGCTTGATTATTGGTACTTCTCCTAATCTAATTGTAATGAACCCGTTGTTTTCATTGATGTTCTGCACCTCGATGTGTTGCGCCACTGCTAGTACCGGAATAATCACTTGTAAAACCCATTCCAACGTATACTTCATTTTGCGTTCTAAAAATAAACAGTTTCCCCACCATTAGAGAGGTTTTTTTACAATATATTGGGGGTTGGAATTAGTTTTAAAGGTTTTCTAAGAGATGGCGTAACTATCAATAGATCACATCGGGCACACCTGTGACTATATTCATTTCAAAGCACATTGTCTAAGCTTCATTTTTCAGTATGTGTCATTCCACTGAAGTGTAAACACATATATTTTTTTCTCTGTGAACATGTCGACTTTCGTTCCAACAAAACGCAATTTGCGGGAAGGTTTACTTTTGTGCTTCCATTTGAAGAAAAAAGCGGTTGAAGCACAACGCACGCTTACTGAGGCTTACGGGGACTATGCTCCATCGATTTCTACTTGTGAGTACTGGTTCCGTCGGTTTAAAAGTGGTGATTTTGATACGGAAGACAAAGAGCGTCCGGGCCAGCCGAAAAAGTTTAAAGATGAGGAATTGGAGGCTTTGCTCGATGAAGACCCGTGTCAAACCCTTCAAGAATTGTCAGAATCATTGGGAGTCGACTTATCAACGGTCGACAAACGCTTGAAGGCCATGGGAATGATTCAAAAGCAAGGAAATTGGGTGCCGTACCAGTTGAAGCCGAGAGACGTTGAACGGCGATTTTGCATGTGCGAACAACTGCTTCAACGGCATAAAAGGAAGAGTTTTTTGCATCGTATTGTCACTGGCGATGAAAAGTGGATCCATTACGATAATCCTAAGCGAAAAAAATCGTGGGGACCACCCGGCCATGCATCAACATCGAGGGCCAAGCCGAATATTCATGGCGCCAAGCTTATGCTGTGTATTTGGTGGAATCAGAAGGGTGTCGTGTACTATGAGCTGCTAAAACCTAACGAAACCATCACTGGGGAACGCTACCAACAACAATTGATGCAATTGAGCCGAGCATTAAAGGTTAAACGGCCGGAATATGCCAAAAGACACGACAAAGTGGTTTTTCAACATGACAACGCACGGCCACATGTTGCAAGAACCGTCAAGGAAACGTTGGAGGCGCTGAATTCGGATGTGCTACCCCACCCGCCTTATAGCCCAGACATAGCCCCTTCCGACTACCACCTATTCAGATCGATGACGCATGGCTTGGCTGAGCAGCGCTTCACTTCTTACGAGGATACCAAAAAATGGGTCGATTCGTGGATTGCCTCAAAAGACGAATCGTTCTTCCGGCGCGGAATCCATATGCTGCCAGAAAGATGGGAAAATGTTGTAGCTAACGATGGACAATACTTTGAATAATATACATTGTACCGTTGTTTCTAAATAAATGCTCAAAAACCGAAAAAAAACCTTTAAAATTAATTCCAACCCCCAATACCTAAATCTATTGTTTCTTTTGTAAGCAGTTCACTTTTCTTTATTTACTTGTAAAATTTTGTTTTATATAAACCTGTTACATTATAACTCACTAAATATATCTAATAATACTTACTTCTACGCTTTGCTCTCAGTTTCGTATAATGTTCTAGCATTTAATCTATCTTTTTCTATTTCTAATTTTCATGAAACAATTTTAGTAAATTGTTATTAATTTTCTTTGCTTTTCCCTTTATCGCAATCTCGGTAGTTATTGGGGTTTTTACCGCTACAACTTCATATGGACCTATCCATATAGGTGAAAATTTATTTTTCCTTGCTTGATTCTTCATTAAGACTTTGTCCCAATTCTAAATTCTAATGCATTTAAAGTATTGTCGTAATATTTTTTAGAAATTATTTTTGCACGCTCCTGATTTTGTCTTGCCAGTTCGTGTGCTTTCTGAATTTGATTCTTAATTCTCTTTGAAGTATCTTCGGTGTTATACACAGGACTACATTTCCGCTTTAAGTTTGTTGGCATTTCTGAGTCAAACCCATATAATGTTTTGAAAGGTGTTTACTTTGTTGTCGTATGCGGTGTGTTATTGTGAACGTGCATCGCAGACGATAACCACTGATCCCAATTGGACCCGTCTTCTTTTGCAAAGCCTCTCAAATATTCTGCCAAAGGTCTATGACTTCTCTCTAGGGAACCATTTGCCTGCGGATGATATGGTGTAATATGTAATTTTTTAATACCTAACATTTTACATACATCTGAAAACACGCGTGAAATAAAATTTGAGCCGTTGTCTGTAATTAACACCCTTGGTGTATTGTGGCGAGTTATAATTTCGTTGAAAAATGCTTCCGATATCGTGCTTGCTTCCGCATCTGGTATCGCAACACAGGCCATATATTTCGAAATATCATTTTGAAACGTTATGTAACATGACGTTACAAACATTACAAATACAATTAATTTAAATAATTGTTATCCTATAACTTAAGCTATATAAATTATATATATAAGCTATATATATAATTACACGTAACAAACATTACAAATACAATTCATTATTATCTTTATACTAATTTAAATAATTGTTATATAATTATCATTATGTGTAATTATCATTATCAACTATAACATGACGTTACAAACATTACAAATGCAATTCATTATTATCTTTAAACTAATTTAAATAATTGTTATATTATAACTTTAGCTATATCATTATCATTATAACTACATTAAAGTGCAGCTGCCGAACTTACCGACAACAAATATCTTACTACTGCACCCGCCACTAAACCATATATACAGACACACGCTACATACATATTCATGACACCATAAGACAAAAGAGTAGCTTCAAATACAAATGGCAAACATATAATTCCTAACTGGTTTTCACACCACCTAATATAAAAGGGCGGCACAAAACCAACCAAGTCAGCATTCCTTTTAGGTAAGCTCAAGGAGTTAGACTCCGGTTCTGTGCGCCGAATTCTGGAGCAAACCAATTCTGGTTCGCATCTACCAGGGGCGGCACACTTTTATTTTTTTTGCGTGCCTTCTTCCTCTGGAGCAAACCACTCTTGGTTAGCATCTACCAGAGGCGGCACATTTTTATTTTTGCGTGCCTCCTTCCTCTGGAGCAAACCACTTCTGGTTAGCATATACCAGAGGCGGCACACTTTTTATTTTTTTCGTGTCTTCTTCCTCTGGAGCAAACCAATTCTGGTTCACATCTACCAGGGGCGACACACTTTTATTTTTTTGCGTGCCTTCTTCCTCTGGAGCAAACCACTTCTGGTTAGCATCTACCAGAGGCGGCACACTTTTTCTTTTCGCGTGCCTTCTTCCTCTGGAGCAAACTAATTCTGGTTCGCATCTACCAGGGGTGGCAAACTTTTTCTTTTCGCGTGCCTTCTTCCTCTGGAGCAAACCAACTCTGGTTCGTATCTACCAGGGGCGGCACACTTTTCATTTTCGCGTGCCTTCTTCCTCTGAAGCAAACCAGTTTTGGTTCGCATCCACCAGAGGCAGCACCCTTTTAATTTTGGTTTGTGAATCTTATTAATAGGCCAGATCCTGGAGGGTCCTCATTTGGACTCATCGACCAGGACCTCTGCCTATCCTCTTTGCTATTTATTACCTTTTGTTTCGAATATTAAGTGAGCATTCCTTTTAGACTTCCTGTTGATCACCGATTACCGACTCCGATTGCCGACAGCGATTAACGACAGCGATTAACAACTACCGTTCACCGATACCGCTCCACGAAAACCCTCTTCGACGAACTCCCACTCCGACCAACAGGACACTGCACTACACTAAGTTAATAAGTTGATATTAAGTAGAAGTTATAAATAAACAGCCTTATGCAATAGATTTTCTTAAACAAACGTTCAATGCTTGTTTAGTTATGCAGTGTTTAGGGCTTTATGCATCCTCTACGCAACCTTGCTGAAATTGTTATTCATAAACATTTTTTATTCATTGCTTAGTTTTGTAAGGTTTGTGTCTAAACAATCGATACTCTTATACAAAAACGAAGAATTCTTGTACATTTGCAAATCTGTTACTGAAAAAAGTATACAGAGGTCGGAAATGGAGCGTGTCTATGATATAAATATCGTATGCATCAACCTTAATCGAAAAGACGATAAAAAATTTTAGTTTAAGTTTACGCAGCCCTTAAACGGTAATTTCGGCGATTAAGTTATGCAGATCTTAAACTAGCCGGAAAAATATTTATGAATAACAATGTGTTGGTTAAAGCTGGTTTAAAGCTGGTTTAAAGTTACGCAGCCTCTAAAATGAGATAATGAATAAGGCTGAAAGAAATTGAATTTAACTGAAAACCTGCGCTGTTTTCTTACTTTTGTGGAAGTTCGTGGTCTTCCATTTGACCCTGGCACGGCTGAGCTGACCTCAGCCAATAGAAAAAACCACCGTCACAAATGGCGCCCGAGCAGGGACCTGACTCCAACAGCGACTGTAGAAAAAAAAATAACCAGCCACCCACGATGAAGGAGCAGGTCAGCCGCAAGGCAACACGCAGCAACAGTCCACCACAACAACCGACACGACCGTATCGCAGCTGGGCAAAGAAACTCAACAATTAACCCCCGATTCGGTTGGCTGGGTATATTTACTGAAAAAGGAGAGACTTGTCAGTGAGTGTCAGAAAATCGGACTGGAAACGGATGGGTGTATCGTCCAGCACTTGCGGCGGCAACTAATAGATTTTATCCGGAAGAAACGAAGCCGACAGAGGAGGAAGTTACGAGGGACGAGAAAACGGACGTCATAGCGAGTGATGAATTATCATTTACGGTTCCCCGGCCCGCTCCCGTAAACCGTTGTTTTAATTCAGATGTCATCAACATAGTGCAGCGATGGGAGCTATATTTCGAAGGAGGGGACAATTTATTAGATTTTATAGAACGCATCGAGGAGCTCGCCGAGTGTCACCGTCTGACCCCGAATTCACTTCTGCCATCACTGCCAGCGATCCTCCATGGCAAAGCTCTGCAATGGTACAGAGTAAAAAAGAGTGCTATCTCCTCATGGGATACCTTTAAAGATGAAATTAAGCGATTTTTCATGCCAAAGAGGTATCTCGCGCAGCTTGAAGAGAACATCTATCACCGAAAACAATGGCAGCGAGAGAAGGCATGAGATTACATACTAGCTATTCAAACTCTTATTCGTCAACACCCTCAGCTGAAACTTCTCGACCATACCGACCGCATATACGATGGGCTGCGAGTGGAGTATAAGCTGTACGTTCGACGCAGCGATTTTTTTTCGATAGACGAGCTCATGGAGATGACCGATGAGTTTGAACTGCTAAAACGAGACGAAGCCAAAACCGGTCGTCAACAACCATCGTTCTACCTAGGCGAAGACATTCCCTATAACAGGAGCACTCACTGTTGGCGATGCAAACAATATGGTCACCGGCGCCAGCAATGCAGGAGACTACGCAAACTATTCTGTTCGTATTGTGGAAAAGAGGGCGAATTTTCCATTTCATGCAAATGTAGAAATTCAGACGTCATTGCAGTACCGGCTGATATTAAAAATCGCTACTACGTCGAAGTCACCATCTCTGGGCTTAGAACTCTAGCTCTCATAGACACCGGTGCAACTCTGACATACATCAACAAAACTCTACAAGCGCACTTATTAACCCAAGGCATACGCCCACGTCAACATTCCAGGAGCGTACAATTGGCCGATAAAACTAGCGTCCCCTGCAACGAGGTCTTCCCGGTTGAGATTGACTACAATAACCAGAAAACTCGCTTGCTCGCCTCATACCTGCCTACCGTGGCTGAACCACTGATACTGGGCATGGACTTCTTAAGTCATAGGAAAATAAGGATTACCCTAGACGGAGTTACCTTGCCTACCCTATCAAACACAACGGATCCAAGTATACTCCCGCTACACGCATTGACTAGTAGAGAATTTTTAACACCTGAACAGAACCTTACCCTAGACCAGCTTCTCGAGGAAAACACCGCCGCCTTCCAAAGGGTACATGGTAGCTGTAATATAGGCACACACAACATCCGTTTGAAACATCAGGAACCAATCAAACAAATATATTACCCACGTAATCCCGCAATGCAAGCCATAATTAATCAGGAAATCGATGAACTCCTGGCCACCGACCGAATCGAACCGTCGTGTAGCCCATACAGCTCACCCATTGTTCTGGTTCGCAAGAAGCAAGGGAATTGGAGGATGTGCATTGACTACCGTCAACTAAATGCTGCTACAGAACCAGACGCCTACCCCCTTCCTCAGATAAACTCTATTCTAGACCAACTCAAGGAAGCAGTATACATCTCGTCGATTGACCTCAAAAATGGCTATTGGCAGATATCCTTAGAGAAAGCATCGAAACCATATACTGCGTTCACCGTCCCGGGTAGGGGTTTGTTCCAATGGAAGGTGATGCCATTTGGCCTACATTCAGCGCCGGCTACTTTACAGCGCATACTAGACCAAGTCATTGGGCCAGAACTACAACCAAGGGCCTACGCGTACTTGGGCGAAATCATTGTTCTGGGGAAAACCTTCGAAGAGCATCTGCAAAATTTGTCAGCAGTGTTCCACCGACTCCTACAAGCGAACCTACTAATCAATTTTGACAAAAGCGAATTTGTATGCACTAGCGTGAGGTATTTAGGGCACGTAGTCAGCTCACAAGGCATTCACACCGATCCGAGCAAGGTTGAAGCAATGAAAGGTATTGCTGCCCCCACTAATATCAAAGAACTCAGACGAGTCCTGGGAGTGGCATCGTGGTATCGCAGGTTCGTGCCAGACTTCTCAACGCTAGTAGCCCCACTAAACCGGTTGTTAAAAAAAATGTTAAATGGCAGTGGGAGGTCGAGCAAAATGAAGCGTTCGAAGGAATCAAGGAGAAACTTAGTCAAGCACCAGTCCTGTGCTGGCCAGATTTCCAGCAACCGTTTTTTATACAAACCGACGCCAACCGAGAAGGACTGGGAGCCGTACTGTTTCAACGACATTCTGACCAGGAGCGCGTAATAGCTTACGCAAATCGGACTCTTACCGAACTAGAACGCAAGTATTCGGCTACTGAACAGGAATGCCTTGCCATATTATGGGCAATAAGAAAGATGAGACCATACCTGGAGGGGTATAAATTCACCGTGATCACGGATCATCACTCTTAAAATGGCTACACTCGCTGCAAAACCCATCCGGCAGGATAGCCAGATGGGCCTTAGATCTCCAACAGCATGATTTCGACATAGAGTATCGAAAAGGAAGTATGAATGTCGTGGCCGATGCATTATCCCGCAGCCCCCTAAAACAACTAGAACCTGGAGCCCTACTCACACTTACCGCAGGGAAGCGTGATTGCTACCTCACACACAAAAATAAAGTCGAGAGCCGGCCCGATAAGTTCCCCGACTACCAAATTTTGGATAACCGAATGTTCCGGCATCTGCCCAGAAAATCTAAAATAGCATCCCGCAGCCCCCTAAAACAACTAGAACCTGGAGCCCTACTCAAACTTACCGCAGGGAAGCGTGATTGGTACCTCACACACAAAAATAAAGTCGGGAGCCGGCCCGATAAGTTCCCCGACTACCAAATTTTGGATAACCGAATGTTCCGGCATCTGCCCAGAAAATCTAAAATAGCATCATCTCCACAATGGAAACTGTGCATCTGCGGGCCCCAACAAAACGAAGTCCTAAGGGAAATTCACGACGACTCCACTGCTGGCCATTTAGGTGTATACAAGACCATTAAACGAGCCCAAGAAAATTACTACTGGCCCGGCATGCACAGTGATATCATGCGATACGTTAAGAGCTGTGACACCTGTGCCAAGTATAAAATTGACGAACGCAAGCCCGCTGGCCAAATAGCAACAATGATCTGCTCTCGCCCATGGGAGCTAATTTGCGCAGATTTTATTGGACCTCTGCCTCGCTCCACTCATGGCAACACCGGCCTACTAGTGCTAGTGGACAAGTTCAGCAAGTGGGTAGAGCTTATTCTTGTACGGCATGCTACCGCAAACAGCGTCATCAATGCCCTCAAAGAGAGAGTTATTTACCGATTTGGCTGCCCAAAAATTTTTCTGTCAGACAATGGAACACAATTCACTGGCCACGCCCTTAAAAATTTTCTTGCCAACTTAAACATTGAGCACAGAGTCACCGCGCCTTACTCACCACACGAGAACCCTACCGTAAGAACCAACCGGGTAGTTAAAACAATGATCGCTCAAAGCACCAAAACTGACCACCGCCATTGGGACAGAGAACTAGCAGAAATCGCCTTTGCAATCAACACCGCATCACACGAATCGACAAAATTCTCGGCGGCCGAAATCAATTTTGGGAGAAACTTGTATATTCCAAACCAGCAAAGAACGAAGGGTCAAACACCAGAAGAAGAAACTCCCACCCAGCCCAACATAGATTCCTTATGGAAAGAAGTCAAAGCAAACATGTGCCTCGCATCAAACCAACAAAAAAAAATACTATAATCTACGACGGAGAATCTGGAAACCAGCCATTGGGTCATTAGTTCTGCGCCGAGACCACCCACTCTCATCAGCCATAGACCATTTTGCACAAAAACTAGCGCCGAAATTCTCGGGGCCCTATACCATCCGAAGGTGGATTTCGACCAATATTGCCGAACTAGAAGACGTCAGCCACCCAAAGCAGACCAGATTACGGGCACACCTACAACATCTAAAAGAGTACACGCCCAGACTGGAGGAGGCCAACACATAACCGGGGAAGTTATGATAGTTTATTATTATTATTTTTTTTTCTTTCTCCCCTCTCTCACATGATCATCCACACCGTTCACATTTCCGTATTGTTGGGCAAAACATATTATTCTTTTTTTTTTGTATTTTTTTTCTCTTTCTTTTCTTTATTTTTTATATTCACCAAAATAGCCCTAGTCATTGAATACCTGCATTATCCTTATTTCCTCTTTTCCTGATTACACTCTTTTAAAAACTAAATTAGCCAAAACTAATAGATACTTCTTTCTGTTTCTAGGCAAACATGAATAGAAGACCAACACGACCAATCGCGCCCGGCAAAATCCCCGCAGTACTCAGAACCACAACTATGCCAAAAAACCCCGGCCCTATGAACCTCCATTCGAGGCATCACCACAGCCAGCCCAACCACGAGCACGAGTGGTCAAAGTTATCACGGCACAAGCCGGCCAGAGAAGGCCTTTGAGTGACCCAAGGGAAGAGAAGACAATCCAGCAGGCCTTGGAAAAAATGAAGTCCAAGAAAGAAGAGAACATATTATATTTGATTAAACCAACCCCATCACCACAACCTCCGCCAACAACAAATCCCAGTAACATCGAATTCAAAGCCATACGACCACCTCCGCAGCCCATACCTCAAACTGGCTCCTTCGGCAAAAACGTACCCCATCCTACACCAACAACACCACCACCAACAACAACAACACAACATGTACCCCATCCTACACCAACAACACCACTACCAACAACAGAAGCTCAACATATACCCCATCCTACGCCAACAACCTTAGACAACATCAATGAAACAATGCATCTCTTTGAAAGCATATCCATCACCAAGCCACGAAGCCGCAAGTAGTCTATCCCTAAGAAAAATAAACCAGTGGTGCATGTGAAAATTATAAACCAATTTCAAGCCCAGTTGACATGCCAAAAACAAAAAAAAAAATTCTCCGCATCACTTAAATTTCTTTTTCACAAGTATTTTTTTTTCTATATAAATATATACCTTTTTTTATATAACTAAGCATATTTAAATATCCATAAAACGAATTTAATTCATAAAATTTTTTTTTCTCTCAAGCGTATTTAAAAGCCAAAACTGAACTTAAATCGACACAACATTTTATTTTTATTCTCTTGCTTACAAAAATGAGTGTATTGTATTTTAAGTTTTTTTTTCTGAAAAAAAATAAAATAAAATAAAAAAAAATTATTAAATGAACATATATTCTGGCAGAGCCAACCGTTCCCACGGCCTGGTAAATATACCGCATCACACAGAGTATGATGTTGGTAGTGCGGGTCAATAAGACCTCAAGTCACCAAATATATGAACAAAATTTTTTTTAATTATTTTTACCCTCCTAAGTGGGGGGGACTGTAACATGACGTTACAAACATTACAAATACAATTCATTTAAATAATTCTTATCCTATAACTTAAGCTATATAAATTATATATATAAGCTATATATACAATTACACGTTACAAACATTACAAATACAATTCATTATTATCTTTAAACTAATTTAAATGATTGTTATATTATAACTTAAGCTATATAATTATCATTATGTGTAATTATCATTATCAACTATAACATGACGTTACAAACATTACAAATGCAATTCATTATTATCTTTAAACTAATTTAAATAATTGTTATATTATAACTTTAGCTATATCATTATCATTATAACTACATTAAAGTGCAGCTGCCGAACTTACCGACAACAAATATCTTACTACTGCACCCGCCACTAAACCATATATACAGACACACGCTACATACATATTCATGACACCATAAGACAAAAGAGTAGCTTCAAATACAAATGGCAAACATATAATTCCTAACTGGTTTTCACACCACCTAATATAAAAGGGCGGCACAAAACCAACCAAGTCAGCATTCCTTTTAGGTAAGCTCAAGGAGTTAGACTCCGGTTCTGTGCGCAGAATTCTGGAGCAAATCATCTCTGGTTCGCATCTACCAGAGTCGACACACTTTTTTGATTTTTTTAGTGTCGTATTCTGGAGCGAATCACTGATGATTCGCATCTACCAGGGTCAGCACTTTTATTTTTGCGTGCCTTCCTCTGGAGCAAACCACTTGTGGTTAGCATCTACCAGAGGCGGCACACTTTTATTTGTGCGTGCCTCTTCCTCTGGAGCAAACCAATTCTGGTTCGCATCTACCAGGGGCGGCACACTTTTATTTTCTTTGCGTGCCTTCTTCCTCTGGAGCAAACCACTCTTGGTTAGCATCTACCAGAGGCGGCACACTTTTTCTTTTCGCGTGCCTTCTTCCTCTGGAGCAAACCAATTCTGGTTCGTATCTACCAGGGGCGGCACTATTTTCATTTTCGCGTGCCTTCTTCCTCTGAAGCAAACCAGTTTTGGTTCGCATCCACCAAAGGCGGCACCCTTTTAATTTTGGTTTGTGAATCTTATTAATAGGCCAGATCCTGGAGGGTCCTCATTTGGACTCATCGACCAGGACCTCTGCCTATCCTCTTTGCTATTTATTACCTTTTGTTTCGAATATTAAGTGAGCATTCCTTTTAGCCTTCCTGTTGATCACCGATTACCGACACCGATTGCCGACACCGATTGCCGACAGCGATTAACAACTACCGTTCACCGATACCGCTCCACGAAAACCCTCTTCGACGAACTCCCACTCCGACCAACACGACACTGCACTACACTAAGTTAATAAGTTGATATTAAGTAGAAGTTATAAATAAAGAAATTGAATTTAACTGGAAACCTGCGCTGTTTTCTTACTTTTGTGGAAGTTCGTGGTCTTCCATTTGACCCTGGCACGGCTGAGCTGACCTCGTAATTTCTTTCTGCATTCCCTTCCATTTGTATTGTTTTCTTATTCTAAAGTACGTTCTCAACGCTCCCTGATGTCCTCCTAATGGCAAATTATGAAAATCCTTCAATATTCTCTCTATATCCTTCCTATCTGTTAGAATCTCTATGTTATGATTGTCTTGTTGTTCTATCCCCTCATCCACTTCCGCTAGTGAGTCCGTGTTTTCTTCAGTCTCAATGGTTGATGATCTGTATATATCTTGAATGGCCTACCCAACAGATATGCTCTAAAATTTTTTGTCGCCCAAACAATCGCTAAGAACTCTTTTTCTATTGTTGAGTACCTTTTTTCGGCGTTATTCAATGATCTACTTCCAAACGCAATTGGTCGATCTTCTCCTACTTCCCCTTGTGACAAGATTTCTCTCAATGCGTCCCCACTCGCGTCTGTAGTTAGTAAAAATAGTTTGCTAAAGTCAGGATATGCCAAAATGGGTGATGAAGTCACTGATTCCTTTATTTTTTCAAATGCTTCCTGACACATCTCTGACCATTGGAACTTATTATCCTTCTGCAATAAATTATTTATGGGTGATGCCATCTGTGACATATTATTTATAAATTTTCTGTAATAATTAGCTAAGCCTAAAAATGCTTGAACCTCTTCTTGGTATTGGAATATCCTTCACGCATTTTAATTTTTGTGGATCTGGTAGCGCCCCTAATTCCGAACATTTGTGCCCCAGGTATAGTATACCTATACATATTATTTAAATATTTAATTTACATTAATGTATTTCATTATAAAACAAGCTATAAATACTTTTCTTAAAATAAGTAATAATATAAAAACCTCTACTGTAATAATTTTCGAGAACATGCACAATAATATTCAAACAATAAGAACATATGTTCATTCTAAGCACTACTATCTATCTCATTCGCACACATGTACCCATATGGCTGAATACAAAACATATGATATTATATTATACTTTTTACTCCTACACAAATATGTTAACATATGATTATGTTTACGTTTTCTATTAATATAAGTCTACTCACTCACACATATTTAACTATTAATACTTAATTACAAATATGTATTACGATATTCTACTATTACTTTTACACTAATTAAAGAAAATATGATTCTATTTACATTCTAAGCTACACAAACAATTGTTAACTAGTTTTAAGACAAAATACCGTTATGCTTACTATAAAAGGATGAACTTATTTGAAAATAAATCAATTAGTTTTTGAGCTCCAAAGCTGCCAACTAGTTCTAATTTCTTTTAAAGTCTTTGAGCTTTTTATAAGCTGCCAACTTTAAAAATTTAAAGCCTCTGCACTTTATAGTGAACGGCTAAAAATATAAAATATAAAACAAATTTAGAGCCAGTGGCGAATATACGCCGGCATAACATTATTAGGCAGGACCTAAAAATTTTATTAACTTACGCGAGTTATTTTTGTTTAAAATCGTTTACGCGTAACATTACATGGCGATCCTGCCAAATTGCGACAAGATACCAACGGCAACCGTAAGCGTGCCTGAGTACGCACCGTCAGGCGCACCATTAAATACACCAACGTACATTCCAACCAAAATTGGGCCAAAAAAAATTACGCTGGAAGAATACGCAAGGCGCCAGCAAAAATATAAGGACGAAACGAAAACAAGAATCCCGGAGGTCGACAAGCCCAAACCACGACGCGGAGGACGTTTGGTGCGAGAAATAAGACGTTTAGCGAGCCTAAAAAAAATCGTTAACAACGACCCTCCACCGCATTGGAAGGTAGCCACCGAAATCTGGCTACAAATAGAAAAGCTAGAGAGACAAATAGAAGGCCGCACCAATAAAAAACAACAAATGCATGTAATAAATTCTATTTAATCAATTTCATTTTTATAAAATTTTATTAATAATTTTTATTATACAAAATGAATTTATTCAATTTAATTTTTATAAAATTTTATTAAATTAATAATTTTATTTATACATAATGAAATCAAAATAAAATACTACACATTTTTTTATTCATCCATTTTTCGATAATTTTACTATAAATACTATAAAATTCTTATATTTCTTAAAGCAATAAGAATTGCAATATTTATTTCTTCATGATACCTTTTTTTGCTTTTTCTAGTGCATAAAAGTCATATGCACTATTTATCAATACGCATCAAAACAAAAACTTTTCGCAACGTAGCTTTCACTACAATATTCTAATATACAATACTAATTCCTTATCATTTAACATACACTATAATACACTAAATACAATTAAAATACATTATAACACTAAAATACACTAAATATACATAATTTGATTTAACACAATCATCAATTTTTTCACAAACGACTTAGTACCCGAACGTAAACAACCGACCGATATTTTACTTTAGCTATGTATATTGTTTTCTTTTTTTGACGTTTCTTCTTTCCTTAAAACTTGACGAACACTTGTTGCGCCACCTGCACGTTCAACTTGTAACGAAAAGCTGAATGTAGCACAGGGTGTTCAGAGATATTAAAAATTTTAGGTATAATGTACTAAACAATACGGGTATTCAGGATTAAATGAAAAATCTCCAAGAAAACATAAAATTTTTAGAAAAATTAAAACTAAATATAAACAAAAGTAAAAATAGAGAAAATACTGAACAATATATTGAAGAAAAATTAAAAACTTTAGACTGTCTAAAAAACAAAGTAAATATTGAACAATCGATAGATGAAAATCATGAGATTTTAAAAGAAACATTTAATAACCTCTATCAAGATTTAAATACAATTTTGAAAAATTGACCAATTAAACAAAAACCAGAAGTAAAAGAAGAAAACAATATGGCTAGTTTTGATATCAATGTTGTGGGAAAAAACCTACAAATTTTCAAAGGACAGTTTATCAACTTGGAAGATTTTATATCGCAAGCAGAATTGCTTCACGATATTTTAAAAGATGAAGATAAAGCTCTTTTCATTAAATATGTATATAATTTCAAAGTTACTGCTCAAGTGCGTAGTAGAATAGGTAGAACTAATAGACCTTCGACATTTACTGAATTAAAAAATTCATTGGAAAATGCTTACCCCAATCCGAAAACGTTACAACAAGTTTTAAGTGAAATCGGTACAATTAAACAAAACAATAAAAGTATTTCTGAATTCAGAGAAAAAATTTCAGAACTTTCTGAATAGTTAATAACCTTCGAAATTAATTCTTTAACTAATCCCACGCAAGCCGCAAAAGATGCAATTTACAAGGTTAACGAAAGCATGGCATTGAATGTTTTCATGAAAGGTGTTAATTTGGAATACCAAACTATTTTGTTAGCAAATGCACCTAAAACATACAATGAAGCGGTAGAACGATGCATCACTGCAGAACAAAGTTTAAAGACAAATAAATCTAATATTTTCCAAGTTAGAAACAGAAATACTTACAGAGAAAATTACAATAGATTCAACGACGTTAGAAATAGCTACATTCCACAAAACAATAAAAGAAATAATAACAATTTTATGAATACAAGATACAATACAAACTATACAAATAATACAAATAGAAACTTTAACAGAAACAACAATTTTGCACACAATAATAATAATAATAATAGAAATATTAATGGAAACCATAACTTCGTAAATAATAATAATAATTCCAACAGAAATTTTAATAGAAATTCCAATAATATCAATAGAACTTTTAATAATAATAATTTCAGAAGCAACAACTCGCAGGGAAACCGCTATGGCCGGGTAGCAGAGATTGTTACCCGCAGGGGCCAAAATTAATTTGCAGACTTAATAAAAATCTTTCATTTTACATCACATTAGAATGCGAAAATACAAACGACGATTTGAAATTTCTCATTGACACTGGAGCGGATATCTCCATATGTAAAATTATAAATATAGATCACATAAACACACAGAATATTTCGACAATAACGGGTATTACAAATGAAGAAATTGAATGCATTGGTACAAAAAATTTAAATTTAATAGTGGATGATGAAGATATCCAACATAGTTTTTATATCGTAGAAAACAATTTTCCAATTGCCACTGATGGCATTATAGGACGCGATTTTTTAGAGAGGTATATGACAAAAATTGACTTTGAAACATATACTTTAACATTAATCATAAATGATTAAGAAATAATTTTACCAATAATTTTAAATAGTTGTAGTAGAACAAATATTGTGATTCCTTCTCGTTCAGAATCTATAGTTCCAATAAATATTAAAGTCAATGATGATAGTATTATTTTAAATAAAGAGATAGAAACCGGAGTATTTTTAGGTAATAGCTTGATACCAGCAAATGGCAATGCTCACGTTAAAATTCTAAATACGAATAGTAACAATGTTGTATTAAAAAATATTGATTTTGAAACTCAACCACTAAAAAACTATAATATATTTGCCTGTAAAATCAATAATAAGACTGACAAAAATAGACAAGATACGTTACTAAAAACTTTAGACATTGGTTGTAACGACCCAGATGCTAAGACATCAATAATAAACATTATACAAAAATACAGTGACATTTTTCATCTCCCTGGAGAACACTTAAGTACAAATAATTTTTACACGCAGACAATACAAACAACAGATTCGACCCCGGTATACATTAAAAATTACAGACTTCCACAAACACAGTTAACAGAGATAAATGAACAGGTTGACCAACTTTTATCAGACAACATAATCGAACATTCAGTAAGCCCCTACAACTCACCATTACTAGTAGTTCCCAAAAAGTCAACAGATGACAGCAAAAAATACTTTTCGACTTTGGACATGACCAGCTCTTTCCACCAAATTAACTTAGACAAAGACTCAAGACCGTTAACTTCTTTTTCAACTGGAAATGGACATTTCCAATTTAAACGTTTACCATTTGGATTGAAGATATCACCCAACAGCTTCCAAAGAATGCTGACTATCGCATTAAGTGGTTTAGATACAGAAGCTTTTATTTATGTAGACGATATAATTGTTTTCGGTTGTAGTTTAGGACATCATAACGACAATTTAATAAAAGTTTTTGACAGATAAAGAAAATATAATATAAAATTAAATTCATATAAATGTTGTTTTTTAAAGCCAGAAGTCATTTACCTTGGGCATCTTATAACGGCCAATGGTATAAAAACTGACCCGTCTAAAAATAAAATTATAAAAGAATATCCAATACCAAAAAACGCGGACGAAGTACGAAGATTTGTTGCTTTCTGCAACTACTACCGTCGATTTATTCCAAGATTTGCAGATATTGCTAAAAATGTAAACTCATTGTTAAAGAAGAACACAAAATTTGACTGGAATGAAAATTGCCAGAACTCTTTTGAAGAACTAAAAACAAAACTTTTAAACCCACCGATACTGCAATATCCCGATTTCAATAAACCCTTTATACTCACCACAGATGCTTCTAATTACGCTCTTGGTGCAGTCCTATCGCAAGGCGAAGTAGGCTCAGACTTACCAATTTCGTACGCAAGCAAATCTCTTGCAAAACATGACCTTAACAAGCCAATTATTGAGAAAGAGCTCTTAGCTATTCATTGGGCAATCACTTTTTTCAGACCCTACCTCTACGGTAGAAAATTTTCGGTTCTAACAGACCACCGCCCGCTAGTGTCTCTTTTCTCTCATAAAAATCCTTCTTCTAAAATGACACGCATAAGATTAGATCTTAGCGATTATGATTTCAGTATTATTTATAAAAAGGGTAAAATGAATACCAATGCAGACGCATTGTCAAGAATAATTTTAAATAGTGATTCCCTAAAAGCTATGATTCCAACCGGAATGGAAGATAGCAAACAAAATATACTAGCAATTACAAGAAGTATGAACATACAAAAAACACTGATTTTAACAAAAAAGAATGTCCTGCCAGCGAAAAGCCCGCAAAACTTTTTGTTTGGGATTTTACATCCATAACAGATATAAAAAAAATTAAAAAAATTAAGGTTCATTACAGAAAGAAAGTTTAAAAATACCAAAATTGAAATACATGATGAGGAAGTAATTATACGATGTAGTGATAATCCACTGTTCACACCGCTGACTTTGGAGAAGCTTTCATCAAAGATGTATAATGTAGGAATAGAAGAATTAGCGCTAAAGAAGAATGATGATATATTTAAAACCATTGAAATGGATAAGTTCAAAGATATTTTTAATAACATAAAAAGAACAAACGAAAACTTAAAAATTTTAATTATAATGAACCACAAAGAATAATCGACAAAATAAAACAAAACAAATTAATCGAAGAATACCACAATTCGACACACGGAGGTCATCTTGGTATAAGAAAAACAATAATGAAACTAAAACAAAAATACATATGGAAAAATATGAGCAAAATGATTAAAAAATGCATTCTCAATTGTAACAATTGCAAAATTAATAAACAAACTAAACATACAAAAGAACATTTAACAATGACAGACACACCAAGTACCAGCTTTGAAGTAGTTTCTATCGACACAGTAGGTCCCCTACGCTTATCCAACAATTACATATATATATTAACGATGCAGTGCGACTTAACAAAGTATGTAATAGCATGTCCGATGGAGACAAAAGACGCGAAAACTGTTGCTAAAACACTTGTTGAAAACGTAATTTTAATATACGGTCACTTTAAAATTTCAAAATCGGATAGAGGTACGGAATTCCTCAATGAATTAATGTCAGAATTATGCAATTTATTAGATATTAAACAAATTTTTAGCACTCCATATCACCATGAGACTCTAGGCTCGATTGAAAGAAACCACCGAGTATTAAATGAATACTTGTTAAACTTTTGTAAAAATGAAGAATGGGACCAATGGATCCCATACTTCACTTTTTCATATAACACAACACCTCATGTTGATACAAATTATACACCATTTGAGCTAATTTTTGGAAAACTTGCAAATCTTCCAAATGGTAATCGTTTCGAATCAATAGTATATAACACAGACAATTACGCACAAGAACTGAAACATAGATTAAAATATTCTTTACAAAAAGCAAACGAATTAATAAATCTTGCAAAAATGAATAGAATAAAAAAAGATAAAAATATAAATCCGTTAAATTTAAATATTGGAGATAAAGTTTTGATAAAAAGGATTAATAGAAGAAAAAATCAATCTCCTTATATTGGTCCATACATAATTGTAAATAAAAATGGAGTAAATTCAATAGTAAATTTAAATGGAACACTTAAAGAATATGTTAAAGAAATATTTGTAAAAATTATATCTATTTATTTAAAAATTTAAATCTTGTAAATATATGAATTATATTAAAATATTGTATGAGTTAAAACACAAAAAAAAAATTTTAATTTTTCATAAATTTCAAAATAAAATTTTTTTTTTTCTTAAGGGTAAGGGTGTAGTATACCTATACATATTATTTAAATATTTAATTTACATTAATGTACAATATTTCATTATAAAACAAGCTATAAATACTTTTCTTAAAATAAGTAATAATATAAAAACCTCTACTGTAATAATTTTCGAGAACATGCACAATAATATTCAAACAATAAGAACATATGTTCATTCTAAGCACTACTATCTATCTCATTCGCACACATGTACCCATATGGCTGAATACAAAACATATGATATTATATTATACTTTTTACTCCTACACAAATATGTTAACATATGATTATGTTTACGTTTTCTATTAATATAAGTCTACTCACTCACAATTATTAAACTATTAATACTTAATTACAAATATGTATTACGATATTCTACTATTACTTTTACACTAATTAAAGAACATATGATTCCATTTACATTCTAAGCTACACAAACAATTGTTAACTAGTTTTAAGACAAAATACCGTTATGCTTACTATAAAAAGATATACGCCGGCATAACATTATTAGGCAGGACCTAAAAATTTTATTAACTTACGCGAGTTATTTTTGTTTAAAATCGTTTACGCGTAACATTACACAGGTATGCTATTTCTCTGCGAAGAAACTGACACTTTTCCGTATTCAATTTTTAGCTATTTTCTCTAAGTCTCTGGAATAATTGTGCTAATCTTTCTCCATGTTGCTGTAGATTTTTGCCATAAATTACCACATCATCTAAATAGACAAAACAATCTATTCCTTGTAGTCCTGTCAGTTTATTATTCATCAATCGCTGGAAAGTCGCTGGAGCTCCGGTGAGTCCAAATGCTTTCTATTGAATTCATAATGACCAAATGCTGTACTGAATGCTGTCTTTTTTCTGTCTTCCTTACTCATGAGAACTTGGTGGTACCCGCAGGCCAAATCTAATGTTGAAAAATATCTACAGTGCCCTAACTGATCTAATATTTAATTGATCCTTGGTATTGGGAAAACTTGGTTAATTGTTGCGTCATTTACCTTTCTGAAATTTATGACTAATCTCCACTTTTTCATACCATCGCTTTCTGCTTTCTTTGGCACTAACAGCAATGGCGAATTCCAAGGTGATTTGCTCGGCCTAATAATGTCGTCTTCTAAAAGTTGTTCTACCTGTTTTTGAATTTCTTCTCTATGTGCTTGAGGTAATCTATACTGTTTTTGATTTATTGGAGGCTGATTTGCTTGAACCTGAATTTTGTGTTCTATTACTGGAGTGTATGTTAATTTTGTAGTGCGCACCGAGTTAAGCAACCAACTGTACACAAACTTATTGATTGTCTGTAACTATGTTTATTATTATTTACCACGCACAATGACCCGTGGTTATATACTTATATGCATTACGCACTTTTGCACTAAGTAAATATTTAGCTTTCTTTCACTCGCGCACTTTCAATATTTATTATTCTAGTTATATATTTATTTTGCATTTCGCACTTAAATATTAAGTTTATATTTATTTTTCACTCACGCACTTTTTATGTTAAGAATTATGCACTTTTTAGATTTAAGAAAATACCGTTATTTAGCTTTATAAACACCGACTTTGCGAAATAAAGATCAGTAATTAAACAAGCTTTAATCAGCTGACTTAATTATTCATAGCCTGAGTGCATTTTTATGCCGGCTGACAAATTAAAATAATAAACACTTAGAGCCAGTGGCGTTTTTAAGCGCCGACAAAAACTCGAGTCAGGTCCTTTTTATTAAAACAAAAATTAACCAAAAACATTAATTCGTTGTACTCCGGAACGACCAGTGCCGGAGTACGTATCTGAGGACAACACCATTAATACACACAAAGAAGCTACAACAGAATTAAAACAGAAAATTTTTATGGAACTACATGCCGAGGATTTCCTTAAAAGTTACAGGACGTGGTTGCAGCACATAGAGGAGGAGCGGCGCAGAGAATTTAATCAAGAAAATCAGAAGCCAGAACTATGGAGAGGTCGACGCGTTAGAGACACAACTGAAGAGCCACTAAGAGGGCAACAAAAACTAAAGAAAAATACTTTTCTCCCATAAATTTTTTAATTTTAAAACAACAAAAATAAATATTATTAAACGTAATCTAACGTTTTTTTCAAGTAGTGCTTATTTCGTGAATGGTAATACTTAGCTCATGTCTGATTCGACAGATAATTAGTTCTATCCTTCCGCTGAATGAATATGGTTGTGTATATGCTGTGTTATGTATATCCAACTTTATTGGAGCAACTAGTCACAAAGCTACCACCGTCAAAGCAGTACGAAAGGAGCAGACAAGCCGCCACCGTCATTCCATACCCTACTGTGGAAGATTTTTCGAAGTGGATTAGTGATTTAGCCAGGGTTGTGAGTTTCACACACAGATTACTTACCTTTCTTCGGCGTATTGTTCTTGCGGGTTCCACTATTGGACGGTTCCGTATTTTGGAGCGTTTTTTGGTGGGATTTGCGGGGGCAGTATATTTCTATATATTACGTTTTCAGGTTTTACTAAAATTATTAATTTTTTTTTATTATTTTTTAGGTTTTATTTATTTTTGTTAGGTTTTTTCACTAGGTTTTTATTAAAAATTTTTGTTAGATTTTTTAATTTTATAGGTTTTCTCTCGAATGAGTTGTGTGAATGTGCTGCATATGTGTTACATGATATGTGCCACATTTGTATGTTTTGAATGTATTGCATGCATGTGTTGTATGTAATTTTTTAGTTGTCATTAGATTAGCTTACTTCGAATGCGTAGCATTCAGAATTAGAGGTTGACTAGGTTTTTTAGATTTTAAAGCCTTCTGATGAGACCACGTGGCTGTTTTTTATTATTAAAACGTTTAAAGGTAGCCTTTAGGACTACACGGCAAGAATTTTAGGTTTGTTGTTTCACTGAATATAGATGGGATGTTTATCTTTTTATATATTAACTTTTTCAGGTTTATATTATTTTTTCGGTTTTAGTTAGCTTATAATTTTATACCATGATTAGTGATGTATAGTGTTATGTCGTAATTGAGGACATGACATTGTATAGGATGTCTTGTATAGTGTTATGTCAGATTGAAGACGTGACATTGTATAGCATTGGTCATATTTAGGTAGATATTTTAAGAAAAAAATGTTTTCTTAAAATAATAATAGGAGTTTTAAGTAGAAGACTGTTTGGAAAAATTTGGTTTGTGATGCTTAAATTTAAGGATAATTTATTTCCTGAATTTAAGTAATATATTTTAAAATCAGAACAGATGGACTGACAGAAACTTAGTGGACAATTTAAAATGTTTTTACCCCGTCTCTAGCCCCCTGCTTAGCGCTTTGGTACTATGTAAGTAGTTTTTATTTACATTTTATATTTTTTCTGTCTTTTTGATATTTTTTGTCTTTATGACACATTTTGTAGGCTTAACTTTGTAACGAACTTCCGTTTTCCGGATTTTACAGCTGGGGTATACTCGCCGGTGTCCAGCGTTCGTGACAGAAAATTTGTAATTAAAGACCCTTTCGCTTTGTTCTCTTTAATATTTCTTTAGTTTATTCACAATTCAAATGGTCAACTAACAAAATCGTATGTGACTTAACACACACACACACCCACACAGTTTATGCGACGATGTTTGACCTGGTGGTGAGGTACGGTGTCCTTGAGAACTCGGTGTGACGAATACCTTGACTCTGTGGCGTTGTACGAGGTTCCTGTGAACGTTGCGTGACGGTGACCTTGACTTTGTGATGACCTATGAGGTGTTGTCACGGAGGCGAGCGACGTATGAGATTCCTGAGAACGTTGTGTGACGAAGATGAGTGACGCTAGTGTATCTCCTGGGGTGGTGGCGTGGTGGCTACTGACGACGTTAGCGCGACTCCTAAGGTTTCTCGTCAATGTCGAGCGGCAAGTGGTCAAACGTTGGACGTATGTTACGATCGGGTAGTAGAACGAATATCTCGCATGTGGACTGGGCTATCGTCCGCTGAGTGGTGTTACCTGGACTGGTGGAAATCTAATATATCGCTATTCTCTCACCTAACTTACTAGCTTCGTGCGAAACGTGATACCGAGAGCAAGGCAAACCAAAGGTTCGCGTTAGAAGGAAGCTTAACTAACGTAATCTGTCTACGGCTGTGCTTACTATGCTTACGTCCCTGAGAGTGAGGCAAAATATTAACGTTGGAAGGAGGCTTAACCAAAGTAATATGTCTACGGCTATGTTACCAACACTAGGAGCGAAGCAAAATATTAACGTTGGAAGGAGGCTTAACCAACGTAATATGTCTACGGTTATGTTAACGACACTAGGAGCGAAGCAAAATATTAACGTTGGAAGGAGGCTTAACCAACGTAATATGTCTACGGTTATGTTAACGACACTAGGAGCGAAGCAAAATATTAACGTTGGAAGGAGGCTTAACCAACGTAATATGTCTACGGCTATGTTAACGACACTAGGAGCGAAGCAAAATATTAACGTTGGAAGGAGGCTTAACCAACGTAATATGTCTACGGTTATGTTAACGACACTAGGAGCGAAGCAAAATATTAACGTTGGAAGGAGGCTTAACCAACGTAATATGTCTATGGCTATGTTGACGACACTAGGAGCGAAGCAAAATATTAACGTTGGAAGGAGGCTTAACCAACGTAATATGTCTACGATTAATCAAATAAACACTAATCCCACCAGGTAACACTTACCACTTCCCAGACACGCGTTGCTAATCGTCCGATCCCTTTAACTGCACGATGACTGATCCGACGTTACAACTAATTTCTGTCCAACCACTTTGACTGCACGATGATTACTAATACTGCACGTCCGTTGTGTCCGATTGCACGCGAAACAAGAGCTTACTCAACGTCCGATACCTTCGACTTCATGCAAAACAAGAGCTTACTCAACGTCCGATACCTTCGACTTCACGCAAAACAAGAGCTTACTCAACGTCCGATACCTTCGACTTCACGCAAAACAAGAGACCGCGTTTATGCCGCGACTCGCCTTTTATTGCCTTGCTCATAGCTGCCTGTGGCATCATGATGCTAAAACCGGTTCTCGTTCTCACTGTTGCGTGTTGGTGTGTATGCGTTGTTTTGCTCGTAGCTGCTGGTGGCGTGATGTTAAAACCTGTTTGGCTGCTACCAGTTTGTGTTGCTATGCCAGAGTGATCTTGGTATCCGCTGCATGTGGCGTGATGACGCTAAAACTGGTTTTGTTTTGTCTCCTGTTGCTATGCACGTATCATCTCTGTAGCTGCTGCATATGGCGTGATGTTGAAACCTGTTCGTGTTGCTATGCCAGATTGATCTCGGTGGTTCACTGCTTGTGTTGCTCCATACCTGTGTATGTATGTGTGTGTGTGTATGCAAAACTTAACCTAGTATGTTACAAATTAGAACAATAATTCACAATAATTTTTAAATTAATTCCAAGACGTATTTTATTTAATTATAAGGCTAACAAAAATATTCACAATAAATTCAGATAATGTATTAAGGATTTAATAAAAGTGCTTATGTTCGATTTAAGTATAATGTTAATAACAGAATAAAAGCAAAGGAATTAAAATATTAAATGGAGGTTATTTTATAGGTTTTTGTTGTTTTAAGAGGAATATTTTTAGGATGTAATACAAATTTTTAGTGCAAAATTTGGTCATTACATTCCCCTCTTACTTCCCCGGAACAGCAAGGACGCTGACCTTTCCCGTTCTCTTAATATTCACTTGGTACTTGATAACATCAATTACCCGTGCAATCCGGACCCTGCGTCCACTTTTCCTGGTGTTCCTGCACTCCTCGATCTCCCGGTTGAGGTCTGCTGGGACATAGTTCACCCTGTTCTGACGACTTGGTCCTTGGTCACTGGTTCGCCGATGTCGAGGGGACTGTCGGCAGCGAAGGACAAGTAATCGGTCCAATCATCGACCTGCTGAGGTATTTCAATATCCAGTGACTCGATACTCGCGGCTTGTTCTACTGTCCAGGGAGAAAGTATAACTCCCAAGTCCAGGCAATCTTCGGTTTCGGACGCGGAAACAGAAGGGCCCGTTCCCATAGCTTCGGGAGATGCCCGAGGTCCATCATGGCCAACAAAAATCGTGTGGGGGACTATATCTGGCAGTTCTTGTTGCATTGCGCTGCTACCGCTGTGGAACTAGTATTGTCGCTGTGGTTGCACGCCGCTGTCGCAGTGGACGTGGAGTTTTTGTTGCTGTTTGCCACTGTCGCTGTGGACGTGGAGTTGTGGTTGCTGTGTGCTTCTGTAGCTATGGGCGTCGAGTTGTAGTGCGGCGCTGTCACTGTGGACGTGGAGTTTTTGTTGCTGCGTGCCGCTGTCGCTGTGGGCGTCAGGTTGTAGTGCGTTACTGTCGCTGTGGACGTGGAGTTGTTGTTGCTGTGTGCTTCTGTAGCTATGGGCGTCGAGTTGTAGCGCGGCACTGTCACTGTGGACGTGGAGTTTTTGTTGCTGCGTGCCGCTGTCGCTGTGGACGTCAGGTTGTAGTGCGTCACTGTCGCTGTGGACGTGGAGTTGTTGTTTTTTCGGGCATAATGAATGTATCACGGCCGCAATCTCCTTTCGCTTATTCTTAGCGGCCGCCAGAGGATACCACTGACCATGCTCCTTGGTAAAATCTCGCTGTGGTTCTTGCAGGAACTTGTCGGCGTTGTGGAGGAGGAATACCCCACAATCGGTGGTGTTGTCCTGCTGTGGTACCTTGACGTTATGTGTGGGGCAGTTGCGGTCATCCAGAACAAGATGCGGTTTGAACAGCTCACACCCGAGGTAACGGCGCAAGTGGTTGGCCGCATGCCTGCGGGAAGCGTAAGCCAGTGAATCGAAAATTAAAATTTCAATACCTGTGATCCATGTGCCTTCTCTCCTTATACGGACAGCTGTAAGGTACCAATGCTGGTCTTCGCAGATTGGGATCATGATTACCTCCTTTTCGGCCCAGGCCACTCTCTTACCCCACTTCTGCACTCGGGCATGCTGCTCTTGCGGTGTCTCTGTCTTCCCACCTCGACTAAGCTCCTCGAAAAAATTGGTGGCGAAGATGTGTGTGCTGGAGTGCTGGTCTTCGGAGCATTGGTGGATTAGCCACTGGAGGTAAAAGTCAACCACGATGTCGTTGAGGTATTGTTTCGGCCGAAGACATTCGACATCCTCCATCTTCACGCTGATAGCGCCTCGTCCCGGCGGATAGTTCAGCATTACCGTTGACTGTCCCTCTCCATCTTCGTCGTCGCTAATAACGATTACTTCCTCGACCTGGATACGCCCCACCTTGATACCTCCTACCTTCCGTACGTTACTGTCGCACTCTTTTCGTTTGCGGTTTTCAGCTTGCATTTTTTTTTTTTTCTTCTTCGCTCGACTCTGCTACTATTATTATTATAAATGTTAGTTCGTTGTTGTTTTTCTTTTTGTTTGTTTTTTTTTTTTTCTTCGCTACAAGTTCACTACGCACTCACGATGTTACGTCTGGCTCGGTTGGCGCCTACTGATCAACTGACTATGTCGGCGAGCCACAGGCAATGAATAAGTGTGGTCGGTCTCTCCTTGTTCTAGCCTATGAGTACTTGTAGAGTAATCGTTGTCATGAGTATCTCCAGCTCTGGTGCATTTAGGGGGTACGGTCGCCTCTTCTGCACTGTAGAACGGCTTAATGTCACTGATGTGTGCTGTGCATGTTTGTCCGGAATCCGGTTTGTGAAGCTCCACTATGACGGGGGATCTGAATGAGATTATCCTATATGGGCCATTGTACTTCGGAGCCAGCTTAGCCGCGAACTTGTCGATGGCGCTCGATAGGGGGTGCTGCCTTACCCATGCCAGCTGGCCAATCTCAGGGGCCCACTGCCGACGTCGCAAGTTATAAAACCTTGCCTGGTCCTGTGCTGCTCGCTCCATGCGCCTTCTGACGATCTCATGTACTTCTTGAAGCTTTTCCTCTCTGCCAGTGGGTGTCTGGGGCTCATCACCTGTTCCAAAGGTTAATTGGTCAAAAAGATTACCTGGTAGTCTTAGTTCACGACATTGAGTAAGAAATGCCGGGCTGTATCCCGTGGTATCTGATTTTGCCGAGTTGATTGCTAACGAAAGTTCAGGTAGGAGCTCGTCCCAAGTTTGATGGCTGTCTCCGACGAATTGGGCTATCATGGTCTTCAGCGTACGATTTGATCTCTCTGTGGGGTTTTCTTGGGGTTTGTACGGGGCCGTGAATTGCTGCTTGGTACCAATGTCTTTGAGGAACGTTTTGAACTTGTGGCTAGTAAATTGGGTGCCGTTGTCGGTGGTCAAAATCTTCGGAGCGCCAAATCGAGCAAGTATGCGTTCTCGAAACGCTTTGATGAGACTATCGCTAGTTGCCTTGCGTAGTGGGATAGCTTCGACCCATTTCGAAAATTTGTCCAACAGGACCAGAATCATGGTGTTGCCATGCTTGGAGCGTGGGAGTGGTCCAACAAAATCAGCGCTTACTAGGGACCATGGCTCCTCGGCGATTTGTGACAACATTTTGCCTGCGGGGGCTTGTTGAGATGCTTTAAATTTCTGACAGGACTCGCATCGGCGGACGTAGTGGCTAGCGTCGCGGGACATACCTGGCCAGTAGCAACGGCTTTCGATCCTAGCTATAGTCTTGCGTATCCCAAAGTGGCCCGAGCTCGGGTGGTCATGGCATTCGTGGAGGACTTGGATTCGCAAAAACGAGGGCACACATAGCTTCCAGTGTCTGCCTTCTTCGCCTCCTGTGCGCTGTGGGATGTGTCGATAAAGTTGGCCGCCTTCCTCTGCATAATCAGGAAATTTTTCGGGATTTTTACGAATTTCAGCTCTTTTCTTCTCTAACCAACGACATGTTTGCACTTCGGGCGGGTTCAGCGTGGTTCTACGTAACGTCTCGAGTGGTTGGCGAGAAAGCGCGTCTGCGACTACATTTTGCTTACCCTTCCGGTATTGAACGTCAAATTGATGTTGCTGGAGTTCCAGGGCCCACCTGGCGATCCGTCCGGAGGGACTCTCAATTGAGTTTAGCCATTTTAGAGCGAGATGATCTGTCAGGACCGTAAACTCGTAACCTTCGAGGTAGGGACGCATTTTCCGAATGCCCCAAACAATCGCTAAGCATTCCTTCTCCGTCGCCGAGTAGTTTCTTTCCGCATTATTAAGGCTCCGACTGGCGTAGGCTATTACTTTTTCGGCACCACCCACCTCCTGGGTCAGAACGGCTCCCAACCCGTAATCGCTGGCGTCTGTCTGAAGAGTAAATCTTTTAGAGAAATCCGGGCAGGCTAATATTGGTGCTTTCGTAAGCCGGTCCTTAAGGGTATCGAAGGCTTCTTGCTGCTCGTGGTTCCATTTCCAGTGGCGTCCTTTCTTTAACAGGCTTGTCAGTGGTTGCACGATGGATGAAAACTCCGGCACAAATCGACGATACCAAGACGCGATTCCTAGGCAGCGTCGTAGCTCTCGGACATTGTTGGGTGGTAGTAAGGTTTCGATGGCTGCCACCTTATCCGGGTCGGTTTTAATCCCTTGGTCGCTGACGACATGCCCCAAGTATTTTATCTCATTTTTGAAAAACTCACATTTAGCCGGGTTAATTTTTAGATTCGCTGCTCGAAGTCTTTCGAACACTTTCGATAAGTTGTCCAGGTGCTCCTTCTTTGTCTTACCAGTCACGACAATATCATCAAGATATGCGAAGGCAAATGGCTCCATCTCAGGTCCAATCACTTTATCCAGGGCTCGTTGAAAAGTGGCGGGTGCCGAGTGCAAACCGAAAGGCATAACCTTCCACTGGAAGAGTCCACGTCCCGGAACCGTAAATGCCGTGTATTCCTTGCTATCTTCCGCCATTGGTATCTGCCAATACCCATTCTTAAGATCCAGGCTACTAATGTAGTTGGCTTCTCTTAGCCGATCAAGAATATGTTGAATCCGCGGCAACGGATAGGCGTCCGGTATTGATCGGGAATTCAGTTGTCGAAAGTCCACACAAAGTCTCCAGGTGCCATTTTTCTTCTTTGCCAACACAATTGGGGCGCTGTGTGGACTATGGGATGGTTCAATGAGGTCCTTTTGTAATAGCTCGACTATTTCTTTGTTTATTACCTCCTGCATAGCCGGGTTTCTAGGAAAGTACCTTTGCTTCATCGGCCGGCTGTCTGTAACCACCAGCTTGTGTTCGGCTATAGGGGAGACTCCTTGTAGTGATTCGAACTTCTTTAGCTCCAGTTGTAGGAATAGATCGATGTCTTCGGGGGTCGTTGGTGGTTCTTCTGGGGTGATTATTCCTATACGCGAGTCCATGTTTTCCTCTAGCAGTTCATCCAGGCTGAGTTGAACGGTCTGCCCTCCACAGGTGATGGTTGTTCCAACGGCGGCTAAGAAATCCATTCCCAGGAGTATGTCGTCCGTGACTTCCGGAAGGACGAGGAAATTCACACTACACTGGGCAGTACCCAGTTTAACGTTTAGCGTCATCGACTCCCTTACCTTTCTGCGTGAGCCGTCGGCAAGAATAACGCTTTTGTTGATCATTCGCACGTTGTGTCGGGTTTTCACTTCAGTGGCAAGTCGTGTGTTCAGGAAGCTGCAAGTAGCTCCCGTGTCTATGACCGCTTCAGCACACGACGCATCCAAAATCACAGTGGCGATGATACGGTTTTGATCTTGTCTTATTAGTCGGGGGCTAGAGGAGGTATTCTTGGTTTCGGCCGCGTTTCTCCTCCTTATTGACGCAGGCCCGTGGCGTTTCCCGAATTTCGTCGTCTGCAACACTCAATGGTTCGGGGTCCACGCTGTCCGCATTCCCAGCAAAAGAATATCCGGGGGTTTCGACACGTTGAATGGGAGTGTCCATCTTGACCGCATCGTCTGCATGCGGTTCTGGGGTTTAGCCGTTCGGTTGTTTCTTGCGTAACTAGCATATGGCGCTCCGCCCTTGGGCGCGGACCTACCGTACGTTCGGCGCCTGTCTCCCCTCTAATGCTGTCGTAGTCGTCAGCCAAGGCTAGTAATTCTCCTAGGTGCTCAAAGTCTTTACGCTTTATGTAGAGCTGGTACTCACTGCGGCAATTCCGGAAGATTCTTTCCAGCTGTTGGGTAGGCGTATAATTGGAATGGCGCATCATGTTTTGGATATCCAGCACGTAGTCCTTAAAGACCTCTCGCGGCCTTTGATGGCGTCCCCGGATTTCGTCTTCGAGCTTCTCAAAGTAGCGTGCCGGCAGGAAGAACGTAAGAAAATCTTTCTTGAATTGGAACCAGTTCTGCCAGGGCACGTTGTTGTTCCTTAGCCAGACCAGAGCTCGGTCGGTTAAGAGCTCAGGCATCGTTCTTGGGAGGAAATCTGCGTTTAACCCGTACACCTTCGTCAGTTCCTCGACCCTCTCGATAAAAGTCAGTGGATCGCTGCATCCGTTGAATTTAATAGGCCACTTGCGAACTTTATCGATTACGGTGGCATAGTTACCTCCGCTTTGCACTGGGGCTGCCTCGTGGTAGTATTCCGGTGATGCCTCCGTAAGCTGTGATATGGTGTGTCCTGTTTGAAATTGCGTTGGCACCACTAATGGTTTCGGAGACGGGGCTTTGGTATGTCTTCGTTCCAGTTCTTCCAGTCTTAACGTGATGGATGGATCTTCTTGTTCGGTAGCAAAGTTCGCGAACCTTTTGCGAAGATCTTCAACAGTTCCTGCATCATCGAAGTCGAATTCACGTGCGTAAGCCGTAAGATCTTCTTTACGCAGTGAATATATCCATGTAGTCCTTACCATCTTGATATCTTTGTAACTCTCTTCCTGGTTGGTTTGAATTGTATTTTATTGTTCGTTTGAATTGTATTTTATTGTTTGTTTGAATTGTATCTGTTTTCTGCGTCAGGGTCCCTGCTCGGGCGCCACTGTAACGAACTTCCGTTTTCCGGATTTTACAGCTGGGGTATACTCGCCGGTGTCCAGCGTTCGTGACAGAAAATTTGTAATTAAAGACCCTTTCGCTTTGTTCTCTTTAATATTTCTTTAGTTTATTCACAATTCAAATGGTCAACTAACAAAATCGTATGTGACTTAACACACACACACACCCACACAGTTTATGCGACGATGTTTGACCTGGTGGTGAGGTACGGTGTCCTTGAGAACTCGGTGTGACGAATACCTTGACTCTGTGGCGTTGTACGAGGTTCCTGTGAACGTTGCGTGACGGTGACCTTGACTTTGTGGTGACCTATGAGGTCTTGTCACGGAGGCGAGCGACGTATGAGATTCCTGAGAACGTTGTGTGACGAAGATGAGTGACGCTAGTGTATCTCCTGGGGTGGTGGCGTGGTGGCTACTGACGACGTTAGCGCGACTCCTAAGGTTTCTCGTCAATGTCGAGCGGCAAGTGGTCAAACGTTGGACGTATGTTACGATCGGGTAGTAGAACGAATATCTCGCATGTGGACTGAGCTATCGTCCGCTGAGTGGTGTTACCTGGACTGGTGGAAATCTAATATATCGCTATTCTCTCACCTAACTTACTAGCTTCGTGCGAAACGTGATACCGAGAGCGAGGCAAACCAAAGGTTCGCGTTAGAAGGAAGCTTAACTAACGTAATCTGTCTACGGCTGTGCTTACTATGCTTACGTCCCTGAGAGTGAGGCAAAATATTAACGTTGGAAGGAGGCTTAACCAACGTAATATGTCTACGGCTATGTTACCAACACTAGGAGCGAAGCAAAATATTAACGTTGGAAGGAGGCTTAACCAACGTAATATGTCTACGGTTATGTTAACGACACTAGGAGCGAAGCAAAATATTAACGTTGGAAGGAGGCTTAACCAACGTAATATGTCTACGGTTATGTTAACGACACTAGGAGCGAAGCAAAATATTAACGTTGGAAGGAGGCTTAACCAACGTAATATGTCTACGGCTATGTTAACGACACTAGGAGCGAAGCAAAATATTAACGTTGGAAGGAGGCTTAACCAACGTAATATGTCTACGGTTATGTTAACGACACTAGGAGCGAAGCAAAATATTAACGTTGGAAGGAGGCTTAACCAACGTAATATGTCTATGGCTATGTTGACGACACTAGGAGCGAAGCAAAATATTAACGTTGGAAGGAGGCTTAACCAACGTAATATGTCTACGATTAATCAAATAAACACTAATCCCACCAGGTAACACTTACCACTTCCCAGACACGCGTTGCTAATCGTCCGATCCCTTTGACTGCACGATGACTGATCCGACGTTACAACTAATTTCTGTCCAACCACTTTGACTGCACGATGATTACTAATACTGCACGTCCGTTGTGTCCGATTGCACGCGAAACAAGAGCTTACTCAACGTCCGATACCTTCGACTTCACGCAAAACAAGAGCTTACTCAACGTCCGATACCTTCGACTTCACGCAAAACAAGAGCTTACTCAACGTCCGATACCTTCGATTTCACGCAAAACAAGAGACCGCGTTTATGCCGCGACTCGCCTTTTATTGCCTTGCTCATAGCTGCCTGTGGCATCATGATGCTAAAACCGGTTCTCGTTCTCACTGTTGCGTGTTGGTGTGTATGCGTTGTTTTGCTCGTAGCTGCTGGTGGCGTGATGTTAAAACCTGTTTGGCTGCTACCAGTTTGTGTTGCTATGCCAGAGTGATCTTGGTATCCGCTGCATGTGGCGTGATGACGCTAAAACTGGTTTTGTTTTGTCTCCTGTTGCTATGCACGTATCATCTCTGTAGCTGCTGCATATGGCGTGATGTTGAAACCTGTTCGTGTTGCTATGCCAGATTGATCTCGGTGATTCACTGCTTGTGTTGCTCCATACCTGTGTATGTATGTGTGTGTGTGTATGCAAAACTTAACCTAGTATGTTACAAATTAGAACAATAATTCACAATAATTTTTAAATTAATTCCAAGACGTATTTTATTTAATTATAAGGCTAACAAAAATATTCACAATAAATTCAGATAATGTATTAAGGATTTAATAAAAGTGCTTATGTTCGATTTAAGTATAATGTTAATAACAGAATAAAAGCAAAGGAATTAAAATATTAAATGGAGGTTATTTTATAGGTTTTTGTTGTTTTAAGAGGAATATTTTTAGGATGTAATACAAATTTTTAGTGCAAAATTTGGTCATTACAACTTACAAAAAAATTAGAGTTTTTTAAGTAAAAAGTATCGAAACGCTTCGCGCTCAAACACAATCAAGTTATAAACTAAGTTTCAACAAAAAATGTGCGATTTAAAAAAAAGTCATATTAAAAAAATGGATTTACTTCATTTGTTTATTTGTTGATTTACATTAATAATATTAAAAAAAATAACTTGAATAAAATTTAAGAAAGTGTTATTAGTTCCTCATAGTTTTACACAGTATTTTGCCGTCGGCTTATTGATTTTTATTGTTTTCTTCCTTTATTTATTGGGAAAAATTTGTTTATAATAATAATAAATGTAACAATTAAAATGAATAAATTTAAATTGAAAAATTTTCATTTTTGTTGTCTTAAAATTAAAAAATTTATGGGAGAAAAGTATTTTTCTTTAGTTTTTGTTGCCCTCTTAGTGGCTCTTCAGTTGTGTCTCTAACGCGTCAACCTCTCCATAGTTCAGGCTTCTGAGTTTTTTGATAAAATTCTCTGCGCCGCTCCTCCTCTATGTGCTGCAACCACGTCCTGTAACTTTTAAGGAAATCCTCGGCATGTTGTTCGATCAAATTTTTCTTTTGCTTTAATTCTGTTGCTGATTCTTTGTGTGTATTAATGGTGTTGTCCTCAGATACGTACTCCGGCACTGGTCGGTATATTACTGCCATGAGTTGGCAGGATCCCCATGTGATATATTTAGTTAACTTTGTTTAAAAAAAGGACCTGCCTCGAATTTCTTTGCCGGCGCTTAAAAACGCCACTGGCTCTAAATATTTAATATTTTTTTTGTATTGTCAGCCGGCATAAAAATGTACTCAGGCTATGAATAATTAGGTCAGCTGATTGAAGCTTGTTTAATTAATGATTTCTATTTCGCAAAGTCGGTGTTTATAAAGCTAAATAACGGTATTTTTAAGTTTCCAAATCATATGTAAAAATGTGCATAATAATAATACATAGTGTTCAATAATATAATAACTTAAAAGTGCGTGAGTGAAAAGTAAATATTAACGTAATGTGTTAGTGCGTATACAAATAAATATAACTAATATAATAACAATAAAAGTGCGCTAGTGAAAGAAACCTTAGTGCGAAAGTGCGTAATGTTAACTAAATATATAACCATGGGTCATTGTTTGTGGTGAATAACAATAAACATAGTTACAGTGTAATCAATAAGTTTGTGTTCAGTTGGTTGCTTAACTCGGTGTGCACTACAATATTCTCAAGAAGCTTTACATGGCAATTTTTACTCTCTGAGGTTTGCCGAGAGAGGTCTGCAAAGAGGTGACGACCGAACAGAAAAATTAATTCAATTGAAAAAACTTTCTGTCTGAGTTGGAATTGAACCCAGGCTACCGCGGTTTTTTAGCTTAGGGGCCACGCACTCTACCCACTAGGCTACGGTTGCCACTATTTATAGTATTTTATACTATTTTTTATAAAATTTTGGCATCCGTTGCGAAGGATGTTTTACCCAAAACTTTTTCTTACCTACTGCCTGCAACTCTAACCATAAAACAAAAAATTTCGAAAGCATAGAATGTATAACTTGCTGTATCAAATTTTCTAGGTCCCCAACCCATTGGTCCATTTTCACTAAAATTTTTTATTACTACCTTGAATTTTTCCTTATAACTCCGAGTGCTCTTATAATATCAAATATTATTCTTTTATTTTCGTCTCATCCTTTTGCCTTTCTTCTTCTTCCCTCGAAGTATAACTTCACTACCCCTGTCTTAAAACTTGACAATCTTGTCCTTGTCCCGTGGACTGCCCTCTGCCGATTTTTCCTTAATTATTTTCAAACTATTGGCAACCCCCAATACCCACAAATTTATTACTCAATGATCCATTATTAATAATTGAATAAATGAGCTACCCACATTCCTGCATGCGGTTCTCAGTTCATTTCCTTGATCCTCTATATCAACCTTAAAACCTTGTCCTAGCATATATTGTGTCCTAAATCGATTTTTATTTTTTCCCTCATTATTTATTTGTGTTCATTTACTTCTTCCTCTGCAATGTCCTCCCAAATGTCTTCTATTAGCATTTGGACGTTGCCGACCCTGAAATGGTTAGTGCTGTCTTCCCTGACGTTTGGCAGATATTAATCTCATTATCTATTTATGTCGACGACAACGTATCTTCCATCTTTTCTAGCGCCAACTCCCCAATGTTTCTTATCTCAAATTTCTGTATGTTATTTACAAATCGTTTAACTGATTCCGAACCTGTAACTGCCATCTTTCTTGACTCCTGATAGATATTCGTTTCGTCAATCCTTGACGACAACGACAACTTATCAAATGCCCTTCCTGATGCTATCTTATTATTATTCTTTATCTCGGTCTTATTGATTCGCCTAGATGGTAATGACAACTGCTCTTTACCTTCATTTGACATACAATAGATATTCACTCCATCCGCTTTTGATGGTAATGACAACTTATTCATAGTCCTTTGGTATGTAAGAGAGACATTCATCCCATTTGACTTGGGATTTCAATCTATTGGCGTAGATTGGCCCACATGGAGTTTCCCTGCTTACTTTCCCAGTTTTTCTTATGATTGCATTCAGCCTGCACATGAACTCTCTTGTCACACCACCTGCAGCGTAGTCGTCGCTGTCTAACTGGTCGTTCCTTCCCGAAACTCATTCTACTAAAACTCCCCCAATCATTTATAATCGGACTTTATTATTGTTTTGAGCTGACCTACTGCTCTTATTTCCCAGGTGATCACTTGTAATGAATCTAACCACACAGTTCCACCCCTTTTCATGTTTTTCCTTGCGTGCCAATTGTCCTATGAAATGAACATTTAATATCGGCTCTACCATCTTCTCTTCGTAAATTCCAATCCATTTTTAAGCGTACAAGTATAGTTAGTTATTAATTTAAAATTGGCAAAAACAAACAAGGTTTTCGTAATTTTTGATTCGTTTAGTAATCTTAAATTGTTGTATCTTCTTGCGAAGATACGCGTAGATTAGAATTTCTGCAGTTCCCTATGGGCAAGCTCGAAAGCCATAAATTTTGCCAATTTGCCAATTTTGCCATAAACTGCTGTTCCTGAAAAAAAAGAATATACTTACCAAATGAAACCTGCGGTTTGTTGGTATTCCGTAAAAAAACAACACACCTTTTTTAGTTGTTTGTCAATGGTTTTCAGAAGACTCTTTATTGTTAACGGAGATCTGATATTTATATCAAATATCATCTCGCTTTTTTCTAAGAAACTTATTACATATATATTACATACCTTAAAAATACTTACATATGCAAATATACATATTGGCATTAACATTTTTGTGCCAACAAATTGTGCCAAATTGGGTTTTTTATGCCCATGACACCATAACTTTGGTAGTCTAGGTTTTTTCCCATTCGCATGTTCTACTTTTTAAAACAAGCACACAAGCTTGTTCCGCATGTGAAAATTGGGTCATATTACGAAAACATATTCTTTAAGTTGAACAAGCAAAATATATGCATGAAAAAAAAACAACAATAAACTATTCTTTAATTCTACTTTACCGTAAAAAGATACAACGCTTGCATTTCCGCGTTGAACGCTTTAAACGGTTTTTGTTTATTTTATTGTTGTTTACAACAATAAAATATTCTTTAATTCTACTTTATATTTTCACAACTCTTGCATTTCCGCGTTTAAACGTTTTTAGTTTATTTATTGTTGTTTGTGTTTTTTTTTATACACTGGCCTAGAGTGTCAAATAACGTCGTTCTAAATAATATGAACGCTGAGCGCCCAACCTGTTGTTGAGGTAGGTCAGCGTTCATATTTTTGTTTACTTCGGCGTTCCTTGAACCCTGGCCGTGATTCAATGGCATGTTGCCGGTTTTTGGAGTGGAGTGAGCAGTGTGATATGAATCACAACATTCCTCCCCCCTTTGAAAAAGAAAATTTTTACCTTGAAGAGGTTTAAAATTTTCGCCATTGGTTCCTATGTTTTCGCACTATGGCCATCAACAACACTTGGATAAGTTTTACCAAATATCTTACGTAATCACATAGTTTCATTTTAATTACTTATGTAAACACATTATTTCCTATAATTATACTGACAACTTTCATGTTTTAAACTGTGAAATATCTTACTTTGAAACAAACTAAATTTTCCTGTTTCATATGCCTTGTATACATCCGTTGAACTCTGGTACCTGTTGATATGTTCTGCTTCCTGTAATCCAGGTATTATTCATCTTTGCTTTGTTTCTGATACTAGTGCTTATGATGATAACTCCATGGTTTTCTCCTAACAATTTTACTCAATTTAATGTTACTCAGTTGCATAAACTGCTTCTAATTTGGTTTTCTTTGTATTCACGTTTCAAACTTTTGCCGTCGGAGCGTGTTCAATAAATTTTTCAGTTGCTCTACTGTTATTGATGTATAAACAAAATATCTTTATTCACCCAAGTTATCGTTGAACAGTCTTCATCATCGTTAGGGTTTTTGATAGATACGGCCAATATGTAATCTGATAGTCTATAATTTTCTTCCTTCGCAATATGCTCCACAAAACAGAGTCTGTCAGCATACTATATTTGAAAAATAAATGTCGGCAATAACACAATTCCAAATTGTTGCGAACTTTTCAACGTCTTCGTCTGTTAAACTCTTAGTTTTGTACTTGGTGGAAATGAATATGCTCCGATCAATAATACAATTATTATAATTGAGCCAATTTTTCCTGTTAAACCCCTTCCGAGACTTCTTCAGTTTGTCGTGTTGTGTTGTGTTGTGTTTTTTTTTTTTTAATCAAGAACTATTCTAGTGATCTGTATAATTTATTTCAACACCTTCCAGCATATCCGCTTCACGAATCTTTACCGCTACGATATAAGCTTACATACACCTCTTATTTTCTTTATATGTTTAGTTTTGTGGATGAACTTCTTCTTCTTAAGGTGTTTACTGCACCTAATTCCCTCCACTGCTACGTCTCCTACTTCGTCTTCTCGGTGATGTATACAAGGATCATTGAATTTGTTGTATTCTAATAATTTTTTGTTTTCATTTTAAATTTAATAATTATTCTCTACTTTTTGTTTCTTGACAGATTATTCATTTTTTCCTAGTTCAATTTACAATTTTGTTTAAGTTCTGCGCCAAAAAATTTTTTTTTTTTGCGCTAATAATCAGACAATTTTAAGATATTCGTGCTATACTTGCACATTTTCTTAGTTATCTAGTCTTTTATATATTCTTTGTATTTGTTATTGAAATTTTTTTTTTCTCAATTTTTTCTTTTTTTTCTGAACATTTCAACTGTCATTACATCAACACATGACTTTTTCAAATTCAATCTTCAAACTCTCTTAGTTCTTAAAATTCTTTATTCCTGTAAATGAATTTTTGTTTTTTCTTTCCATTCCCACAATTGTTTAACATTCATATTTTTAACAAATCTATTGTATTAAACATTTACATAACATTTAAATTTTTCACTACTTCAATATTATTTTTTCAATATTTTTCTTTAAATTGTTCCCTTATGAGAAACTTTCAATTTTGTTTTCTTTTTTCTGTAAGTCTATTATATTCAAGTTATTTTTCAACATTTCTATATATATAGGCTCTTATTTTATTTTGTTCTTAAATTTGTAAATTTCTTGTAAAGTCTTATTTTTCTCAATTTGTAAAATTATTTTTTCTTTTATTGCTCTTTTCCCTTTACATTCTTTACAATTTTACTTATTATGTTTTCATGCGTCTCCTCTCGACTTTTTAAAGTTTTTTTTTTCTCAATCAATTTGTTTGATTTTTCTCTTTTTTAATACTATATCATTCATTCATTTTTTTTTTTTTTTTTTAAATTATATTATCTATTTATTTTACTATTTTGCTCTTATATTTACTACTTCACTCTTAAGATCCTTTGTTAAGTCTTTGTAAAATACTTTTCTCTTTTATCAATTTTCTTTAACTAAAATTACTTTGTCTTTTTCATAATTTTTTTTCCCTTTGCTTTTTGTATCATTTTACTTATTTTGCTTTACTGCGTCTTTCTTTGACGTTTTCAAATTTCTTTACTTGAGTCTCAATCAATTTAACCCCATTCGCAAAAATCGCTTCTGTGCAACTTTTATTTTTATCTTTGACATACCTAGCTAAGTTTTAATGACTTTGCGAATTTTTCCCTATAAAAACGGCACTAGCTATTTCCATTGCTGATTCTTAAATCGTTTCTTGACCGCAATGATTCTAGCAGCCATTTCCACCGCACTAAATTTTCTTCGTTGGGTCTTCCCAGACTTTTCAAGTATCATGGACAACGCGGAACCGGAGCCGATTCCCCACGAGGGCCCAGCCAATGATGAACTGTTTTATAATAGTATTTAAACGATCTCTTTTTACTAACTCAACCTAATACCTTCTTCAATCCCCCCCCCGTAGCTACCATCGATTACCTGGATGCCCTATGGAACCTGGGTCCAGATCTCTACCTTATGTTCTGGCTGCGGGAACTGTCGAGGTGTTGCTGGGAGGACTCTGTAATTCGATCTGCCCGTACCTCCATTTGCGAATACCAGCAAAGTATACTCTCTCCAGTATACCGTGCACATGGCCCGCCCCTGGAGCATGTGTGTTATATCATCACTCGGATTGACTATCGTAGTTGGGGCACCACCGTGCCGCTACACCCTCAGGTCCATCGTCTGGCCCGATTGGTCGGCCCTCCAGCGTACTAAAAAAATTTCTAAAATATCGAGAAATAATACAAAATAAAAAATCAAACAATTTTATCTTAATCTTGAATTTTTATTATTATTTTTTTTTCTTTCTCTTGTCAAAATTATAATTGAAATTGTACTAGATACATCGCATATTTTCTCAGGTATAATTAACGTCATGGTACTCCTCTGATCCTACTGATCTCGGGATCCTTGGTAGGTCTCGGTTTGTCATGTGTTCCACCCTTCTCTTTTCCTTTACTACAATGATAGTCTTCCTCGCAGGCTGTAATTCCGGTGCTGGTCGAATTGGCTCCCTTCTTGTCTCCTCCACTACGATTCTTAATTTCTGAGACTCTCTCATTTTTCTCATCAATAATAATATTATTCCACTCAAAAATGCCATTATCATAATTGCGGATACACCGAATGTTATTCCCACCTTTTTCACCGTATTATACCTCGTGTGTGTCTTGTCATTTACTTCCTGTTGCTTGACTTCGTCTCTTAATATTTCAAAACTTCTCTCCCCTTCTGCCAATATCTTCCTTATATCCTTATGATTCGTGACCTTTATTGGCAATGCTGACCCGTATGTTGCATTATTATCCTTCTTTAGCAATATATGCTTCCATTCATTTCTAAAATTCTCTATGTAGTCTTCATGATTTATTTCACTGAATGCAATATCTATATCGACCCTTTGTGTATTTTCATATTGTAAAATCGTGTCCTTATTCTGTATTGTACAGTCCATTTGTATTTTTAATATTCCAAACCCACTCAACTTTATGGTATCCGAACTGCTTTTACATATGACATCAAACACGACTGCGTCTCTAAATTTAAACAACCATGTATTTGGCTTTTCCGTTTTTACAATCACACCTGTGGTTGCTGGAATCGCGACTGGTTTACACGCATCCATCTTGTCCGATCTGTGTTGTAATAACCTTATTTCACAAAGTGGATTACTGTTAGTGAATACTTTCCCATTAGTTTTGCATAACAAGTATTCAGCGCCCTCTTTCTCCCCTAGAACGAAACATTTACGTCACTCCTCGTTCGTCAGACCGACGAACTTAAACTTATCTTCCGACTCTGCTACGTAATCAAAAACCGGTTTGCATAACGAATCCCATCTCTCATTTGTTGCTATTGGGATCGGGTATGGCCTATACACTGTATATTTGTCGACCTCCGGGATTGGAATTTTGATCACGACTAATAAGCTGCCCTCTGCTGGGAAAACTTTAAGTCTTGCTGTCTTATGAATGTCGAAATCACTTAGCATAATATTTCTGGCATTACTTTTAACTTTTGTACTCATCATTATTGACTGTATTTCTGCTGACGTTACTAGCAAAGGATTTAGCCTTCCCTTATACAAATCGTCAATAATTGCCAATTCCGACAATTGTTGTCCTTGTACTTCTATCAAATTCGATTCTATTCTCGATTTTACTTCCAGTGTCTTCAAAGCATATTCTATAGTAACTATTCTTTTATTTAGCTCCTCACCCCTCGTTATTTGATTAGTTACTGTTCTGATTAACTCATCACGTAACATTTCCACCTCTCCTACTATTGAGTCAATTGGTTCAGCGAGTTGCCTGTAGCTGTTTGCCATCACTGTAATCTGATGGTCCATCAACTCATACGTCTTCGTTTGCCTTTGCTCCAGGTCGTCCAGGTGTTCCAATATCTGATCTCCTTGCTTCTTATCCACGACCCCGAACGCCCAGCTAAACGCTTCGCCAACAAAATCCAGCGATCTTCTCATTCGCCTATGTTGAAACATTTGTTGTATACTCTTCTCATTTCTTAAGAGATTTTTAATAATCGCTTCTGTTTCTTTGAATGTGGCAGTACACGTATCTAAAGCTCCTCTCATCAACATCTCCAAACACATGTCTTTCGTCTTATCCTGCATCTCCTTTGTCGCCACTAAGAATTTGCTCAGCCTAAGTGGTTCAAATTTTGTAAATATCACCCATTCATTCTTATAAAACAGTGCTGTATTGACGTTTTCAAAAAACATCGGTGTTTGATCCAAGTGTTGTATTTTCGTTGCCTGCATCCAAGCCCCCTGTATCATACCCAAAATAATGCATGTCCAGATCATCCTGATTGTAATGTCTAATAATTAAAAGAAATCATGATGTTAATTACTTGTATATAACATAATTCACTCACATATTCGTATGATTAGTTATCTACTTCATCTGCAACTTTTCTATTTAACATCTCCCTTTATAAACTACTTTTAACTTTCTCTTAATCTCTTAATTCATTAGTTTTAAGCTTTCAACTTCAGCGACCTAACTTTGCTCCTAAACATGCTGATGTCGTTACTATCATACTTATTCTATTGTGAATTTTCTTATTCCGAATTTTAATTCTAACGTTATAAAAATTATGGGAGTTAAGCTATCTATTTTCTATCTTTAATCTTCATGAAATAATTTCAGTAAATTATTATGCAACTCTTGTTTTTTCCTTTTATCAATATCTCTGTAGTGACGGGGCCTCTAACCGCCACTACCTCAAATGGACCTGTCCAAATAGGTGAAAACTTATTTTTCCTCACTTGATTCTTTAGGAGTACTCTGTCTCCCACCTTGAAGTCTACAGAATTTACTTTACTATCGTAATAGTTCTTTGATATTTTCTTCACATTATCCTGATTCTCCCGAACTAACTCGTGCGCCCTCTGTATTTGAAACTTTAACACTTTCGACGGGTCGTCTGCATTATATACAGGCCCACATTTTCTCCTTAAATTTGTAGGCATTTCGGAATCAAACCCGTACAATGTTCTAAATGGCGTTTGTTTTGTTGACAAATGCGGTGTATTGTTATGTACATGCATTGCTGAGGATAACCACTGATCCCAGTTGGACCCATCCTCTTTTGCGAAACTTCTTAAATATTCCGCCAATGGTCTATGACTTCGCTCTAATGAGCCGTTTGCTTGTGGGTGATATGGCGTTATATGTAATTTTTTAATCCCTAGCATTTTACATACCTCCGAAAATAACTTTGAAACAAAGTTTGAACCATTGTCCGTTATCAACACCTTGGGTGTATTGTGTCGCGTAATTATTTCGTCAAAGAATGCTTTTGCTACGGTTCTCGCCTCCGCATCCGGCATTGGAACGCATACCATAAACTTTGAAAAATCGTCCTGAAAGGTCAAAATATACTTATTTCCTGAAACCGTCTCCGGTAAAATTCCTACCATGTCCATGTACACTTTTTCAAATGGCCGTTGTGGTGTCTCTGTTAATACCATTGGCATCTTCGTTAGTTTTGAACTTTTATTCATTTGACACTTTTTACAATTTGTTACGTACCTCTTTATCTGCCCTTTCATACCCTTCCATTTATATTCCTGCCTTATTCTTAAATATGTTTTAAGAGACCCTTGATGTCCCCCAAGTCGTGAATCATGAAAATCCTTTATTATTGTTTCTATTTCCTTTGGGTCTGTCAACTCCTTTGCTACCGGTTTACTTCCTCTTTTTACTTCTTCCTTACCTCCATCCTCTTCTTGCTGAAATCCTTCATTTACAATCTCCTTTACCTTTTCCTTCGACCTTGTTTTAACCATATTCACGTCTTTGCTTGCCAACACTGGCGTAACTCTGTTTAACTCTTGAAAAAACTTATTTCGCGTTAACATTCTCATTTCACTGTTATATAAATCGGTCGCTTCTTTCAACGCTTGTTCCCAAGTTGGGATTTTTCCCTTGTAATTTAACAACCACTCCGCTATTTTCTCCCTAATGAAACTTGAACTGCTGTGCTCTAATGAACCTTGCAATAATGCGCGGTTCTTTATTACCCGGAAATCTGGGACTCCCAACTTCTTGCATGCTGTCGAAAATAATTCCAACGCAAAATTTGAATCATTATCAGTTACTACTGTTTTAGGAATTTTTAGATTCAATATCGCGTTTTCAATTGTGAGCGCCTCCGAATTAGGGACGGTAATACATTTTGTATATCCTGATACTTCGTCCTGGAGTAACAGCACATATTTGTTTCCTAAAATTGTTTCCGGTAATATACCAATTAAATCTATATATATGCTGTCAAATTGCCTCCCATCCTCCTCTGATTTATCCTGAGTTTGCACCAATGCGACTTCTTCACTCTTATGTGGTACTCTACTCAGAGCGTCGGCGTTAAGATTCTTTTTCCCTGGTTTATAAATAATCTCAAAATCATATTCTGATAACTTATGTCTAAACCTTGCTAACCTAGATGTTTGATCTTTTAAATTGGCTATCCCTCTTAACGGTTGATGGTCTGTATATATTTTAAAATGTCTACCTAATAAATATGCCCTGAAATTCTTTGTTGCCCACACTATTGCTAAGAACTCTTTCTCTATTGTTGAATACCTTTTTTCGGCATCATTTAATGCTCTACTTGCAAATGAAATTGGCCTGTCTCTCCCAACTTCTCCTTGTGATAAAACTGCCCCTAGCGCTTCATTACTAGCGTCTGTCGTTAGTATAAATGGTTTAGTAAAATCCGGGTATGCTAATACTGGAGGGGATATAACTGCCTCTTTTAATATATCAAAAGCTTTCTGACAACCGTCCGTCCATTTAAACTTTTCGTCTTTCCTAAGTAATTTGTTTATTGGTAAAATTATTTTTGCGGCGTCCGAAATAAACTTCCTATAATAAGTGATTAAACCTAAAAAGGCCTGTACCTCTTTCCTATTTCGGGGTACCGGAATTCTCTTAACGCATTCTACCTTCCCTGAATCTGGTAAAGCCCCTAGTTCTGAGCATTTATGTCCTAAATACACTACCTCTCTGCGCAAAAATTGGCATTTTTCTGTATTTAACTTTAAAGTGTTTTCCCTTAACACGTTAAAAACCTTCGTAAGCCTTTCCTCATGCTCCCCTAAATTCTTACCGTAAACTACTATGTCATCTAAATACACGAAGCAGTCCAAACCCTGCAAACCTGTTAAAATATGATTCATAATTCTCTGAAACGTTGCCGGGGCACCCGTCAGACCGAACGGCATTCTATTAAATTCATAATGCCCCATTCCTGTACTAAAAGCTGTTTTCTCTTTATCCTTTTCATGTACTAAAACCTGATGGTACCCACTTGCGAGATCTAATGTCGAAAAATACCTACTATGACCCAATTGGTCCAAAATCTCATCTATACGTGGGATCGGGAATACTTGCTTTATAGTAGCCTCATTTATTTTCCTAAAGTCTATTACTAACCTCCATTTCTTTTGCCCGTCTTTACCACTTTTCTTCGGTACAACCAGTAACGGAGAATTCCAAGGCGACTTGCTTGGCGAAACTATCCCGTCTTCTAAAAGTTTACCTACTTGCTTATTTATTTCTTCCCTATGAGTTTGTGGTAATCTGTATTGTTTCTGGTTAATTGGTGGCTGGCCTGGTTTGGTCGGTATTTCATGCTTTAAAACTGGTGAGAACGATAATTCATCACCCTCCAACAAAAATATATCGTGAAATGATATGCATAGTCTTTGTATTGAAGATCTCTCCTCTTCATTTAAATTCTTATCCAACTCAATGGTTTCTATTAATCTATCTATTCTTGTCTTAATATCTCTTGTTTGAATATTATTAACTTTTCCACTACTTGGCTTCTTATATGTATTGTAGTTTGAAAATTTTGGTACAAAATCGGACTTCAAAATAAAATCATTCTCTGTTGCGTTTAAAATTGGAACCAAAACTCTGTTCCTCCTAACTTCTACCAATGCATCTCCCAAATAAACTCCTGGTTCCAACTCCTGTTTATGAACAACTATCTCCGGTATCTTAGTTTTCACTCTTATTGATACTAATTTTATGGTTCTTGACTCAATCGTCCTGTCTTCATTATACAAAATACTACTCCATTCATCTATGGTCCTTAATGGCAATATTCTAGGTTTGTCCTGGACCTGACTTACAAATATCAACTTCTTATCCAACGCATTTATAATTGAACGATTCCATAAATTGTCCCTTCCTAGAATACCGTCCGCTGGAATACCTTGTTCCATTTCTACAACCTGTAGCGTGAAACACAATTCTTCTAACAACGAATGGCTTACCTTAATGGAGCCTAATGTGCTGACATATCCCCCGAATGCCCCGCTTAATTCTCTCGTGTCCTTCTTATCTACGTTATCACCGGAACTTAGTGATTTTTTCTTAACCAAACCCGTATCCGCTCCAGAATCTACAAGTAAAACAAGTTTTCCGTTTTTTGCCTCCTTGCAAGGAATCTGTACGAACACATCATTTACTGTAGTTACTGCCGAACCCATATTCTTCTTCCCAAAAGTCCAATTTGACTGACGCCCGGTCGTCTTCAATTGTCTTAATGACATCTCCGCTAGGTCCCATAACTCGGAGTAGAACTTGGTTAACCCCATCCTCACACTCGACAGTCCTGTTTTTCTTCCATGAACTGCCTTCTTTATTGGCGATTTTTTGTGACTTATGCTAACTCTATTGATAATTTCCAATACCCACAAAGTACCATTACCATTAATTGTGCAAGTGAACTTACCACATTCCTGTATGCGGTTCTCAGTTCACTCCCCTGCTTCTCCATGTTCCCCTTAAACTCCTGTCCAACCCTATTTTCTTCCTCCTCTGCAATCCCTGTCTGGTTGTTATTATCTTCTCCTTCCTCCACTGTGTCCTCCCATATGTCTTCCATTAATTCTTGAAAGTTTCTAGTTTCTTCCTTGTTATCTCCTTTTCCCGTTTGTTTTGGCCTTATTCTGGCAGCTTCTCCTGCCTCTTGATAGCTCTTCACCTCACCTTCCCTCGATGCCAATGACAACTTATCTCTTGATTCCTTCTGCATCCACCTACTAACGTGTTCTTTTCCTCCCTTCTGACTTTACTAACGAACTTTGTTTCTGATTCCGAGCTTACAATTGGCATTTCTTTAAATTAATGAAAAATATTCGTGTTATCATTTCCTGATAACAACGACAACTTATCAACTTCCCGCCCTGCTGCCAATTTTGCTTTGCTCCTTATCTCAGTGTAACTAGTTCTGCCCGATGGTGATGACAACTGCTCTACGCCCCCATTTGACAGGTTATAGATATTCCTTCCTTTTGTTTTTAATGGTAAAGACAACTTATCCCTAGTCTTTTGGTGTGTAACACAGATATTCATTCCTTTTTGCCTATTCTTTGTATTTCTATTGGGATTCCAATCTATTGGCGTAGATTGGCCCGCATGGAGTTTCCCTGTTTGCTCTCCATGTTCATTCTGCTATAACAATCTTTCATAAAGTGTCCTGGTTTCTTACACCAATGACATGTCACTTGTTGTTGTTTGTTTATTACGTTATGGGCTACCCTCGTCACCGTGCCATTATCCTTGAAAGGATTATTCTTCCGTTGGCTATCGTTAAATGGCCCGCTGCCATTATTCCCATGAAAATTTTTTTTTCCCTCGGCACGTATGGCGTGGCACATTTCCACCCCTTATCGTGGCCATACTCGTGACACTTTTCGCAATATGGCGTATTTTTCCTGGTAAGGCACTCATCCCTTGTGTGACCTTGCTTGTCACAAAATGAACACTTGATGTTCATTTTGTATACGTCAAATCTCTGTCCATCCCCATTGGATCCTCTTTTGTTTCCTAACATTTCCATTGGTTCTATATTCCTTATTTTTAACCCATGCCCTAACCTATTGCCTAGCTCTTGCACTCCATCTCGCTCCTGTACTGCATATGTGTGTCTCAACGCATTTTTCCCCGCCACATTCTTGCTTCTGTTGTTGAGCATATATTCTACATCCGTAGCCCTTTTCACCACTTCCGCAAAATCACCTCCGGGCTGTGATAAAACAACTGTCCGTATTCCTAAATCACTTATTCCCATTCTAAACGCCGTCAAGACTGAGCAACTCAACTGCCTTAGGAGCGTCTTGTCGTCTCCTATGCAATCTCTACCTCTAGACTCTATTGAGCCTAACCTTCGGGCAAACGCACTTATTTTCTCTCCTGGCTCTTGTTCGCATTTAGATAATTCTATTATAATTGAATCATATGTAGTTGCCCTTAGATAATTTGACTTGATCAATAGAAAAATATCTTCAATTCTGTCAAATCGTCTGGACCTACATAACTCGAACGCATCCCCATGTAATCGGAGCTTTATGCATTCCAAAAAACTAGGCATGTCTGCCTCCTTCATCATCTTTGCTGCTAAGTCACATCCCTGTATAAACCTATATACCTCAGCTGGTGACTCGGTACCCGAAAACAAAGGCACGAGATTATTCACCGTTTTGGCGATTTCGTTTACGTTCATGTTTGCGTACGTAAATAACTCGGTCTCATAAACCTTATCTTGGTCTCTGACTGTGTCTACCTGTACCTCCTTATGGTACAGGGATGTCTCTGCTGCTATTTTTAACTCGTCCTCCAAATGCCTGTTTTTAACCTGTAACTCCCTGATTCTCGCGTTTGCCTGCTCTACTGTTTCAAAATCCTCCCTGGCTTGTTGAGCAACTAACCTGTCTACTAGGTCTGTTGAAATGTCCTTTCTCCTTAATAGGGCTCTTAACCTCTCGTTTTCTACGTCCAACTCCCCTGCTCTCTCTAATTCTCCTTTTCTCTGTTGCTCAACCTCTCTGAGTTTTGCTCTCAAAGCTTCGAAATTTTTCCTATACTCCTCAAACTTTTCCGCCTGCGCAGCACTCTTGTGCTCGTGAAAACTATCTATAAAATCAAATAGCACATCCGCCTCTTCTACTTTCGTTAATTTTTTCCCAACCGTGCTCGCCTGTAAAAGTGCGAAATTGTCCTTATTTGCTATTACTACTTTAGCCCGGGCCCAAAGTTTGTCAATGAACCTGTCTAATTCTCCTAGTGTTTCCAAATAACTTTTTTCTACCTCAACCGTACTATCCATTTAAAAATTAACAAAAAAAAAATTTTTTTTTTTCCTTTTTTTTATATTCTCTATAGACAACTTTTGTCTTGTAACAAAGCCACTCTACAAAAAAAATCTATTCAATAATCAAACTTCGATTTATAAATTTATAAATTTATTTTATTGTATAATTCAATATAACAATCTTTATTTATTGACATTCTTCCCCGGGTGTTTCGTCACTGTTTTTTTCAAGGCTTCCATCTCCGCCCATAATTGCTGTGCGACTTGCCAAGGCGGTGGGTTTGTTTCGTCCCTCAGTAAACCCCTCAGGTACGCTACTCTTTTCCTCTCCCTCGCCTTTCTTCCTCCGCGTTTGGCTACTTGCGGGATCTCTACCTTAGGTATCCTTGTCCTCTTCTCCTCTCGCCTTCTTGCTTCCCGACGATGGTAGTCCTCCAAGGTTATTCTTGTCGGCCCTTCAATCACCTTTACCGGTGTCGACACGTAACTGGGTGCCGGGGGATCTTCTGGTCCTGGACTGTATTCTTCAAAAATATCCACCAGGTGAGTCGTCATTTACTTGATGTAGCTTGTATTTTAAATCGTCTTCTAACCATAGAGAGAGAGAAAAATAAGAGAGAAAAAAAAATTTTTTTTCTTTTTTTTTTTAAAAACTGAAACAATTATCCTTATTGTTCCTGTAACAATAAGGATCCTATCTCAAATTCAAATTTCATTACAACGAATAAAAATGAAAAATTTTTTCTTTCAAAATATCCTTGTTGTTCCTGTAACAACACTCAGATTTTTCCTCCTTAAAATTTTCTCAAACCAACAAAATAATTATCCTTATTGTTCCTGTAACAATAAGGATCCTACTTCAAAGTCAAATTTCATAACTATCCTTATTGTTCCTGTAACAATAAGGATCCTAACATCCTTGCTGTCCCTATTGACAGAAGGATCCTACCGGCTGCGCCAAAAATGTTGTATCTTCTTGCGAAGATACGCGTAGATTAGAATTTCTGCAGTTCCCTATGGGCAAGCTCGAAAGCCATAAATTTTGCCAATTTGTGTTTTATCCCCTAAGGGAAAGCACACACTGCCATAAACTGCTGTTCCTGAAAAAAAAATATACTTACCAAATGAAACCTGCGGTTTGTTGGTATTCCGTAAAAAAACAACACACCTTTTTTAGTTGTTTGTCAATGGTTTTCAGAAGACTCTTTATTGTTAGCGGAGATCTGTTATTTATATCAAATATCATCTCGCTTTTTTCTAAGAAACTTATTACATATATATTACATACCTTAAAAATACTTACATATGCAAATATACATATTGGCATTAACATTTTTGTGCCAACAAATTGTGCCAAATTGGGTTTTTTATGCCCATGACACCATAACTTTGGTAGTCTAGGTTTTTTCCCATTCGCATGTTCTACTTTTTAAAACAAGCACACAAGCTTGTTCCGCATGTGAAAATTGGGTCATATTACGAAAACATATTCTTTAAGTTGAACAAGCAAAATATATGCATGAAAAAAAAACAACAATAAACTATTCTTTAATTCTACTTTACCGTAAAAAGATACAACGCTTGCATTTCCGCGTTGAACGCTTTAAACGGTTTTTGTTTATTTTATTGTTGTTTACAACAATAAAATATTCTTTAATTCTACTTTATATTTTCACTACTCTTGCATTTCCGCGTTTAAACGTTTTTAGTTTATTTATTGTTGTTTGTGTTTTTTTTTATACACTGGCCTAGAGTGTCAAATAACGTCGTTCTAAATAATATGAACGCTGAGCGCCCAACCTGTTGTTGAGGTAGGTCAGCGTTCATATTTTTGTTTACTTCGGCGTTCGTTGAACCCTGGCCGTGATTCAATGGCATGTTGCCGGTTTTTGGAGTGGAGTGAGCAGTGTGATATGAATCACAACAAAATTTAAAATTTTTAAAATAGTTGTATTGCGTAAAGATATTTAAAAGATATTTTTATTATTTTATTTTATATACAAATTTTCCAATTTATATAAGAAAAACTACCAGTAAGCCTAAGAATAATTCTAACTGTCATTCTATTTCCAATTTTAATTCTAATTACAACTCCCCTTTCAAGTCTTACTGTATATCTAACTCAAACTCTAACTCTACGTTAAATTTTAAGCCTTGTACCAATTCTTACTTTAATACTAATTCTAATAATAAACTTTCTAATAAAAATAATTCTAATAATAATAATTCTCATAACAATATATAAAGTTCATTTGCTAGTACAAATACACTTAACTCTTATCCTTAGTCTTATACTAATCCAAAGAATACTTTACTTAATGAAAATCCTAATTTTCCTTATCCTGTCTACAAACTGTCTGGAAAAAATTACCTAATTCCCGTCCTAGCGCTGACCCCAAATAGAAACTTAAAACTAATATCTTTCCAATTTTTACACTTCAGATCAATGCTAATTCGAGTTATATGAATTATTGCCTTCGGCTTTCTCACCCTAAACGAGTCTCATTCAATATTGATCCTAACTTGGACACAACACAGGCAAAAAAAGAAGAATAACATTGTGACGGCATGAATAACCCGCCTTGGACTTTTGCCACACACACGGCGCGCGTAACACCAATCAACAGAGCGCTGTAACAAAAGTGTCCTAAAATAATAATAACAGAGTAAATAAATACATAATCCAAGAACGATATAACACATGCGTTGGCGCACCATGGCAACCCTCAATAAATCTTTTACATTTACCAATTTTATTTTGCAACCGAGATGTGACTGCCGCAAACGAGAGAAGAAAATCGAAATTCAGTTTTAAGAAGCGAGCGAGTGAATACACAAATTTAAAACACGTGCAGCGTTAAATTAGCTGAGATATCTTACAACGTTATTGAATACATACATATATTTTCATTGTTTAAACTTGTCCAAATAACTTTAATAATCTTTTATTACAAACCAATAAATTCATTTTAAATATTATTATTTGCTTGTCTTTTGCCGTCATTAACATAAGTTTTCAAATTTGTTCACTCGCTTGTCAAGAAATTTTGCTAGCTTCCAGCGTTGCCTGTGTGACGACCTCTGCCGACGTCGAAGACCTTGGTGGCAGACAAGAAGCAAGGCAAAGGGAAACTTTGCAACGGACTTGAGTAGGAATACGGCGATGCCATTTAAGAATTCAGCCGAGATGCACATGGTACGCAACAGGATGGTGCTGCGGATACGCAGCTGTCGCAGACAAGTGCAAGTATTGGCAATAAGGAATTTTCGGTGCTCGTTGCGAGTATTACATCGTTAAGTGAAGCAGTAAAGGAGCTGCGACAAGAGACTGCCCTTAGCCAGCAGGAGGTTTGTCAACTCCGCACAAGGGCAGAAGCAGAATCACCTCTGTCAACGTCTGCGTCAACGTCGCAGTCACAGCCAAATCTACAAAATGGATCGCTTATGCCGTTTTCTGATGATTTTCGCGGGAAACTGTACCCGTTACCGCCATTCCAGGGAAATGCTGAAGACTGGCCACTGTTCTTGGTAAATTTCAACGATACAACGCACGAGTTCAACTACAGCAACCGACAAAATTTAATGCGTTTGCACAAAGCGCTGCATGGAAAAGCAAAGCGAGCAGTCACTTCGCTGCTTATATATCCAGACGATGTGCCAAACGTCATGGCGGAGTTGCAGTTCAATTTTGGTCGGCCGGACTTGCTTGTGCGCTCGCAATTGGAAAAAGTTCAGCAATTTCCAGCCATTCCAGAAAATCATTTGGAAAATATAATTGCGTTTTCGAATCGGGTCAGAAACATTGTGGCATTTTTTTAATTCTGCAATGTGCCAACACCATTTAGCGAATCCAACTTTATTGGAGCAACTAGTCACAAAACTACCACCGTCAAAGCAATACGAAAGGTGCAGACAAGCCGCCACAGTCATTCCATACCCTACTGCGGAAGATTTTTCGAAGTGGATTAGTGATTTAGCCAGGATTGTGAGTTTTATTCCTGTAACCACAACACGATCCTATCCAGCGCCACACCCACAGATTCGCCAAGGGTTTGCTAACGTGAGAACTAGTCAACAGTCAGCCACTGCGTCCGCTAATAAGAGAGTGATGCACAACAACCAAGTAGAAAGTGTCAAGAAGCAGCTAAATCACCAGACGAGTGAGTGTCCAACTTTCGCTTCGCTTAAAATTGATCAGAAGTGGAGCCTGGTAAAGCGTGATCGCCTTTGCTTTGCATGCTTGGGAAAAAGCCACGGTGTAACGAGTTGCCGCAGAAGAAAATCTTGCGGTATCAATGGATGCACACGAGTACATCATCATCTACTGCATGAAGAGAGTTTGCCATCGCCAGCTAAAGATAACGATGCAGAGCACGTGCTTGATTGTCGCCAGGTAAAATGTTCTTTGTTTTTTAAAATTTTACCCGTAGAGTTGTCTGGAATAAAGGGCAATATGGTTGTTCACGCGATGATTGACGAAGGGTCATCAGTGCCGTTGCTGGAGGAGCACGTGGTGGACGCATTAGGGTTAAGGGGGCATGCCATGCCACTTACCTTACAATGGTTTGGTGACACAAAGGTCACAGAGAGGTCAAAGAAGGTGGCAGTCGACATAAGAGGCTGCTATGATACAAGCATAAAGTACAATATAAAGAACTTAAGAACAGTTAAGAGCCTGAATTTGCCCTTGCAATCATTTTACAAAAATGCTATGAGCATATAAAAGCGCTACCCGTCGCTGACTATGAAGATGCCAGGCCAGTGCTATTGTTGAGGTTGAACAATTGCTTTCTTGGAGTATTTAATGAGATAATCGAAGCAGGACCAGATGAGCTCGTAGCCGCCTTTACCCGACTGGGATGGGTAGCTTTTGGTCCACGCAGAGCGCAAGCAGACGGCGCACAGAGAGTTCTTCACGTTCGAGACACAAGTTTACACAAATTGGTCGCAGATTATTTTGAAGTTGATAGCTTTGGCGTTAGGAGTGCAGCTGTGCTAGAGTCTGATGAAAATGCCCGTGCCAGACAAATTCTTGCTGAAACCACAGTGCAGAAGGGTCAGTACTATGAAACAGGTCTGCTGTGGCGAAAAGATGACACCGTACTGCCAAGTAGTTATTCAATGGCTAAAACTCGCTTGATGAACCTGGAAAAGAAAATGAGCAATAGTCCACATTTCGCTAAAAGATATAAAGCAGAAATTGACGGTTATATCAAGAAGGACTATGCAGAGTTGCTGTCGACTGAAAAAGCTGCTTGCGAGGGTACTACCACCTGGTACCTGCCGCATTTTGGAGTGGTGAACGTACACAAGCCAGAGAAGGTGCGCGTCGTATTTGATGCAGCAGCCGCTACATCAAACGTTTCACTGAACAGCGCGCTACTGAAAGGACCTGAGCAGGCAAAACCACTTATAGCCATCATCCACAAATTCCGACAGGGTGTGGTCGCAGTTGCTGGCGATATACGTGAAATGTTCTCGCAGGTACGCATCAAAGCAGCAGATCAAGATTCGCGGCATTTTCTCTGGAGGGAAGACACCTCACAGCCAGTATGTGTCTACGCCATGACCTCTATGATCTTCGGAGCAGTGTGCTCACCCTGTGTCGCAGAGTTTGTGAAGAATTTGAATGCCGACAAACATGCGGCCAAAATGCCTAGGGGCGCAAAAGCCACGATAGGCAACATGTACGTGGATGATTTGGTGGTGAGCTTCAATAGCGAACAGGAAGCTGAGGAGGTAACTATGAAAGCCATAAAAATTAATAAAGCCGCCAGTTTTGAGCTGCGCAGCTTTGTATCCAACTGTTAGCAACTGCTGTCAAAGCGTAATAACGAAGACCCAGCCAAAGTAGTCGTTAATATGGAGCGCCATGGTACTGATAAGATACTTGGAATGTATTGGAATGCAGCCAGCGACTCTTTCGAGTTCCAATACAAGTTCAAAAAGATTCCGCCAGATGTCTTGGAATTCAGAAGAGCGCATACAAAGAGAGAAACCCTAGCAATTGTCATGTCAATTTTTGACCCATTTGGATTTCTGGCAAATTTCACGATTTTCACCAAACTTCTTCTGCAATCAACATGGAAGTCGCAAATAATGTGGGATGAGCTGCTACCCCCTACATTATGCAAGCAATGAAATATGAGGTGGAATGAATTTCAGCGAATTTCGTCATTTGCCATGCCACGCTGCTATTCACCTATATTGCCAACAGCAGACAATGTTCAACTTCACATTTTTGCCGATGTCAGCTCAGCCGCGTACGCTGCCTTCGCGTATCTTCGTTTCAGAAAGGGTAGCACAGTCGATGTTGCATTCGTCATGGGCAAAACAAGGTGTGCACCGCCCAAGGGCATGACCATCCCGCGCTTAGAGTTACAAGCTGCGGTACTAGCCAGTCGCATCAACACGTCAATAAGAAGCTGCCACGATTTCCACATCGACAAAACCATATTTTGGAGCGATTCGAAAACTGTGGTCCTATGGATAAGATCAACCTCATGGGACTACGAGCAGTTTGTTGCATGCCGAATCGCTGAGATAATAACACAGCACTGCATCCTGGAAGAGAAGCCAAGACTCTTTCTAGTCACGCAAAGTCAAGGTGAGAGTTTTATTACAGATTTAACTAAATTTTCTTCATACTTAAAGATGAAGAGGGTCATAGCGTGGGTTCTCAGATTTGCGCACAACGCCAGGAAGAAAAATGCAATGCAACAGATGGGTGAGCTTACGGCTAAGGAGCTGCTCAACGCCAAAATACTGATATGTCGTCAGTACCTGGCCTTTGCCAGTGACATCACCGCGCTAGAATCTAAGGAGTTTGTACCAAAATCAAGCGATATTTATGCTTTGACGCCAGGTCTGGACGAGGGGCTGATAAGAGTGAAGGGAAGACTTGACAACGCCCTTTGTCTCCCCATATCAGCAAGACGTCCTATTATACTGCCAAATAATCATCACGTCGCCAGATAGATCATGCAATACTATCATCAAGATGCACATCATCAGAACGACCACGTAATTATAAATACAATGCGACAAAAATTCTGGGTGCCAAATGCACGCACGCTGCTGAAGTCAGTCAAGAGGGAGTGCCCAGTGTGCGTCCAAGAATGTGCAAAGCCTAAGCCGCCATTAATGGGAAAACTTCCCGCAGATCGCCTTCAGCCTTTTTTGAGGCCTTTCAGCTATTCAGGCGTGGACTACTGCGGCCCTTTCAACGTTGCTATCGGGCGCAGAAGAGAGAAGCGCTCGATAGCGTTGTTTACGTGTTTGACGACACGAGCACTACATCTGGAGGTCGCCGAGGACCTTTCCACTGATGCGTTCATTATTTGTCTGAGAAATTTTCTCAATCGTCGCGGTATGCCTATCTGGCTGCGCAGCGACAACGGGACCAATTTTATTGGAGCCCAAAAGGTACGCAACAATGAGAGCAGTTTGTTCGACTTTGGCCAATTGCAACGTCATATGGCTAAAAACAGCATTGAGTGGGTTTTTAACTGCCCAGCCAACCCGAGCGCAGGAGGTTACTGGGAACGCCTAGTCCAGTGTGTTAAGCACTTGCTTCATAATGTCATTAAAGAGGTGTGACGAGGCAAAACAGGCACCAGTTTTGCCGCACATGTCACTGCCATAAGCGAATACGACAACAAAACAATAAAACCAAATAGCAACAATAATCTGAAGACAACCAGAACATCAAAACGAAACAACAGCATGAATACAATCCACAACAACAATCACTACATACATACATTTCACAATATACGTATTTTCCTTTTGAATTAAATAATTATAATAAATATAAGATAAATTATTTGTATTGTTAAGTTACTTACATAATATTGAGCCACATGAATTTCTGATTTATTTTTTTTTTATTTATTCATAAAGTCTTTGGATTACACATGCTTACAGACTACTTAAAATTAAATTAACTTAAATACTAATGTAAAAATAAATTTACAAGGAAGAAAATAAAAAAAAGTTAAATAAAAAAATGTACAGTATGCATTAACTGATGTATGAAGACTAAGAAATAAAGATAAACATAAAGAGAATACTAATTAGATACGAAAAATAGTGTTAAGTTTATTCTTCAAAGATAATTTCGAGACAGAGAGATCTAAATTATTTTCAATAGACAATTCATTATACAAAGATAAAGACCGAATAACAGGCTCATTAAGAGCATACAGAGTTCTATGAATTTCGGAATGAAATAGCGAATAATTACGTAACGTTCTAGCCGGAATATTAAAATTTAAAAATTGCAATAGCTGTTCACAGTCGATATGCCCCGAAAAAAGATCGTGAATAAATGTCAATGACTGAATTTTCCTTCTAGTTTTTAGTGTTTTTAATCCCAAAAGCAAAATACGAGCATCATATGCTGCCAGAGGTTCTGCAAAATTTATGGAACGTAGCGCAAATCGAGAAAATGATTTCTGGATTTTCTCTAAGCAAGCACAATGAACTATGTAGAAAGGACTCCATATGAAGGCAGCATACTCTAACCTTGATCTTACAAATGAGTTATAGAGACTAATTAGGGTGTGAGGGTCAGAAAATTCTGAGCAATTTATACGCACAAAAGCAAGTAAAGAATATGATTTTGGAACAACATAATTAATGTGATTCACAAAAGTGAACTTAGTGTCAAAAATTATACCCAAGTCCTTAATGGTATTGACTCTCTCAAGGGGAGTACCCTCGATGGAATACGAAAAATTTAAAAAATTATAACACTTAGAGTACATTATTGAAAAGCACTTATTAGAATTTAATGGTAAAAAATTTAGCAAGCTCCAAGAAAGTAGATTACTTATATCGCTCTGTAACAGAGCAGCATCATTTAAATCAGAGATATGACTGAATAGCTTTAAGTCATCAGCGTATAGTAGAAATTTTGCAGATTGAAAACATTTACTAACATCATTTATAAACAATGAAAAGAGCAATGGTCCAAGAATACTCCCTTGTGGCACACCAGATGAAGCTATAAATTTATAGGATTTAACTCCCTCTTGTAGTGTACTTAGACAATCATCTCCTATAAACATAAAGACCACCAGTTAGAACAACTAGTTAACACATGACAATAATTAAACCCAAATAAATTACGCACTCACTTTCATATTTCAAACATGCTGACCAGCAGAGTAAACAATTCACCTTGAACTCATAACTGCACTCTACAACTAACAGCAAAACAAATGCATCATGTTACACCAACAGAAGTGTGACTGACGCTTCGTAGCAGCGTAGCTGACGATGACGAAAGACTGACGCTTCGTAGCAGCGTAGCTGACGATGGTGACAGACTGACCAAGCGACAGCATTATTCTACACATCTCTTTCATTTCTACACGCCTTAAGCATTTTTAAACATAAATAGAACAGGACAAAAATGCCTATGCAACCCAAATCAATATGACTACTTGTTAACCAATCCAATTATAGATTTTTGTATTATAGGAGGAGACTTGGAAATTGTGTCAAAATAATTGTAAATTAGTTTTAAGAAAATACTGGTTTTTTTAGTATTTAAGAATTTGAATTTGAAAACAAAAGCAGAGATTATCTGACATTAACTGAGCTCACAAGCTTAACTAAATTCTTTTAATCTTCTCATAAGCGCGACTTTTAGCCATAGTATCTGAGCGTTGGTGCACTCCAAAAACACCAAACACTCATCACGAACAGTTCGTGATAGTGCAAACAAAGAACCCTATACTTAACACACCACATGGCGATCCTGCCACTTTCCTAAATTTTCTGATAAATCCTCTACATTTTGATTTTCCAAGTAATCCACATAATTTTGCTAATTTGTTGAAACAATTTAAATGTCAACTCAAGAAGAAATAGACAAAATTTTTGCGAAATGGGAAAAATTGTTAATTCCTACTGACGAAACCGAATATGAACCCCAATGCAGCATAGTCGAAGAATATGAGCCTGCACAGATTAACACAGATTTTCCAAAATACACACCAACAAACTTAAAATATGTGGGTCCAAAACCTTTAACAAAAGAAATATTACAAAAAAGAAGACAACAACAAAAACAACAATTACAAAAACGGTTACAGGAAGAGCAACCTAAAGAAAAAATACGGCGACCAAGAGCTGGCAAAGCGGTAAAAGCAAGGCAACGTGCGGCAGAGCTACACCGGATAATAAGGATAACTACTGATCCAAAGCAAAAAAAGGCGCTGATAGAAAAACTACAAATAGAAAAACAGGTTTATACAAAGAAGAACAAATAAAATTAAATTTTGTTAAATTAATGTACTTTTATTCTTATTACCAATTATTTACTTAAATTGAATTGAATGTTATCGAATATAACATATATATTTAAATACCTAGCCATGTTAAATAACGAAAATAAAGAACAGATAACGATAAATGAGAATATCGACAACAATATTGGGTCCATAGTCACAAAGAATCAAATATATAATATGACATGGACAGTAGTAATAAATATAGCAATTATCTCTTTAATAGCTTACATTATGTATAAAATTAATCAATATTACAAAAAATACGTAAGGAAACACATTAACAGAGTCAATGTTTGATAATATTTAAAATTTAATAACTGTTTCAAAATTATAATGACGAAAACTGTAACACTTTGTAAATATCAAGGATGCTATGGTCCACTATTTAAAAAACATTGCATAGCATGCAATAAAAAAATAATTGATATAGGAAAAATTTTCTATTTACAATACAAAGGAAACTCTTGGCATCAAGAATGTTTCAGATGTAATAAATGTAAGAATAGACTAAGTAGATTCGATTTCATCGAGCAAAACTCAATATTATTTTGTAGATATTGTAATTAAGACACACTTATAACAACAAAACTATGTAAAAAAGAAATATATATATATATTTATAATTTAATGGAAGAGCTACATGAAATTTTTAACGAAGTACAAAAAATCAATCTGAACATAAAAAAATCTTGAAACAGAAAGTTTACAAAACAAACAATTGATTTAAAAAATAATTACTTAAATAGATACAAATCGCACTTCAATAAAACTGCTGAAGAAATAAACACGTTAGAAGCATATGAATTGAGCGAACAATTCCTTATTCTATTAAAAGAAACACAAAATCTTTTATTAAATCATACGGTAGATAAACACAAAGAACCCAAAATGTCTGAACTCAATCTTGAACTAATTTGGAAACGATACCAGTTTTCACTGGAAATCATAAAGATCTAGATGCATTTTTAGCAATCGTAGAAATAATAAACAATACTCACACAGCAGAACGACAAAAACAATTAATAAATATTGTAATAAATGTAAAGCTATCCTCGAACGTAAGAACAATTTTAGGACACACAGCAACCATAGACACTTTTGCAAAACTTAAAACAATTCTTACAAATACTTTCAAAAGTAACTTAACAACCACACAAATTCACACACAACTTGCTACACTGACACAACGGAACGGTACAGTGACAAATTTCAGAGACAAACTACTTAACCTAACTTCTGAACTAAACAACCTACAAATCAAAGAACTCACACCTGAAACTAACGATCAACAAAGACATTTAGTCATGAAAATGAATGAATCCTATGCATTGACAATTTTTAAAAATGGGTTAAGCGACGACATAAAAAATACTATATTTGCATCTCAATCAAAATCACTAATCGAAGCGACAAATTTAGCTTTAGAACTAGAGAAAAATATTAAGACGAACAACCAACTATTGTATTTTAGTCAAACAACAATTCATACAACAGACAACAGTGTATAAACACAAACAATTCATTTAGAAGACAGCATAACAACAGAAACAACTACAACACTTTACAACAACATAACAGAACCAATAATACATTTATGCAACGACCGCATAACAACACCACATACAGAAAAAACCAAAATAATAGAAATCAGAGCTACAATAACAGTCGAAAAAATTTCAGAAATAATAACCAACGAAATAATAACCAGAATACGCAAAGACGCAATTTTAACAATAGCGCCACAAAAAGAAATTCTAACAATAGAAACTATAATAACAGATTGTATGTTTTTAACAATCAAGACCAGGGAAACGACGATCGCTCGGAGATCACGATAGAAGATCATCCGGGACAGCGAAACTAAACATATACAACACTACTAATAACACTACTAATTACATAATTCTAAAATGTAATAATATAAACAAGCACTTAAAGTTCCTAATTGACACAGGAGCGGATATCTCAATCTGCAAAGTTGAAAACATAAATAATAACACAGAACTAATGACGGAAAGGCAATGCAAATTAACAGGCATTACGGACAATGGAATCCTTACACTAGGAACAGTGAAATTAGATCTTGATTTCCAACACAGTATAGTATCCCATATATTTCATGCTGTAAACAATAATTTTCCAATAGTAACAGACGGCATAATACGCAGAGATTTTTTCTCAAAATACATGTGCAAAATAGACTACGAAACACAAACAATGACTACAGTACTAGACAATACCGACGTCATTATAAATTTACACATCAACAGACACGCATACGACGTCATAAGAATACCACCAAGGACAGAAATAATACACCCCATTTTTCTAGACATAACAGAAGATAAAGTTATTTTAAACGAAGAGATTCAAAAAGGCATATTTATAGCAAACTCAATAATACCAGCAAAAGGGAAATGCCACATTAAATTATTGAACACGACTGATGTAGAAGTAAAAATAACTAAATTCTCACCAAAAATGAAATCACTCTCAAACTACTTACAAGTAAAACAAAACAATAACAACAATGACAAACGGTTCAGAACATTACTTCAAGAATTAAACATAAACACAAATAATCCTCTAATAGAAATTTTTAGACAATACCAAAACATTTTCCATTTAGAGAATGAACAACTAACAGTAAACAATTTTTATACTCAAACACTATCCACGAATGATAATTCACCAACTTACATAAAGAACTACAGATTACCTCGAACGCATGATGAAGAAATACATAGACAGATAAAAGAATTGCTAGAAAACGGTGTTATAGAAAACTCAATCAGTCCTTACAACGCACCATTATTACTAGTACCAAAAAAATCCAGCGACGACACTAAAAAATGGCGATTTGTTGTCGATTTTAGAAAATTAAATGACAAATTAGTAAACGACAAATTTCTGCTTACTAGAATAGATGATGTATTAGACAAATTAGGACGAGCGAAATATTTCTCAACACTTGACATGACTAGTTCCTTCCACCAAATACCACTCGACAAAAAATCAAGACCTCTGATAGCTTTTTCGACAAATGACGGTCACTACCAATTCAAAAGACTACCTTTTGGATTGAAAATATCCTCAAACACTTTTCAACGCATGCTTACTTTAGCGTTGACAGATTTAAGCTCAGAAGCATTCCTATATGTCGACGACATTATAATATTCGGATGCAGCTTACAGCATCACAATGACAATCTAATTAAAGTTTTTGACAGACTTTCAAAATATAATTTAAAACTGAATTCAAGAAAATGCAAATTTCTAAGACCGGAGGTAGTATATCTAGGACATTTTATAACACAAGAAGGTATCAAGACAGACCCCTCAAAGTATGACACAATTAAAAATTATCCTTTACCAAAAAACGCAGACGACGTTAGACGATTTGTAGCCTTTTGTAACTACTACAGACGCAACACCAACGCCGACGCGCTATCACGTATTCAATTAAATTCAGAAATTTTAATAAATATGATACCCTCAGAAGAGGACAAAACTCAAAATAAAGCATTGGTTATAACAAGGGGAACTAAAAAGAAGCTAGCAAATAAAAATGAACATGAGAACTGCACATCTCAGAACGAGTCTGATCAACTTTTCATATGGGATTGCACATCTATTACTGACGTCAAAAATAAAAAACGATTAAAGTTCATTATAAGTGATAAGAACAATACACGTGTTGAAATTTTAGATGATATCGTACAAGTACGATGTGGTGACAATCCAACGAATCTAGATTCGACTTTGGAGAAACTATCATCTCTTATGAATAAAAATAATATAAAAGACCTAGCGCTAGAAGCAAATGATGCTATTTTTGAAATAATTGATAAAAATGTACTAAAAAGAAAATTTAATAAGCTGCAGCAGAAGAAAAAATTAAAGAGCAATAAATCGCTTAACATATTAATATACGAACCCCCAAAAAATATAACAAGTAAAACCATCCAACATAAATTGATAAAAGAATTCCATGATTCACCCCAGGGAGGACATTTAGGAATTAGAAAAATAATACTAAAACTAAAACAGCGCTTTACATGGAAAAACATGCGGCAAATGGTAAAGAAGTATATAAACAGATGTGAAAAATGTGCTCGCAATAAACAGACGAGACATATAAAAGAAAAGATGACTATAACAGACACTCCGACAACTGGCTTTGAAACAATTACAATAGACACTGTAGGACCACTTAGAATTTCAAACGGTTATCGATACATACTCACAATGCAATGTGATCTTAGTAAATTTGTCATTGCTCACCCAATCGAAACAAAAGACGCAAAGTCGATTGAAATAACACTGGTAGAACAATTAATTTTAAAATGCGGTTGTTTCAAAATATTGAGATCAGACAAGGGTACAGAATTTACCAACGAACTTATGAGGAATATATGCAAATTGTTGAAAATAGAACAAGTTTACTCAGCACCCTATCATCACGAAACAATAGGAGCCCTTGAGAGAAACCACACGGTTCTCAACGAGTATCTTCTTTCTTTCACAGACGATGGGGAATGGGATAAATGGATTCCGTACTATACATTTGCATATAACACAACACCACATGTAGACACAGGTTACTCCCCTCATGAATTAATTTTTGAAAAATTACCGATCCTACCAAATGACGTAATAAATGATAAAAGTAAAATCTACAATATTGATGATTATGCTAACGAATTAAAAATTCGACTGAGAAAGCTAAAATTTCTTTATTCCATAAATAAAGCTAGAGACATAATTAAATTAGTAAAACAAAACCGAAAAATTGATTTTGACAAAAATGTAAATATATCAAACTTCTCAGAAGGAGACCTAGTTTTAGTAAAATTAGAAATTAGAAAGAAAAACCAAAGTCCATACCACGGACCATATAAAATTATTCGTAGAGAAGGAGAATACTCCATATTAGAAATTAATAACAAACCTAGAAAATTCCATAATAATATGTTAAAAAAATTTTTTTTAAGCATTTGACTTAGCATAGAAAATAATAGTCTAAGTTATTTAATAAATTAAAATGTTAAGGATGCATAACAAATTATAGAATTACAAAAGCAATATTATTAATCAAAAGAAAACTAAAATTATGATACGCTAAAACATTAATATCAACATAAACAATAAACTAATATCCTATATAATAAGTTCACATATAATTATAATAATGTTTACAAAACAACATTTTTTCCAACCCTCCAACATCTTAAAAATTCACAAGTAAATTTTCGCTTAAGGGTAAGGGTGTAGTGTACTTAGACAATCATCTCCTATAAACATAAAGACCACCAGTTATAACAACTAGTTAACACATGGCAATAATTAAACCCAAATAAATTACACACTCACTTTCATATTTCAAACATGCTGACCAGCAGAGTAAACAATTCACCTTGAACTCATAACTGCACTCTACAACTAACAGCAAAACAAACGCATCATGTTACACCAACAGAAGTGTGACTGACGCTTCGTAGTAGCGTAGCTGACGATGACGACAGACTGACGCTTCGTAGCAGCGTAGCTGATGATGGTGACAGACTGACCAAGCAACAGCATTATTCTACACATCTTTTTCATTTCTACACGCCTTAAGCATTTTTAAACATAAATAGAACAGGACAAAAATGCCTATGCAACCCAAATCAAAATCACTACTTGTTAACCAATCCAATTATAGATTTTTGTATTATAGGAGGAGACTTGGAAATTGTGTCAAAATAATTGTAAATTAGTTTTAAGAAAATACTGGTTTTTTTAGTATTTAAGAATTTCAATTTGAAAATAAAAGCAGAGATTATCTGATATTAACTGAGCTCACAAGCTTAACTAAATTCTTTTAATCTTCTCATAAGCGCGGCTTTTAGCCATAGTATCTGAGCGTTGGTGCACTCCAAAAACACCAAACACTCATCACGAACAGTTCGTGATAGTGCAAACAAAGAACCCTATACTTAACACACCACACTCTATCTCCACACTAGACACTCTATTATGAAGGTAAGACTGAATCCAATCCAAAAAATTTGAGTGGAAACCCATTTTGGCAAGTTTGGCTAGTAAAACATTATGTGGAACCTTATCAAATGCCTTAGAAAAATCAGTATAAATAACGTCGACTTGATATCCAAGTTCAAATGATGAAATGCAAAATTTGGAGAAAACAGCTAAATTAGTGACAGTTGATCGCCCAGCAAAAAACCATGCTGTTCAGGGCAAATGTGTCGCTTAGTTAGGAAGAATAGTTGCTTCTTAATGACACTTTAAAAGAGTTTGGAAACGTTTGACAATTTAGAAATAGGTCTAAAATTTGCTAGATCATTCTTACTGCCTGCTTTGAAAACTGGTGTTATAGTGGCCATTTTCCAACTACTAATAAAAGTCCCAGTCCTTAAAGATTTATTGAAAATTATACATAATGGCTTAGAGAGAGAGAGACAGCACACTTATTCAGCAAAATAGATGAAATACCATCTTTATCAGCTTTAACCGAAATTTTCAAATTAGACATCGCATTGAAAATTTCTTCATCCGTCAAAACAAGGGAGCCTAGGTTTAAAAAAGAGTCAACATTATTTAAAATTGACACATCAAACCACGGATTAACACTTACGTAGTTGGACTTAAAGTAATCAGCAAATAAATTCACTGTATCTTCAAGTGCAAAAGATTGTGACCCATTGTAGTAAGTCGATGTGGGAATGCAAGAACCATCACGCTTGGATTGAATAAAATGCCAAAATGACTTAGGATTACTTTTTATATTATTCTCACAACGTAAGATATATTGTTTGTAAAGAAATTTATTCAAAAAATTGAATTCTCTCGCTTAATGAATGTTCATAGCATGATACCGGTTATCATTAGTTGATTTAAATAATTTTATATTTTTATTACGCAAATTTTTCAGCTTCTTTAACCCTTTTGTGTACCAAGGTAGTCTATACACCTTAGGCGGAAAATGTGGGATATGCTCATTGCAAATAGCAAACAATTTGGAAGTAAACAAATCAAAACAATCAGCAACATTTTGGTTTATAAAGAAATTATTCCAGTTAGCATTGACGAATATATTATTTAAGAGATCAAAGTTGCATAATTTAAAATTAAAGTAATTATTTTGCGGCTTGGATTGCACAAAATCATAGAACTCAAAATTTAAAACAAGAGGTACATGGTGTAAACCAGTTGGAGCGATAGAACATAAACATTCAGATAACCGAGTCTTAAAATTTTTTGAAACAAAAATTAAATCTAAAATTTTATTAAGAGAGTTGAAAAAAGTATTAATTTGAATTAAGTCAATGCTAAACAAACTATCAATAAAATAAATTTCATACGAGCTATTAATATTAGAAGGAATCAGCACATCAGCAACAAAACTCCAAACGATTTTACTTAGGTTGAAATCACCAAGAAAACAAAGGTGATTATTAGCATTCTTGAGTGATGATTGAAAATTGACGACATTATCAACATGCGCAGTATATAAGTCATATGAGCTATTCGGAGGGATATATGAGGCACAAATGTAAATAGCTCCATTCGGATCATTTATTGTAACGCAAAGTTGATCAAGTAGCGTGTCACTATTCTGCAGTAGGTGAACGGAAGAGCAAAGACTGCGTTTAACTGCAATCAACACCCCACCCCCCCTAGTGAGACCAGTTTTAGCAGCATCTCTATCCTTACGATATACATTAAAAATGTTGGGATTAAAAAATTCCGCATCAAAAAAATCTCCATTTAACCATGTTTCGACAAAGACAATTACGTCAAAATCGCCTTGTGACGTCCAATTAAAAATAGAATTAATCTTGGTCCTAATTCCAGACATATTATTAAAGTATAAATTCAAATTAGTGCGAGCTCCAGTTGAATTATGTGTATTAAGCAATCCATTAGATGTTGAAGGTAATTTCGGCAAAACATTCAGTTGCGCTTATGGTAAAGAGGGCAGTGGAGGTGGATCCGCGTAAGCAGAGGTTGCCAAAAGACACGCATCGTTAACTAATGCTTCGCCATAGTTTCCTCTTCTTTCGATAAAAAAGAGAAATTCCGCACACGAACATCGGCAGGCCACAATGTCGGATTAAATACTTTATTTAAATCACTGAGTCGAACTATTAATTTAAAGCTGACTCTCTTTAAAGTGGTTTCATCCGCATCTCTTTTAACGAGTCGAATACATTCGATATTGTCTCGAAGAATATTAGTATGTGTGCAGATATAGTTAATCACACTATTAGCAGTAACCGTAGTAATAGTAAATATCTATCATATTTAGATGAAGAGCTCGCTTAGAAACAGCAACATCAAGATCATTATTATCATTACACCCAACAATTGCTTTGTTTTTGTTTTGCTTTTTCTTACGCACCGTATTCCACTCCATGGCTGATGGAACAGGCAGAGGCGATGGTAGGAGTAGGTTACTCTCAACACAAACAGGAGCAGCGAGCATAGCAGCATAAAAAGCAGTCACATTAGAATTAGCATGTGAAGAAGAAGAAAGCACCATGGAGACATTATTATTAACAACAGCGTCAGCGTCAGCAACAGCACCAACACCCATACTCAAGCATGTTGAATCAAGAGCAGCAGCCCCAGTGGAAAGAGAAGCATTTGAAGGAGAGCATAACTCAATTAGATTAGTATTAGCAGCAGCTGCATTAACCACAGAATTTGTTGTTATATGGACGATAGCATCACGAAGATTTTTTATCTCTTTTGTAAGAGACACAAGAGCAGTATCATTTTCATAAAGTTTTTTCTTCACAGAGCAAAGCTCATTTTCAACCGACTCGAATTTTTGAGTTAAAATATTTTTCTCGTTATGTAGAGACGATATTAATGCGAGCGCACTAGCATTTTCACACTTAAGAGACATAATCTCACTCAAAACAGATTGCAACATTATTTTTTGTTCATTAATTTCACCACGCTGTTGAACGTTTTGTGACTTAAGAGACATAATCTCACTCAATATAGATTGCAAAGTTAATTGTTCACTTTTATCCTCGCTCTGCTGAGACGAGACCAGTTTTAACGGATGTTGTGGCTGAGTATTCGAGTTAGAAGCATTGCACTGCACTTGATTATTATGATCATTTAAAGAATTATCGCTTAGGATCATGTTTGTCTCTTTGTTATTATTATTGTTTATTTTTGGGGCAGAAGTTGTGGGAGGGGCGAGCGTAGAGAGCCTCGCCGCGCAACCGAGCAAACTTTGCAAAAAAATTGGCGGGCAGAACACTGCATAAAGTCAAGATCGGACTGCTGAACATTAACACATTCCAAATGGAAAAATTCATTACATTTAGAACACTGCACTTTTGATTGATTACGATCAACCTTTTGGCCACAAACACAAGACATTATTAACAATTTGTGTCCAAGTAGAAAACGATTGCCGTCAAAACAAAACGAATCGTATCACTCTCGCACTATTTAGGTAAAATATGACTATTTTCAAAAGACAAATTACAATAATAAGAAAAAGGTCTGCTCTACATGATTCTTTATTGTGACTGAAATATATTATTTCAAATATAAATAACCTTAAATAAAATAAATTGCATAAAATAAGACGAATGATATATAATTCTAATTTTGAACAACGCACCCTGTGCCAACATAAATGTTTAAGAGTTATTTGTATATAAGGCATGAGCGACGGTCAATGCGACAAAATTAAGCAACAATAAGAACAGCATACACAAAGCATACGCAACAATTAGCAACATTTGATTAAGCGCCAACGGGACCGCGAGTACTTCGATGGGTGCCCAGCAACACGATAAGCATGTTTCCAAAAAAAACCACTGAGCGTTATCAACATGCCGACGAGAGCATGACAACACTACTGAGCTGTGTCAACATGTTACCAAAAACATGAGTACGAATAGTTAACAGCAAAACAGTCAAGCTACCAACATTTAGCAACATTTGATTAAGCGCCAACGAGACCGCGAGAACTTCGATAGGTGACAACACGATAAGCATGTTTCCAAAAAAACCACTGAGCGTTATCAACATGTCGACGAGAGCATGGCAACACCAATGAGCGGTGTCAACATGTTAACTAAGACATGAGTATAACCAGCTAACAGCGATGCTGCTACGTTAGCAGAGGTATGTAATAAATTTAATGATGAGAAAACAGTGAGTTGCTGACAGACAATTGAGCCGAGCGGTTGAGTTTACTGGAGTTGCTGACGGACCACCAAAGCGAGCGGAAGTGCAAAAGGGAGTAGCTGCCGAGCCATAGGAAGATATAGGAACTAGCAAGGAATACACACAGAAGTAAGATTGTGTCAAAGTAATTTGGTAATTTAGACAAGTGGCAAGGATAACATGCGAGACAAAGACTGAGGACGAACCTTACCCCTGACCAAGGGACTACTGGGTTTTTTTTAGCTTTAGAGGCACAGCGTCAGCTCACAAGGGAGAACTGGTTTTAGCTTTGGAGGCGCAGCGTCAGCTCGCAAGGGACAACTGGGTTTTAGCTTTGGAGGCGCAGCGTCAGCTCGCAAGGGACAACTGGTTATAGCTTTGGAGGCGCAGCGTCAGCTCGCAAGGGACAACTGGTTTTAGCTTTGGAGGCGCAGCATCAGCTCGCAAGGGACAACTGGTTTTAGCTTTGGAGGCGCAGCGTCAGCTCGCAAGGGACACCTGGGTTTTAGCTTTGGAGGCGCAGCGTCAGCTCGCAAGGGACAACTGGTTATAGCTTTGGAGGCGCAGCGCAGCTCGCAAGGGACAACTAGTTTTAGCTTTGGAGGAGCAGCGTCAGCTCGCAAGGGACAACTGGTTATAGCTCTGAAGGCGCAGCGTCAGCTCGCAAGGGACAACGGGTTTCAGTTAGTGAGGCATAGCGTCAGTTTTCAAGGGACATCATCCTAGCTGGGAGCGCAGTATCAGAGCATAAGGGGAAGAGTAGTATTAGTAACGCACCGGCTGGACATAAGGACTGTAACCAGGACGTCAGAGTTTCCGCCCACTCAGCACACCAACACCCATTAAAATCAATCACCACCGCATTGCTCACTATATCACCTTACTATCACTATTACTTAGTTCATACATAAAATATTGTAAGAAATCAAACTTAAAACGTTAAATAAAAGCTTTATTTGGAAGAACCTGAAACAAATAAATCTATTTTTTGTGACGAATCCTGGACACGACTGAGAATACCTCAGCTATAGATCTGGAAGACCGGCAGCTTCGTTACAGAGGATGCGCCCAGGCTAGAGACGTTCCGCAGCGTTATCATAGAGGCCGAGAACATCATCAACAGTCGACCCCTGACCGACTTGCCAATAAGACAGGGCAGCTGGTCATCATATGCGATCCAAACCAGTCACGAGGGCAGTGGCGAAAAGGAAGGATCATCGAAGTTTTTACTGCCAAAGACGGCCAAGTTCGTTCAGCACTAGTTCAAACAGCGCAAGGAGACATCCACCGCCCCGCCAGCAAACTAGCCGCTTCAACCTTTGCTGAATCGCAGCAAGGATCCACGGGGGGTGGGATGTTGGCGCACCATGGCAACCCTCAATAAATCTTTTACATTTACCAATTTTATTTTGTAACCGAGATGTGACTGCCGCAAACGAGAGAAGAAAATCGAAATTCACTTGTCCAAATAACTTTAATAATCTTTTATTACAAACCAATAAATTAATTTTAAATATTATAATTTGCTTGTCTTTTGCCGTCATCAACAACATGTATAAATAATATAACAATAATGTTTAATAAATATAAATAATCCAACATAGTAACTAACTATATGGTAATAATATATAATAATAATAATTTACTAATTTAGTAATTAATAATAATTTACTAATATTATTAGTATATTTTACAATTTACAAGTTCCAATAATATTAATACTAATATTTTGTGTTGCACAATGATTTCTACTTGGCTAATAATATTGGAAAATTTGTACAAGTCAGCTGTTTAAAAAATACAAGTCATCAATGAGATTGACGTTATATTTTGAATTAAAAAGCAAAAATGGGAAAGCATGAAGAAAAACGGAAAAAGTTTACGTTTTAAATAAAATAAAAGCGGAAAAAGATGTTTTATTCGGTGCTTTTAGTGAAAATCTTACAAGAGCAGATAAAAACCAAGCGTGGAAAGATGTTGATACCTACGCAAAATCGATTGGTATCATAACTGCTGGTAAAGATAGTAATTATTTAAGAGATGTTTGGTGGTCAAATATCACGAAAACAACAGTTGTAAGTATAAGTATATAAACAAGCAGAATATTGCTTGGCATGGCGCTAAATTATGAAGACTTATTATTCTTTCGGTGAATTACAGGAGAAGATGGATAATGCTCGGCGGACGGGAAGTGCTGGAAGAGCAGATAAAAAATGGATGATGTGGATGATGTTGTTTTGGACATAAATGGGAAAAATTCGCCTGTAGTTGGTGGTCTAGGGGTTTCCGAATCAATGCAAAGTCATGCCGCCATAGACGTTCAAATTTGCGAATCACTTGAAGACAACGAGCTTCATGCCCGTGAACCATCACCAAAGAAGCTCTTAGGACCGAAACCGTCACCCAAGAGTCTTGAACAAAATGCATATTCCTTTAAAAACGTTAGTTGGAGAGCACCAAAAAAAAATAGTAGGCACTCCATAATGAAAGTTTCATTATTAAATATTAGCTTTTATATTTTTACTTATAGTACAGAGTGAGCCAAGTCAATTAAGTGTAGAAAAACAAAGATTGCAAATTGAGCTTTTGAATGTTAATATATACAAAACGAAACTCGAAGCTAGGCAGTTGGAGATATCAATGGGGTTGCCAAAAAGCTCATTTACCTTTGAAATTCCTGATCAAAATAAATGCATTACCATTGTTAACTGTAACAATGTAATTGATGAATCGGAGGAGAGAAGTCACACAATAAATGCATCGGTTGATGAAACTGAATGTATTGACTTTGATGATGTTCAATAATTAAGCAACGGATCAGAAACTTAAAACTCTCATTTCTTCAAAACATGTTTGACCCAAAACATAACATATATGCATATACGTAGGATCAAGCATGCATTCGTTACAAGGTTTTTAAAATTGAAACACTATTTTTATTTAAGTAACTTAATTTTTAATTTTAATGAACACAAAAATTTAAAAAAATAATAAAAACTGCTTAGACTAGCATATCCATTATTTCATTTTGTCTTATTCAAGCCTCTGCCGATGGTTGATGCTCCGGTAGATATTTTTCCACATCTTCAGGCTCGCCAATCTCGATATTCTGCTCAGAGAGAGCATAGTCCTCATTACCATTACTTCTAGCTATGTTGCAAAGTGTTGCACAGCATTTAACAATATTTGCAGCAAACACCGGGTCAACGCGAAGTCTGTTAAGACATGGAAATTTTTGAATTACGATACCTAATGCGCACACTTTAATGCGCCTTGTTGATTTGTATCGATAGTTATAAAGGCGTTTTGCTTTACTCTGAGGGTCATTTCGTAAAGGCGACATAAGCCATTTTCCGAGACTATAACCAGAGTCTAATTGAAGGACATAATTTGAAAAAAGGCCCTCTTCCATTTTCCTAAAAAGTACGCTGTTACAAAGTACTCTTTTGTCATGTACGCTTCCTGGTCAGTTCGAATTAACAAAAAAAAAATTGGTAATTGGCTCCACAAACAAACATGCAATTTAGTGAATAACAGGCATAGCGGTCTACAAATGCTGACTCATGTTGCGATGGGGCATCTATATTTATAAGGCAGCCATCAATTGCTCCAACAACACAAGGGAAATTAGCAATTTCAATTGGCCATGAAATTGTATTATGAAATAGTTTTGTATTAACCGCAGAAACAACTTTTTTAACAACTCTTCAAGTAGTTGACTTGTGTACTCCATGCATATCTGCTACGATATGATATTGGGCACCACTTTCTAACCAATGCAAGGCAATGCAAAGTTGCTTTTTTGGACACAAAGCTCCACTTTTTCCGGTCGGATGTGCTATTTCTTGACCAATCGTCTCTAGTATAAATTGCACCTAAGTAAAAAAGTCTCTTTAAAGACAAAATTCCAAAAATCGAATTCGAAGATTGTACCTTTTCGGATTTCATTCGGAATCTTTCTAGAATTTCAGCATCCGAGGTGAAACTAAAATTTATCCGCTGTCGATACACTTTGGAGCGCCGATTTTCTGTTGCGTCAACAAATTCGTCATCAGATGAATCGAACAAAATATTTATGAATAATCCCAAAGACAACATATTTAAAGTCGATAACAGCCTTGAGATAATTGTGGTGAACATGCGATTGTTGATCACAACTACAAATTTTTTTCTTACTTAAACCTCCAAGCACACTTTGCTACCAAATCTCTTAAAAGTCAATAAAATTCTAAAAAACTCTTATTTACAAGTAAAAAAATCATAATTTACAAGTGAGTATGTTCTTGTAAAAAAAATTACGAAATATTAGTTCAATTTTGACAACAATAATAATATTAGTCATTTGTGCAATGAAAACTTGTAAAACTCACAAATAATATCAGTAAATTTACTTGTATTATTAAAACTTTCATAAATTCATTGTGCAGCAGTAATCACAAAATACATGAAATTCCTAATATTATTAACTTGTAAAATATTATGCAACAGGCCCTGAAGTAATAATAATATTATAACTAATAAGGCTGTGTGTCGATCGGAAACTTTTTAGTCGGATGATCAAATTTTGACAGTTGGTAGAGCAATTTTTGGCATTTGTGAGGTGAATATAACTGTCGAAATTTGTGCTAGCCCCAGGGGCTACTACAAATTTTGACAATCGAAAGCGAATATTAGACACACTCAAAAATAAAGAAAAAAACAACACATCAATTTCCGCAACTTATTTAATTCGAGTGCTTGTACTTGCAACTTATTTCGTATACTTGTAATATTGTAAACTTAAAAAACTTAAAAATAACAAAATAATAAAAATAAAAAAACTAAAGTGCTTGATTTTGTGTTTGCGTGTGTGTGGGCCAACGATATCAGGGTACATCAGCAAGTCCAGCAAAGTTAAATTGGCTTTCTTTGGCGGCGAACGGCCTCCAAGTGCCACCACCAGCAGCACAAGCAATTGCAGTGCAAAATTTCTTGCTAGCCAACATCCTCCAAGTGCCACCACCAGCAGCACAAGCATATGAAGCGCGAATTCACCGCTTTCAATTTATTTAATTCATACAGGAGTATAATGGCAGAAATTTGCCTCTGCGCTTGAGACATGGTGAAATGGTGCTTCTGAAATATTGGAGAGTTGACCAGTCAAATGAATTGTGCTGCACTTGCTGGCGCTGCTGGTGGTGGGACTTGGAGGACGTTCGCCAGCAAAGAAATCCAGTTTAACTTTCCTGCACTTGCTGATGCACCTGGAGATCGTTGGCTCACACACACGCACACAGAAACTCAAGCACTTTCGTTTTTTTATTTTTATTATATTGTTATTTTTTACGTTTTTTAAGTTTACAATATTACAAGTTTACGAAATAAATTGTAAGTACAAGCACACGAATTAAATATGTCGCAAATTGAATAGAATGCAAATTAAATCAAATATTTGCGCTAAAATACAACCGAAATGTGAAACGTCAAAATTTGTAATCGTCAAAATTTCATCGTCCATTTGACAAAGCAAAAAAGACAAATTTATTTCAACACACACAAATTTTATTCAACTTGATATTTTCTATCCTACCATCACTGAAAAGTTTCCTTTTGACACACAGCCTAATATAACAATAATTCTGAATAAAAGCAAGAATGCCTTAAAATTATAAATACAACAAAGCACCCAATACAACCCAAATAAACCTACAAACAAACACACAACAAAGGCATGCTACTACAAGAAAGGAGAAATAACACTACAGCAGCCAATACAATCCACACCCGAATATATTACAAATACAACAAGCGACCAAAAAGTAATGACGTCAGACCATGACCAGCAGTCAATATAAACGTATACACAAACACACAGAAGAAGCATGCCGCTAAAGAAAAGGGGAAAACGACAAACAGCAACCAGCACTTACAAAGCATGAGTAGGGCCCACAGCAACTAGCTACAAATACAACAAGGAATCAGAATCCACAGTGCCGCTGGGTAGCCGCCAAATCTAAAGCAGCAAGTGTTGTCGGCGAGCCGTGAAGCAGTGCAGACGAGCCAAAGAGATAGTTGCTGGTAAACATCGAGGTACGGATTAAGCAAGGGTATAGAAGAGTGCCAACATAGGAAATAGCATTGCAGTGGGAAAGTTAAGCAGACCAGCCAGAGCTCAGTTGTCGGCGAGCCGTGAAGATGTACAGACGTGCCAAAGAAAGAGTTGCTGCCTTCGATGCAGGAAAGACGTGCCAAAGGAGATCGAGTGAAGTAAGGAAGCCGAGTCCGGAAAGTTTACGAGAGGTAAAGTGTGGACAGGCAGGACAATAGGACGATAAACTTAGAAGAACGTATTTAAGGAAATATTAAGGAATATATTTTAAGAAGTAGTTTGCTCGGAGTCGTCAGATACCAAAAGTATTTAAGGATATATTTTAAGAAGTAGTTTGCTTGGAGTCGTCAGATACCGAAAGTATTTAAGGATATATTAAGGAATATATTTTAAGAAGTAGTTTGCTTGGAGTCGTCAGATACCGAACGTATGCAAGGATATATTAAGAACTATATTTTAAGAAGTAGTTTGCTCGGAGTCGTCAGATACCGAATGTATTTAAGGAAAGGTGACCAACTCGAGAGACGTGACTTCAGACCTGACGAAACACCTTAGCCGCAGTTCGCAACCATCCTCTCTACAAGGAATCCTGTCATCATCGTTTAGGTTTCGATCCAATATTTTGTACACATACCTACCAGATAATGAATTAAAGCGTCAATAAAACATTATGAACTAAAATTCTACACGCCTGCAATTTGTATTTGTAAATTTTGTACCGAACCTTGGGATCCCGTCGAGCTTACCTCAGCTATAGACCCGAAAGACCGGGAGCTTTGTTACATGCCCCGAGCAAGGACTTGCAGAATATGGTTAGAGGTAGAGGACAAAAATTTAAAATACGTAACGAACATCAGTAAATTAATAAATGAAAAGAGTAAATAAATAAATGAATGGAACATCGAGTAAATGAATAAATAAATGGAAATAAATAAACATTTGAACAATTTGAAATGGAAATAAATAAATAAAGAACACAATAAAACATTTGAACAAGAAAAAACATATAACAAAAGAACTGAGTGAACACTAAGTGAGTGAAATAGTGATAAAATAAAAATAATAAAAAAGGTACGCCAAGCATAAACAATAAACTAAGAGAGAAAATTAAAAAAAGTGAAAACTTGAACGAAAATATACAGTGAGTGAATGTACGATTTGAAAAGAACACAATCAACAAGATGTTGAAAACAATATGTATTTATTCGCTACGGTGCAAAGACTTACTGAGCTATGCAGAGTTCGACTTCGACGCGCAAGGCTCAGTCAAAGAGCTCAGAAAGCACTTCAATCATAGCCAGGCACTGGTCAACGAAAGCCAGTTGATCGAAGATACGGAAAGACGGCTGGCGGAGCTCGAGGTAAAGCACAAGCGAGGAAGCTCACTGGCGCCTATAGGCCTTTCAGGCCCCAGCAGAAATAGCTCCTCCTATGACACTCACGGTACCACCACTAAAGGATAACGCCCCTCACAAGAACGAGAAGGGCTTGCAGTGCACGGAAGAGAGAGTAACTAGAAACCAACCGCCAGCATGGGCGTACGCCAAGTCAACAAGGGAAGCGCAGAGGTTTACAGGCTACGGAGAGATCATAGACCGAGTGAAAAGATGGTGCAGTATCAGGGTGACGAGGACCCGCTGTCATTCATCGAACGGGTGCAGGAACTGGCAGAAGTTATAACATAAATCGCGACTGACTGCCGATCACAATGTCTTAATTGCCAGAGGCACAAGCGCTATGCTGGCTGCGAAACAATAATAAGCACTGAAGAAACTGGAAGGATCGATTTTCTTAATTTCTTCCTGCCAGCAAGGTTCTTTGAAAGACTAGAAAATGACATCCGCAGTCGCAGGCAACAACCAGGCGAGAAGTTCAAGGACTAAATTATCGCCATACAGAACCTAATGCGGTACGGCGGTTTGAGCAAGCAACAACAATTAGAAAGGCTCTATCGTAATAGCCTTCACGAACTCCAATTTTACATCAAGCGCAGGGAATTTGCAAGTCTTTCAGAGCTGACCCGTTTGGCTGAAGATTTCGAGAATTTGACAGTGCTACAACCAAAGCAGGATCTTTCAGTACACGGTAGGCAAGAGCGAGTACCGAGGCAACGTTTTACCGGCAACACCACCCACGTCGACCCACGCTTGGCGTGTAGAAGGTGTGGACAGACCGGACACCTAGCCGTGACTGCCAAAGCCCGCCAATTAACTATTGCTGGAAGTGCGGCCGCAAGGGTATACGGAGATTCAATTGTTGCCGTCAGACGCAGGGAGACTAGCAAGTCGAGGACACCAGGGCCCAAGCTTTTAAAATCCTCGATAACATTAGACGGCCTAATGACTTCGCGAATAATTTACGGACCAACGAAAACATCATCTCCATTGACACCCGAGTCTGCATGGCAGACGGGAGCAAACAAAGGGTCACCGAAGCACTGAAAGTGGAGATCTCGTTGGGCAATCATTGTTTGCCCGCCACTATTCTGATCCTACCCAAAGTGCTAGTTGACCTAACCTTGGGTATGGATTTTCTGGTCGGCATGGGCACGACGATCCGGTGCGGCGATTTTTAGCTTGATCTCCGAACCGGTCCTAGGGTGAACGTAACACGAGAGGGTAAACGTAATACGAGAGGGTGAACGTAACACGAGAGGCTAGCCAACGCGTCGCAGCAGCACCTGCGTCACCAACTGCAACAGCAGCAGCACCTGCATCACCAACTGCCACAGCAGCATCCACTGCATCACCAATGGCCACCGCAGCAGCACCTTCGTCAAACTTCCACAGCAGCAGCCACTGCATCACCAACAGTACATGCGTCACCAACTGCCACAACAGCAACCAGTGCATCACCAACGGCCATCGTAGCAGTATCTGCGTCACCAACTGCCACAACAGCAGCCACTGCATCACCAACGGAAACCGCAGCAGAACCTACGTCACTAACTGCCACAGCAGCAGCCACTGTATCACTAACGGCCATCGCAGCAGTACCTGGGGAGGTCTCGAAGAGCAGCAGCACCTCCATCACCAACTGCCGCAAAGAAGGAAAATATACAAAGAGCAGCAGCACCTGCATCACAAACTGCCGCAAAGAAAGAAGATATACAAAACGCAGCTACACCTGCGCCAACAACTCCCAAAGCATCGGCGAAAGGAAATTTACGGAGCTCAGCAGCACCTGCGTCAACAACTGCCACGAAGTAAGAAAGAAAGAAATCACGAAGGAAATCCGCGTGGGAGTCGTTAAGAGGAAAGCAAAATGTAGTAGCTGATGCCTTATCAAGGCAGCCAGCCGAAGTTGCACTTGGGTGCACAGTCGAGCAGTATAAAGGTAAACTAGGCACGTGGTATGAGACACTATTTAGCGAAGTCCAAAGCAGCCCAGAGAGATTTCCAGAGCATACGATCGAAAACGAGAAATTATATCGACATTTTCCCAGGACCATCGGAGATTAAGACTGCACACCGTCTGTCGGGTTTTCGCTACACACACGGCGCATATAAAACCAATCAACACAGCGCTGTAACAAAATAGGCATAAAATAATAAAAACAGAGTAAATGAATCCATAATCCAACAACGTTATAACACATGTATAAATAATATAACAATAATGCTTAATAAATATAAATAATTCAACATAGTAGCTATATGGTAATAATAATAATATGGTAATATAATGGTAATATAATATCTGAAGTAATAACTAATAATATAAAAATAATGCTTAATAATATAATGATAACGCTAATAATAATAATAGCAAGAATGCCTGTAGGCGGAAAAATAAACGCTCCAAAATACGTCCCATCAAAAAAATTGTCAGAAGCAAGCCAAGGCCCCAAGGCAATCACTATCGAAGAATATAAAAAGCGTCAGGAACGCTACAAGGATAAAATTAACACGGCAATAAGAAAATTGGAAAAACAAAAGCCACGACTAGGAGGACGTCTAGTGAAGAATAGACGAGGGCTGGCTAATCTCAGAAGGTTTTCAAATAGCGACCCTCCACCAGAATGGAATGTTGCCAGCGAAATATGGCTAAGAATTAATGAACTGGAGAGAGAGAGATGGAAGGCCGCTGCAGAATAAAATCCAACCGATAATTTTTTCAACACATTTATTGTTTTTACAGAATTTTCATAATAAAAATTTTATATTTGTTTATTTTTTCAATTCCTTTTTATTTTACTTTGTTTAAACAATGAATTTATTATATTGAAATTGATCATTTTCAAATAACATTTATAACTTCATTTTTCACATTTTCCTATATACATTCTTTTTATTATAGTTTTTCAATCACTCGCGCATAAAAAAATGCCTGGTATAAATAGCTTTCTCTTTTTTTTTTTTGACAAGGCAGATTGCAATGCACATTTTTTTATTTTTACAATATTTAACACATACATACAACTCGACACGCATCAAAACAAACTTTTTGCGAAAAATAAAATCACATCACGGAACTTAACTTTTATTAGTATTAAATAATATGCAATAACAAAACTAATGTCTTATAAATATAAATACACTTGCAAAATTGGCCATACTTTTATATAACACAAAAAAAGACATTTTTATCTTATACTAAAATCACACGAACGTAAACAACCAAGCCTACATTTTACTTTAAATTTATTTGACATTTCTTCATTCATATTTGACGAACACTTGTTGCGCCACCTGCACGTTAAACTTTTAACGAAACCTAAATGTCAAGTTTGCTACTGTCACAGGGTGATAAGAAATCATAAAATTTTTAGATAATGAAAAATTAATATTAAGGGTATTCATATATGAATGGTACGCTTAAAAATAATATATTGTTGATTGAAAAACTTAAAAGCAACTTAAAAAAAGCGTAAACATAGAGAATTTTCAAAACAATATATAGAACTCTAATTGAAATACATTGAAAATCTAAAAATCGAAGTTGATAATATTTCAATTAAAGACAATGAAAATTATGAAATTTTAAAAAGAAAATTTAATAATTTTAAAAATAAAATTTAATAATTTTAAAAATAAAATTTAATAATCTTCACGTAGAACTATTAAAAACAATTGAAACATTACCAATAAAAGAAAAAAATATTAAAGAAGTATTAAAAGAAAATAATTTGTTAAATATGGCCAATTTCGATATAAGTACAGTAAGTAAAAACCTACAAATTTTTAAGGGAAGTTTTACACATTTGGAAGATTTTATAGTCCAAACAGAATTATTACATGATATGTTGAAAAATGAAGATAAAGAAATTTTTATAAAGTATGTTTACAATTTTAAATTAACGGCACAAGTACGAAGTATTTTAGGACGTTCAAATAGGCCAACGACATTTGAGGAGTTGAGAAATTCATTAGAAGAGGCATATCCTAATCCAAAAACTCTGCAACAAGTACTAAGCGAACTTGGTACACTCAACCAAAATAATAAAAGCATATCTGAATTCAGAGAAAAAGTATTAGAAATCACTGAACAGTTAAGTTCATTTGAAATAAAAACTTTAACTAATCCGACTCAAGAAGCAAAAACTGCAATATATAAAGTTAACGAAAGCATGGCGTTAAATGTTTTTACTAAAGGTGTTAATTCCGAATTTTGGACCATTTTATTGGCAAATACACCAAAAACATTTAATGAAGCCACTGAAAGATGTTTAACAGCAGAATTAAGTTTAGTCTCGGACAAAAACACAATTTTCCAAATCCGAAACAGAGAAAATTTCAGAAATTCTAGAGACCAATATAATAGAAATAACTTCAGATATAACTACAATTCACAAAACAACTACAGAAATAATACACAAAACTATCGAAATAATAATATCTCAAACAATAATTACAGAAATAATAATAATTTTGGATATACACAAAATAACAGTAGAAATAGTAATTTTCAAAATACTAATAGAAGCAATAATTTTTCAAACAATAATACAAATCGTAACACCTATTTTTCAAACAATAATCCAAATAGAAACAATAATTTCTTAAACCGAAATAGCTATCAAAACAATTTCAATAGAAATCAAAATAGGTACCAGATACTATTCCCCGCAGAGGCCAAAATTAATTTTCAAAATTACTCAAAATTTAACTAATTACATAACTTTGCTATGTAAAAATAACAATAAATATTTAACATTTCTTATAGACACTAGAGCTGATATCTCCATTTGTAAAACAAACAATATAAATTATATTAATACTAGAAATATTTCACAATTGACGGGCTTAACGCAAGAAGCAATTGAATGCATAGGCACAACAAATTTAAATTTAATTATAGAAACAGAAATAATTTAACATAGTTTCCATATAGTTGAAAATGATTTCCCAATCGCAACCGATGGAATCATAGGGAGAGATATTTTACAAAAATATATGTCAAAAATATATTTTGAAACATATACACTTGCTCTGATTATAAATGAAAAAGAATATATTTGACCTATTATTTTAAAATAATTCCATAAAAGAAATATTATTATTCCTGCCAGATCAGAATCAATAATACCGATTAACATTAAAGTCGAGGAAGACAGCATTGTTTTAAATAAGGAAATAGAAAACGGAGTATTTTTGGGCAATAGCTTAATACCAGCAAATGGCAATGTACATGTAAAAATTATGTTCATATAACATTAGGTAATCTTGATTTTGAAACTAAACCATTAAAGAATTATAATATATTTTCAAGCGCGTCGGAAGCGAATTTCATCTGGGGGCAGTACAAATGGGGGGCAGTACAAATGGTGGTGCAAAAAAAGTTCACCAAAATTTCTTCAAAGAAACATGAATGTGAATACACAAATTTTTTATTTTAGTTTAAAATAAAAAAAAATATAAAAAATATTAAAATTTCATTATTTTTAAAAGTTCTTCCAATTTCAATATTAGGGATCATTCTTTAAAGGATCTTTCATATGGTAATATGAAAATATAAGAAATAATGGTTGCTTTTATAAAGCAAGACTAGGTATATCTTATGGTTTAAATGCAATAAGGTACAAAAAGTTATATCAAATTAAATTATTCCAAAATGTTTCTTTCTGTCCTTGCGAGAAACAAACTCTTTCACCACCTCGAATTCAATTCTTCGTTTTTATCTTTGTGAATGTGTATAAGTGCCGCATGAGTGAGTCGTTTCTGTGTCATAGTTGCTCGAAGATAAGTTTTAAGTCGTCTTAGTGCACTAAAAAACGCTCAGATGAAGGTGCTGATGCAGGCACAGTCAAAAGCAAAGCAATACGTTTTTCAACTTCATTTAATAGTTTTTTTTTACAGTATCCGAATTTTTGCAAATTGGGATACAATGCCACTACAATTTGAAGGCGTTTGGCTAGGCAATTGCTTCAGCAATTTAAGTTGCGCGTGGAGGTCACTCACATCAAAGTCATCTGCATAAAGATCTATTTTTGTTTTTAGATTTTGTTCAGAAGGCACTTTTCCGTTGAAGGCTTCGATTACAATATTACAGTATTAAGCTACATACTTAAGGGTGCTTTTAAACTGAAGTGGTGGGTTTGCAGTAGAAACTCTACATTTTATTCTATCTTTTTGCAAACACAGAGAAAGAAAATGGCTATCCGCAAGAATGCTTATGAAGAAGAGAGAAAGAAGAGGAAAATATCTAATACAAAAATATTATCGTTGTAAGAAAAAGTGACATTTTGAATAACTTTTGAAGTTTTATTTTTAAATTGTTTATCTAGCTAAAAAAGTGGGGGGCAACTGTCCCCCTTGCTCCCCCCAGCTTCCGACGCCAATGTATATTTTCTTGTAAAATCAACACTAGATATGACAAAAATAGACTTGACATTACTACAAACATTACTAAAAACATTAGACATTGGTTGCAACGACCCAGAAGCCAAATCATTAATAATAAATATTATTAAACAATACGAAGACATTTTTCATTTCCCTGGGGAACACTTAAGTACAAATAATTTTTACACACAGACTATTCAAACAACAGATTCGAACCCGGTATACATTAAAAATGACAGACTTCTACAAGCACAGTTAAAAGAAATAAATGAACAAGTTGACCAACTTTTATCAGACAAAATAATAGAACATTCAGTGAGCCCCTACAACTCACCATTACTTGTAGTTCCTAAAAAGTCAACAAATGACAAAAAAAATGGCGACTTGTAGTAGATTTTCGTAAATTGAACGAAAAAATTGTAAACGATAAATTTCCGTTAACAAAAATAGAAGACGTCCTTGACAGACTTGGAAGAGCTAAATACTTTTCGACTTTGGACATGACCAGCTCTTTTCACCAGATTAACTTAGACGAAGACTCACGACCGTTAACTTCTTTTTCGACTGGAAATGGACATTTCCAATTTGAACGTTTACCATTTGGATTGAAGATATCATCCAACAGCTTCCAAAGAATGCTGACCATCGCATTAAGTGGCTTAGATATAGAAACTTTTATTTATGTAGACGATATAATTGTTTTCTGTTGTAGTTTAGGACATCATAACGAAAATTTACTAAAAGTTTTTGAAAGATTAAGAAAATATAATATAAAATTAAATTTAAATAAATGTTGTTTTTTGAAGCCAGAAGTCATTTACCTTGGACATTTTATTACGGCCAATGGAATTAAAACCGTCCCATCTAAAAACGAAATAATCAAAGAATATCATACCGAAAAACGCGGACGAAGTAAGAAGGTTTGTTGCTTTCTGCAACTACTACCGAAGATTTATACCTAAATTTGCCGACATTGCTAAGAATTTAAATTAACTTTAAAAAAACAAATACAAAATTTTACTGGAACGAAAATTGCCAAAAATCATTCGATGAACTAAAAACAAAACTTTTAAATCCCCCGATACTCCAGTATCCCGATTTCAATAAACCATTCATACTCACCACAGACGCTTCTAATTATGCTCGCGGTGCAGTTTTATCGCAAGGCGAAGTAGGCTCAGACTTACCAATTTCGTATGCAAGCAAATCTCTTGCAAAACATGGCCTGAACAAGCCAATTATTGAGAAAGAGCTCTAAGCTATACATTGGGCAATCAATTTCTTTCGACCCTACCTTTACGGTAGAAAATTTTCGGTTCTAACAGACCACCGCCCACTAGTGTCTCTTTTTTCACATAAAAATCCGTCATAAAAAATGACACGCATAAGATTAGACCTTTGCGATTATGATTTTAATATTATTTATAAAAGAGGAAAAATTAACACTTATGCTGACGCGTCATCGCGCATAGATCTAAACAGCGATTCCCTAAAAGCGATGATTCCGACAAATACGGAAGTTAGCAAAAACGTACTAGCTATTACTAGAGGTATGATTAGAAATAAGCATACTCAAAACACTGATTATAACAAAACACATTGCAACAAAAAGCGTCATGAACTATTTGTGTGGGATTGTACATCCATAACAGATATTAAAAAAAATGAAGAGATTAAGGTTCAATACAGATAAAAATTTTAAGGGTTCCCAATTTGAAATTAATGATTAGGAAGTAATTATACGATGTAGTGATAATCCTGTCATGTTTCCGGCCCACTGTTTGCGGTACATGGTACATGGTGCGTCATGTGGCAAGGTAGTCTTTGTTGCGCACCCCTGTCGTCCCTCTGGCAGCACTGGTACGCTGGCGTATTGCGCGGCTAAGGCTCGCCGGATGGGGTGGTGTTCTTGTCAGCCTGGTCCGATCGACGGAAACTACACGTGAATAAAAATCGTACCAGCTGAAACGAAAAATTACCGCCTGGTAAAAACCCGAAAAAAACCATAAACAATAAAAATCTCGAAAGATACAAAAAAAACCGATTATTTTACGAGGAAGTGCTGAAAATGAAGAAGGAATCTGAACCGGTTGCTCGCTGTTGCCACGTTGGCACGTCTCGTGGGTCGATCTTTGATGTAATCCGATCGCCCTTGGCTAACCCACCCCTTCTGGCCCCAAAAGAAGACCAGCCATGGTGACTCTGCGCCTTGGTTTTGGTCACCCCAAAAACTTCATACTTACGCCTCTCTCAACATTGTCCACGCCACCTATCCTTGAATACTTAAGCACTCATTGTTTCTGATTTACATAGTAATAATAATTTATTGGTTTTTTTTTATACATATATATTTCTTATTAATACTTGTCGATAATGTATTGGGTAATTTTTAATATTAAAATTTCAGCTATACATTTAAATTAGATTTGAATATAAGTCCAGGATTAAGTTTAAAAATGAGAATCTTACTTTCGTTCTAGTTATCTTTTATTATAAGCTCATGTTTGACTTAGGTCTTAGCACAAATGGCGTTTAGCCTTATACTGATTTTGGTACTATTTAAAGTTAAGGCTATTTTAATTCATTTGGATTTAGTTCACTACCAAATTTACCTTAGCGTTAGCTTATTTTAGATTTATCTCTTTTTAACTCGACTATAGTTTTAGTTTACCCGAATCTCAGCTTCATTACATTGGAATGAAGTCCGAGCTTATTTCAATTTCCACTCAAATTTAAATTGAATCTATCTTCAGCTTATTCTAATTTAAGCCCAACTTAAATTAAATAAAGTCTTAGTTTATTTTAATTTAAGTTTGGCTTTCATTAAACTTAGTTTTAGAATATTTTAGTCAAACTTAAATGTTTAATATATTTGAATTCGATTTTGGCTTTAGTTCCTATTAGTTTTAGTTACATTGGATTTACATTTGTTTCGATTTTGAAACTATTCGGGTTTAACGTAGTTTTAGATTTCATTAATTCTAATCTCATTTATACATAATATATAATACTATAAGATATAACCATATAATAGTTTTGAGCTACCTCATCCCTAAATCGAGTTGAGTTCAAATGATCTTAGTTCTAAACAAATAAGAATTTCCTGTAAGTTTTAGGTCATATTAGTTTTCGTTTGTTTCGTTTGTTGTTTCGTTTCATTGCAGTTTGTATTATTTTTAGTCTATATTAGTCTTATGGTATATTAGCCTTTTTTCGCATTAGTTTTAGTTTATATCCGTTTTAGTTTCTATTAGTTTTAGTTTGTATTAGATTTTGATTTTGGAGTTTTTTTTCTATCGCATTTTAGTATCGAATGTGATTTACTTTCGAATTAGGTTTTATTTTCGTTTTTAATTCGTCTATATGTTTAGTTTTGGTTTAGTTTTTGTCTTAAGTATGAATTACATTTAATTTTAATTTCGAATTAGATTAGGTTTTAGTTTTGCATTACGATTTTATTTAAATTCGACTTAGGTTATTTAAATTTCACCTTAAATAATTATCATAGTCTCGAATACGTTTCATTTTCAGTTTTGAATTAAATATTATTTTATTATAAAATCAGATTTTATTTAAGTTTTGAATTACGTTTCATTTTCAGATTTGAATTAAATATTATTTTGGTATAAAATCAGATTTTATTTAAGTTTTGAATTACGTTTCAGATTTAAATTAAATATTATTTTAGTATAAAATCCGATTTTATTTAAGTTTTGTAATACGTTTCATTTTCAGTTTGTAATTAAATCTTAGTTTAGTATAAAATCAGATTTTATTTAAGTTCTGTAATACGTTTCATTTTCAGTTTGTAATTAAATCTTAGTTTAGTCTAAAATCAGATTTTATTTAAGTTTTGAATTACGTTTCATTTTCAGTTTGGAATTAAATATTATTTTAGTATAAAATTAGATTTTATTTAAGATTTGAATTACGTTTCAGATTTGAATTAAATATTATTTTAGTATAAAATCCAATTTTATTTAAGTTTTGTAATACGTTTCATTTTCAGTTTGTAATTAAATCTTAGTTTAGTATAAAATCAGATTTTATTTAAGTTTTGAATTACGTTTCATTTTCAGTTTTGGAATTAAATATTATTTTAGTATAAAATCGGATTTTATTTAAGATTTGAATTACGCTTCATTTTCAATTTTGAATTAAATATTGTCTTCATTTTATACTAAGCTTACCCTCTTTTTTTCGACATTATATTCTAGTTTTAGAGTCAATATTTTTATAATTTTATACAAACTCTATATTAGTTAAGATACAAATTTTTAATTAATGCTTTTCCGCCTTGCAGGGTAATACAGTATATTAAATTAAGAAGCGTCGTCTTATAAAATGTTCTTATATCCAAAAAATATTACCTCAACAAATTTTTTTAATAGCTTAAATGTTATATTCATACTTCTGTTTTTTTTTTCTATTTTAAATGGAATTACTTTTAAATTATTTCTACCCTCAGACGGTTTTGACTTGCAGTCTCAGAGTGCAACATCTATTTAGCTTATATTGGTAAAAATTTTGAATGTTGGTTTTCTTTTTGTTAATTTAACGACTCTTACCCGGCCCAGCTACTCTCTTACACAAACCTGGCGAGATTTTGTTGTGGATGCTACAGTTTTGGAGAAGATACCTCGGGTAATGAAGTTGTCGTGCTATTGTTGCTCTGTGGTTATGGCTGGGGATGATGGTAGAGCTGGTGCGGGTGTTGTCGCTAGGGCTATTGTTGCTGGTGTAGCGATTAGTGATGATGATGATGCTAAGATTAATGGTGGTGGTGTAGGTGATTGCTGTTAAATTAGCTGGGTATTGTTGTTGTTGTTCATTGTTTATTTATTTTTTTAAATTTTAGCTTTTCTATTTCATTTTAGTTCTTTTGTTTTCTTCTATTTTCACTATTTTCAAGATTCAATTTTTTTACTTTTTCCTTCTTTCACTTTAGTTGTTGTTTTCTAATTTGCAATAATTTCGATTTTTCTTTTGACTTTTCTCTCTTTTACTTTTCATTAGTTTTTTTCTATATTTTTTCTCTTATTAGTTTCAATTTTTCTTTCGTCTTTTCTCACTCACTTTTCGTTAGTTTTTCTATATTTTTTTTGTATCTCAGATTTTCGATTTTTCTTTCGACTTTTCTCACTTTTACTTTTCGTTAGTTTTTTCTATATTTTTTCTCTTATTAGTTTCGATTTTTCTTTCGTCTCTTCTCACTCACTTTTCGTTAGTTTTTCTATATTTTTTTTGTATCTCGGATTTTCAATTTTTCTTTCGACTTTTCTCACTTTTACTTTTCGTTAGTTTTTTCCATATTTTTTTATCTTAGATTTTCGATTTTTCTTTCGATTTTTCTCACTTTTACTTTTTTTTCAATTCGCTTTTTACACTTTAGCAAGTTTTCAATTTACTTTTCAATTTTAAAATTTCTATTTCTCTGCTTCCGTGTATTTTTGTCACTTTTGGGCACTTTAGTTTCTATTTGATATTTGTTTTAAAAAAAATATCTTAAATTTTTCACCTTTAGTAGTTGTTTCTGTGAGTGGTGAAGTTAGCGCTGCTGCTGCTAGTTAGCGCTAGAAGGTGGTGATATGGTTGGTGTATCTTGTTGAAGGTGTGGGTGTGTACCCGTAACGTGGGTGGGTACGTTAACGTTGATGTTCGGGTGATCCAGGCGCTGGTGTTTACTTTTGGAGAGGATGACAGTGGTGATATTGGTGGTGTGGTTTTTTCCATGTGTGTAAGTGTGATGGGTGCGTTATTGTTGTAGTTGACGCTGCCGGTGGTCATAGGCCGCGTTCTGCGCAGCTATCGACGATGGTGGCGAGCTGGGTTGAGTGGTGCCGGTGGTAACGATAGCGTCGCTGCGGCTAGCTGGTGATATCCGCTGCTACAGCTCAGTTAGTTGCTGGGTTGTTGGGTAAATAATCTGTGCAATCTATGCTGACAAAAATATACAAATCACCGTTCCCAAGACACAGAGAGTAGTGAAAAGTGATACTTACAACGAGTGGACGACCTGTTCCATTTTGTAACCGCAGCCATTGTCATCGCCGTGAGCTGCTGCTACTAGCGAAGGAACTGCGTTTGGTGGTGCGTTAGCCGCCTTTCATAAAGTGATGATCTTTCTTTAAAAAGAATTCAAATCGGCCTAGAATTTGATTATTTCGGTCTAGGGATAGTTATATTTTCATTAAAAATGTTCACGAGCGAACTTACTTTGTCTGCCGACTAAAACTACGTCTAAACAATTATATTGCTGGTTATCACTTTCCAACTATGTATTTATTGATTAGATTTAACTATTTAAACAAAAGAAAGATCTTGCTAACAACCGAGCTGCGAACAATAAGTAGAATGTTTTCTCCTGCTGCCTTTTTATTTCGTTCCCATCTGTCTATTTCGGAATGGCAGACCTCTGCTGCAGCATCTTTTTTGCAGGGGTGTATTTTTCTTTGATTCGTAATTTTTTTTGTACTTTGGCAGTGTTGTCACATGTCATCGGTTAAGGTGAGTTCGCATGCATTTTCTTGGCCCTTACACGTGCAAACTACCGATGTTTGCCCGACTTTACTACCTTTTCGGTGGAACCGACCATAACCGATGGGAGTAGGTAATGGTTGGGTTGGACTTATAGTTGACACGTCGAACAATGGCCGTTAACCGACGCTTGTTTCGGTATTCCCATTGGCTACCGATTCAAGCGCGTGTCGGATCACGCCATTTTTCAGACCGGTTTATTCGCGCCGAAACTAAGTTTGCTATTGTTGTTGGTATTTATCCACCTCAAGCATGTTTATCGCCATTTTGTTCGCCCGAACGTTCTTGAACATCACCGAGATGCCACATCTAAATGTAAAAAAAATTGTGTGCACTGCCACTCTAGAGGGCGCTAGTGAAAATACCATGGGTATTCATAAAATGTATTATTCATCGTATCTACGTGCCCATGACAATCCACTGTTCACACCGCTGACTTTGGAGAAGCTATCATCAAAAATGTATAATTTATGAAATGAAGAGTTAGCGCTAAAGAGAAATGATGATATATTTAAAACCATTGAAATGGATAAATTCAAAGAAATTTATAATAATTTAAAAAGAAAAAATGAAAATTTAAAAATTTTAATTTACAATGAACCAGAACAAATAGTCGTCAAAGTAAAACAAAATCAAATAATCGAAGAATACCACAATTCACCACACGGAGGTCACATCGGTATAAGAAAAACAATAATGAAACTAAAACAAAAATACATATGGAAAAATATGAATGAAATTATATGAAACTACATACTCAATTGCGATAAATACAAATTAAACAAACAGACTAAACATACAAAAAAAAAATTTGACAATGACAGACACACCAAGTACCAGTTTTGAAGTCATTTCTATCGACACAGTAGGTCCCCTACGCTTATCCAACAATTACAGATATATACTTACGTGTCAGTGCGACTTAACAAAGTACGTAATAGCATGTCCAATGGAGAGTATTAAATGAATATTTACTAAACTTTTGCAAAAATGAAGAATGGGACCAATAAATCAATCTCCTTATATTGGTCCATTTATAATTGTAAGCAAAAAAGGAGTAAATTCAATAATTAATATCAATAGAAAACTAAAAGAATATCATAACAGCAAGAAATATTTGTAACAAACTGTATCTTTTTATTTAAAATTTTCAATTGTGTAAATAAATGAATTATATTAAAATATTGTATAAGTTGAACCACAAAAAAAAATTAATTTTTCTTACATTTCAAATTAATTTTTATCTTAAGGATGAGGGTGTAATGTTTACACTTTCACATTATAAAATTCTAAAACAAACAACCATAAAACATATTTAAAAGATACACACCTTTACGTTACGTATCACCTTATTCTATTTTACTTCATTATACTAAAATAATATTCTAACAATAAGAACATATGTTCATACTGTGCACTACTATCTATTTCATTCCCACACATGTACTAATATTGCTGAATTCAAAATATATGAAATTACATTTTTACTTTTGCTCCTACACAAATATATTAACATATGATTATGTTTACGTTTTCTAATAATTTAAGTCTACTCACTCACACTCATTATACTTGTAACGAACCCTTTTGCTCGTTACTGATTTTTGCTGAGGTAGGCTCAGTGAGTAAACCAGGGGTTCTTACAAAATAATTTATTTACCAATGATTCCGTTGTTTTAAATAAGAAAGCCAGCGTTTTAGTTTTAAACTATAGAGTAAGTCTTTATTATTTTTCATTTCTTTTATTTATTACTTAACGAGTACCCTACTTAATTATTATTAATTATTAAGCATTATATAAATTAAAGTGATATAATTAATCCTTGCTTATTCATATTTATTCCGTTATTTGCTATGATCCCTCTCGCTGTGAGTGACTATGATAGAACTCAGATTAACACTATGTTCGAAGGGTGGAGGTACCTTCGCTTAAGATAACTACGTTTTGAACTTAGAGTAAACAAAGTTCGAAGGGTGAGTACACCATCGCTTACGATAACTACGCCTGAGCTTAGAGTAAAACTATGTTCGAAGAGTGAGTACACCTTCGCTTAAGATAACTACGTTTTGAACTTATAGTAAACAAAGTTCGAAGGGTGAGTACACCTTCGCTTACGATAACTACGTTTTGAACTTAGAGTAAACAAATTTCGAAGGGTGAGTACACCTTCGCTTACGATAACTACGCCTGAGCTTAGAGTAAAACTATGTTCGAAGAGTGAGTACACCTTCTCTTAAGATAACTACGTTTTGATCTTAGAGTAAACAACGTTCGAAGGGTGAGTACACCTTCGCTTACGATAACTAGGCCTGAGCTTAGAGTAAAATTATGTTCGAAGGGTGAGTACACCTTCGCTTACTATAACTACGCCTGAGCTTAGAGTAAAACTATGTTCGAAGGGTGAGTACACCTTCGCTTAAGATAACTACGTTTTGAACTTAGAGTAAGCAACGTTCGAAGGGTGAGTACACCTTCGCTTAAGATAACTATGCCTGACTTAGATTAAACACTATGTTCGAAGGGTGAGTACACCTTCGCTTAAGATAACTACGTTTTGAACTTAGAGTAAGCAACGTTCGAAGGGTGAGTACACCTTCGCTTAAGATAACTACGCCTGACTTAGAGTAAACAACGTTCGAAGGGTGAGTACACCTTCGCTTAAGATAACTACGATTGAACTAACTACTCAGTCTCAAAGCATGTGCATGCTACTGCGCCTGCGACAAGACTGACTGTCCTAAGCAAACGCGACTGCTTTATATTCTCCCGTTGCCTTTCTGTTCCGTGTTCACTTGTTTTGTTTTCCCTGCCTATGTATATGTGACTGTGTACATGGCTTTGCATATTTGTATGTGTGTATTTATTATTTGTTTACTTATTTGTTATTCAATGCATTATTATTTCCTCAATAGAATATTTATAACATTAATATTATATATTTTACCTAATAAGATATAATATAATACAATAATTTCCATACATCTTATTCATAATATATAATAAAGCTTTAAATTTAATAAGGATAATTTAATTTACATTTCATTTTTTGGTTGTTTACATTTTCAATATTTTAAATTCAGTTAACAATTAATTTATATACTTTGTGAGACCCAAATTGTGTAACAATTTGAGTTCTCACACCCCCCCTTTTCTTTCCCCGTTAATGGTGACCTTCACTTGTCCGTTCTTGCCAATTCGAACACGGTATCGTCCGCCTTCGATTATTCTTTGAAATGAAAGCCGCTGCCGCCTCGTCTTCTTCGTTACTGCAGCCTCGATTTCGGAAACCAGTGGCGGTGCTAGTGGTCTGCCAGTCTCGTTGGTGCGGTTGCACACGTTTCACTCTGGGTCAGACGGTGGAACTGTTTGACGCCCCTGTCAATTGCGTCTATTGATAATGTATACTGTTGCGCCGCTGTCGGCACCTGATGTTGCTGATAATGCAGCTGCTACTTCGCTGCTTTGTTTATGCAGAAGCTGCTACGCTGTCGTGCTGGTTTGTTGACGTTGCTTTTACTGTGTTGCTGTGATGCAGCTGTTACTGCACTGCCGTGCTACTTTTGCTTACGCTACTTCTACTTTGTTGCTGTGCTGCTTTTGCTGTGAGGTTTTTATGACGCACTTGCTATGGTGCTGCTGTGATGCTTTTAATGGCGCAGCTGCTACTGCGCTGCTGTGATGCTTTTGATGACGCAGCTGCTACTGCGCTTCTGTGCTGCTTTTGATGACGCAGCTGCTACTGCGCTTCTGTGATGCTTTTTATGATGCAGCTGCTACTGCGATGCTGTGATGCTTTTGATGATGTAGCTGCTACTGCGCTTCTGTGCTGCTTTTGATGACGCAGCTGCTACTGTGTTGCTGTGCTGCTTTTGATAACGTAGCTGCTACTGCGCTTCTGTGATGCTTTTGATGATGCAGCTGCTACTGCGATTCTGTGATGCTTTTGATGATGCAGCTGCTACTGCGATGCTGTGATGCTTTTGATGACGCAGCTGCTACTGCGCTTCTGTGATGTTTTTGATGATGTTGCTGCTACTGCGCTGCTTCGATGCTTTTGATGACGCAGCTGCTACTGCGATGGCAATTTGTGACGCAGATACGGCTGCGATGGCAGTTGGTGACGCAGGTGCTGCTGCGATGGCCGTTGTTTATGCAGTGGCGGCTGCTGTGGCAGTTGATTACGCAGATGCTGCTGCAATGGCCGTTGATTATGCAGTGACGGCTGTTGTGGCAGTTGGCTACGCAGATGCTGCTTTGAAAGCAGTTTGTGACGCAGATATGGCTGCGATGGCAGTTGGTGACGCAGGTGCTGCTGCGATGGCCGTTGATTATGCAGTGGTGGCTGCTGTGGCAGTTGATGACGCAGATGCTGCTGCGATGGCAGTTGGTGGTGCAGGTGCTGCTGCGATAGCCGTTTATTATGCAGTGGCGGCTGCCGTGGCAGTTGGTGACGCAGGTGCTGCTGCGTTGAGTTTGGTTTAAATTGCTGACATATAGAGCACCTTCGTACATACCGGCTTATGTCTCTGAACATGCCTGGCCAGTAGTATCGGCTTGTTATTCTGGCGATGGTTTTGCGGATGCCCATGTGGCCTGCGGTTGGATCATCGTAATTGTCTTTTATTACTTGTTCTCGCTGAAAACTAGGGACACACAGTTTCCAGGGTGCGTAGTTGTCAGTTTTTTTGTTTTGCGGTATATAGCGGTATAGTACACCATTTTCTTTGAAGTAGTTAAGATACTTTTCAGGATTCTGCTGAACTTCTGCTTCTCTCTGCGATAACCATTTGCAGTTATGTGTATTCTTTGCTTTTCTTAGCAATATATCTTCCAGTTGTCGTGATATAGCGCTTGTTTTGATGAGTAACTTGCCCTTCCGGTGCATGGCGATATGTGACGCCCCTTTGAGACCGTTGAATTTTCCCAGATCTTCCTTCGCAAACTTGCTGATTTTGGCTACGTCGGTTGGACCCTCTGAACGTAACTCGATTTCCCTGGAGCGTAACCTCTTTGCTGCTTTTTGTGGATCACCTGTACTTGATTCCACTTCTTCTGCTCGTACGACCTTCGTTGCTTAATGTGACTCACCCGTGCTTGATCTAGTTTCTTCTGTTCGTATAACCTTAGCTGCTTCCTGTGGACCACCCGTTTTTGATCCAATTACCTCTGTTCGTACAACCGTACAGCATGCCGTTTCTTGTTCTTTCTTTCCGTTCGTGTTTACCTTTAGAATAATTGCGCAGTCTCCGCACTGCAATCTTGTTTCCTCGATTGCATTTTGACCAAAAAATCAATGCCTAGAATAAGGACGTCGATCACGTCGTGCAGGATGATTAATTCTATGTTGCATTGTTTTCCTCCGAGTTTTATGTTTACTACGAGTTACTGAGTAACCTCCTTCGTGGTCCCGTCAGCCAATCGTATGCATGTCGATATGTTTTCGAGTTTGCTTGATTCCTTTATTTTACTTGCCAGAGATCTGCTGATAAAACTCCGTGTTGCCCCAGTGTCGATCGTCGCCTTGGTCGTGTGGTTGCCTATCGTGACTATATCGACCACGTGGTTCCCGTTTTTCGTGATGGTGTTTAATTGCGAGGACGCTGGTTCTGGGTATCCGTTTGTACTCGCCTTGGACGTACCCTTGGTAGTTTCCCGATGATTGTCTGCAGCAGTTTATTGTCAAAGTACCTCTTTTTCCGCATTCCCATCAGAAAGTTATAGCGGGGTTTCTGCATTCGTATTTGTAGTGCTCATCCTGCCCACAACATCGACATTCCGTCCGTGGGTTAATTGGATACTCGGTTTCTTGCGTAATTCTGCGGTGATGCTCTTCTCGCTGTCGTGGTATGGCGGGTCTGGTCAGCGGAGCTTCTTTTTGCAGACTTTCAAAATCTTCGGCTAGACTAATCAGCTCCTCGAGGTCCCTGAAGTCTTTTCGCTTTATATAAAACTGATAGTCGTGGAGACTGTTGAGGTATATGCGCTCTAGTTTGCCTTGCTCAGAGAATTCTGCATGTCGCATTAAATTCTGCAGCTCGATGAGGTAGTCTTTGAATTTTTATCTTTGCCTCTGGTGCCTTTGTCGGATCTCATCTTCCAGATGCTCAAAATATTTGGATGGCAGGAAGAACCGTAGGAAATCCCTCTTATGTGCATTCCATTCTAGCCACTGCAGATTATTATTGCGGAACCATTTCAGCGCGTTATCTTTCAACAGTTCGGACATTGTTCGGGGCAAGAGGTCCTTGTTTAACCCATATACTTCGGCTAGCTCCTCTACTCTTTCAATGAAGGCCAGTGGTTCTTTTCCGTCATCATATTTAAAAGACCACTTCCTGACCTGATCTATTACCGTGAAATATGGTATTTGATGCGCTCCTGCGTGTTCTACGTGGCGATATCTGTATATCCTGCGTGCGCTGCTGCTGGTTGCTCGTATGACATTGTCGGGGGGTTTAAATCTTGTTGACCGCCTGTGTGTGTTACCGGCACATTTATTTTCGGTATCTCGGGATTTCTTGCCGGTAATGGTGTCCTCCCGTGCTTTGCCTCTAGTTCTGCAAAGCGTGACCGCAGCTCTGGTTTCTGGCCTTGATCTGCAATGAAGGTCGCAAAATTCTTCCTTGCTTCTTGCACCGTTCCTGTGCTATCGAATCCAAATTCTTCTGTGTACCCTTGCAGCTCGTCTTTCCGTAGCTAACTAAGTATACCCAGGAGGAATTGACCATTTTTATCATGTGTTGTGTTACGCTGCTGTTTTTTTCTAACTAGCTTTCTTTACTGGCTTTGGCTTTGTTCTCTGTCTTTTAGCTTTGCTCTCTGTATTTATTTTCTTATCTAACTTGCGTGTTTTCTTTGTCTTTAGAGTCCCTGCTCGGGCGCCATTTGTAACGAACCCTTTTGCTCGTTACTGATTTTTGCTGAGGTAGGCTCAGTGAGTAAACCAGGGGTTCTTACAAAATAATTTATTTACCAATGATTCCGTTGTTTTAAATAAGAAAGCCAGCGTTTAAGTTTTAAACTGTAGAGTAAGTCTTTATTATTTTTCATTTCTTTTATTTATTACTTAACGAGTACGTTACTTAATTATTATTAATTATTAAGCATTATATAAATTAAAGTGATATAATTAATCCTTGCTTATTCATACTTATTCCGTTATTTGCTATGATCCCTCTCGTTGTGAGTGACTATGATAGAACTCAGATTAACACTATGTTCGAAGGGTGGAGGTACCTTCGCTTAAAATAACTACGTTTTGATCTTAGAGTAAACAACGTTCGAAGGGTGGAGGTACCTTCGCTTAAAATAACTACGTTTTGATCTTAGAGTAAACAACGTTCGAAGGGTGAGTACACCTTCGCTTAAGATAACTACGCCTGAGCTTAGAGTAAAACTATATTCGAAGGGTGAGTACACCTTCGCTTACTATAACTACGCCTGAGCTTAGAGTAAAACAATGTTCGAAGGGTGAGTACACCTTCGCTTAAGATAACTACGTTTCGAACTTAGAGTAAGCAACGTTCGAAGGGTGAGTACACCTTCGCTTAAGATAACTATGCCTGACTTAGATTAAACACTATGTTCGAAGGGTGAGTACACCTTCGCTTAAGATAACTACGCCTGACTTATAATAAACAACGTTCGAAGGGTGAGTACACCTTCGCTTAAGATAACTACGATTGAACTAACTACTCAGTCTCAAAGCATGTGCATGCTACTGCGCCTGTGACAAGACTGACTGTCCTAAGCAAACGCGACTGCTTTATATTCTCCCGTTGCCTTTCTGTTCCGTGTTCACTTGTTTTGTTTTCCCTGCCTGTGTATATGTGACTGTGTAGATGGCTTTGCATGTTTGTATGTGTGTATTTATTATTTGTTTACTTATTTTTTATTCAATGCATTATTATTTCCTCAAAAGATATAATATAATACAATAATTTCCATACATTTTATTCATAATATAAAATAAAGCTTTAAATTTAATAAAGATAATTTAATTTACATTTCATGTTTTGGTTGTTTACATTTTCCATATTTTAAATTCAGTTAACAATTCATTTATATACTTTGTGAGACCCAAATTATGTAACAATTTGAGTCCTCACATACTACTATTACTAAATTACAAATATGTATATAATATTCTACTATTACTTTTTTAAAGAACATATGACTCTGTTTTCTTTCTAAATACAAAAACAATTGTTAACTAGTTTTAAGACAAAATACCTTTACACATACTATAAAAGGATGAACAAAATTCAAATAAAGTCATTTAGTTTTGAGCTCCAAAGCTGCCAGCTAATTCTTATTTTTTAAGTCTTTGAGCTTTTCATAAGCTGCCAAGTTTAAAAAAAAATATTGTTATAATAAAGCCTCTGCACTTTATAGTGAACGGCTGTAAATATAATATAAACAAATTTAGAGCCAGTGGCGAATATAAGCCGGCAAACCAACAGGCAGGACCTTTAAAAATATAATATAAGCGCTATTTTTGTTTGTACGCGTAACAGTCTAACCGAGTTTTAAATGATATGTTAAGTGTACGTTTTGGTTTATTATTTTTTTAAATTTGTTTTTAATTGCATTTAGTTTTCGGTTATATTAGTTTTATTTTTACGTTAATATTCTTATTTATCTTATTTTTAGTTTCTTATTATTTAAGCCTAAGTTTTGTCTAGTCGAGTGGTTTTTTTTCTTTTCTTATAATCGAGTAAATTAATCGCTTTGAAAAGCTTTCGTAATGCTGAGAATCATAAAAATTTATATACCAAAAATTCATTAATTTTCTCAAAATTCTTACAGTCAAGGTTTTGATAGGTTTGTGTGAAGCCTGGAAATCTAAAACTTCACTCGTTTGAAAAGTTGAAAGCTTCAAATTTATTGTAGAGCAACTATATAATATTTTTTCCCATTGCCAAGCTTTTTAGACGCTTTGAGATCTTCATGATTATAATGTTGATAACCAAACCTTTTCTTAAATAATTCAAAACTTCAAATAAACAGCTTTTGTTATTAATCAATTATGTAAACAATCTTCAGTTAAGAGGATATTAAGATTTGTAAATTACATAAATTATATTTTTATGGAAAAGCTTTGGAAAACGTTTGTCAAGAAATGGAAAAACCAGTTTGGCTGCTTCATATGCAGCAATAAACAGTTTTACTCTATTAACTTTTTGTAAAACTAGATTAAAAGTTGATTACTGCTGTTGCTGTCGCTGTCTGGCAACTATATTGTGATCCGTTTAAAACGGCTTTAAAAACCAACACATACTTATAGGTACTACCTTGTGTGCCATACAATAACATTGAATTTCTGAATTCAAGTTCAATGTTAAAGTCAATGTTGAAAAGGCAGAACATGCAGTAATTAATAGATAAACAAAACCGTTTCAATTTTGACGCGTCCCATAACTTAAACGGTGTTCAATTACCAAGCGCCTAGCTTGAAAGCAAAGGCAGCAACAAGTGTCCCGCAATGCCTACGATGCATTTTTGTCGTCATGCAATTAAAACAGAGATAGAATTGTTTAAATTATATTTTACAGTTGTTTTCAGTGCAATTGGGAATATGACCCAATTTTCCACACTAAACATGTTTGTACGTTTGTTTAGCTATATTTCATTAAATAAGTGTGTAGGAATGTATATTTAAATTAAGAAAGAATGCTCACATACTTGGCAAGCATCATCATAGCAAACTAGATTAAGAATATAATAATGAAATTAGACTAGATCTAGATTAAATTATGGTACAAGATGCAGAAGACAATCTTGCACAAATATCGATGTTGTAACTAAGAACAGAGGTGTTAAGCATAAGTAATTTAAAACAGTAAGTTAGTTCCTAGTGACAATTCTTGTAATTTTGATAAGTTTGAAGTCAAGCCTGATGACAAAAACTTAATAAATGAATAAACCAAACAAGTGCTAAGTGGATATTTATTTGGAAGATATACACAGCCGCTAACATCACTGAAGCTATTCCCCTCTACCAAGGAAAAATTCCGAAAGAACGAGGACGCAGATACTAATGGAAGGCTCTACGGTGAGTATATACTAAAGTAATTTCGGCAAGCTCACGGCTGCCTATTGATTGGCACAAACCACCGTGCCGTTTAAATAAAAGGTGGTTCGGTGTAGGCGGTAGCTTGTCGCTCGACGACTGGAGAACCTGCAAGTATCTTCAGTGGAGGATGCAACAAACACTAGCCTTATGGCTGCTATGATTGTGATGGGCAGCAGGCTGCTGCATGCGTGTTGTTGCGGTTGCAGCTGCATTTGTGTGCTTATGAACGTTGATGGCACATTTAATGGTTTTTTTCTTTCTTTTTTATTGCACTGACGTGACTGTTCTGGCTGCGTGGACGTTGTCGTATCTACTGCTCCCATGGGGCTCTAGCTGGTTCTCTGTCACTGACGTTGCTTATGCTGCTTCCTTTTTAGGCACAGTGAACCGCTTGCACTGGCGTCGTTGTGGTGTCGGTGGTGATGGTGTCGCCACCGTTAGTGACTGCTGCTGCGGTTGAGGTTGTTGTGTTGGCTGCGACAGTCGCATCTGACTCCCGCAGTGGCTAATTTTAGTGGTGGTGTGGTGTTCTTGCTGCTTCAATCGTTGGTTGCTACGAGGATTGGTACGCCATCATTATTTTTGATGTTTTTGTTTTGTGTTTTGTTAGGCGATTTTGCTGTCTGCGTCCAAGGGGTCCAATAACGAAAAGAAATACCTTTTCGTGTTGCCGGAAATTTTCCATTAGCTGTCTCCTGTTAGAATTTGACATTTCGAACAATATGTTAACTGGGGGTGCGTTCCGCGATTTGCCATATGCAAGCCGTATGGTAAAACTTACTAGGCCTGTACGACACGGCTGTGTAATCAATGGTTGCGACAAAACTGGCAAAAGACACCATGGTAGGACTTTAAAAACAGTTCACTCACATCGAAAAAAAGTCTTCTGGCAAATTTGAAAATAAAATGGTAGTGGTCAAATTTGAAAATTAGTTATCTGTCAGAATTAAAATAAAATGGCAGCTTTCATATTTGAAATAAAATAGCAACTGTCGTATTTGAAAATCTGTCAGCTGTTAATTTTGAAAACTGGTTAGCTGTCAAACGTGAAAAGAAAAAGCGTCAGCTGTCACCTTGAAAAGAAAAAGGCAGCTGTCAAACATGAAAAGTAAATCAGCTGTCACATTTGAAAATACAATGGCAGCTGTCAGATTTGAAAATAAAATGTCAGCCGACAGATTTAAAAATGTGACAGCTGTCAAATCTGAAAACGTTTAAGCTGTCTGACTGTGGGCTTGGACCACCTGAACGAACTAAGGAAATCTCGTTTGTTCGCTCGGTTTAAACACTAAGCCCGAACTAACAATTTTCGCTATAAATTTATCGCGAACACTGTTTCCCCGGTGTAAACAATAAATTAAATTCTCTGATCTCTGATCGAACAACGTTCGATCTTTTTGTGCGAATCCAGTGTTGCGTTGTGTTTAAAAACAGAAAAGTAGCAAAAAGGAGTAGCTTGAGAGAATAAATCATGGAAAGTACCAAAATAGGTAGTAATTTATAATTAATTTTTTCTAAGTGTTCCGTTAATTTTCGCAGCAATATAATTGTTTTGTGTTAAGGTCCCATTAAAGTTTTTTAAGCTAAAAACTCTGTATCAAAGGTCGACTGTTTATTTTAGGTATTTTTGTAAAAAATATAATAAATACATAACTTTTAATGAAAATTTTTTGAGTATATGGATAGCAAATATTATTTAATATAGCAGAAATCCGTAGTAGAGTTAATCTGAAATAAAAATTATATGTTAGGTTCTGCTGAAACTTTTTGAGTTTTTAATCGAAGATTTTAAAAAAATGTTTATGTTAACTAAAATATTAGTAATAAATCTGATTTTTGGCTAAAAGAAATTTTTTAAAGTTATAGCTATTTCTCTAAAATATTTAAAGTATCACTCTTAAATAAAAATCGAACAATTAAAAGTACCAATTGTATTTGCTTAAGATGTGCATACAATTTGGTAGCGATCCTTTGCTAGTTCGAGTAATACTGTCCATCGGTTTCAAAAAGCACTTTTCGAGAAAAACGCGTTTAAAGTTTTTACATGCACAGTTTCATTGTTTTTTCTTTTTATGTTTGTGCTTATAACTACAAAAATTGTTATTTAATTGACTGAAAACTTTATGAGAACATTTTTGTGATGTTATACATACGAAAAAAGCAAAAACAATTAATTTATTCGTCGAAAAACTTAAACGGACCTTTAAAAATTAAACACAATTCTTTTCTATAATAACCAGGGCTAGGATTTCGATGATATGTCCTTTTTCTGCTGCTTCTAAGACATTTCCTGCTTATTTAAAACGTTCATTTTTGTTTCCTCAATTCCAAATATGAGAAGTTTTATAAATTTTTTTCGTCCTTTTTCATGGTTTTTATTTTTCAGGTCATTTTTCTAGATTATGGACATTTTTTGGTAATTTTTTTAAATTTTTAAGTTAGTTTTTTGTCATTTTTGGGCTTTCTAATTTTTAGAGCATTTTTCAGTTTTTTAGATCATTTTAGTGCAGTTTTTAAATAATTTTTTTGTTTTTTTTTTCGTACTAAAAAATGTCAAAATGCAAATTTTTAAACATATTCCCTTAACACTAGAGTTCGTTCAATCAAAAACATTACTTCTCGACAAAGGAGTAGCTTTGTTTTTAGACTTCGATAAAAAAAAAGCTCTGCGCGTGGTGAAACTGACAAAAGGGTATGCAGAAAAATGAAGCAAGTGATAGATAAAATAAGTTTTTATTTAGTAATGTTTAATTTTTAAGGCTAAATTTTTTGTGCAACTGTTTGCGTTTTTTTTAGGTAATTTTTGTCCGTTTTTAGGTCATTTTCTGCAGTTTTTAGGTCAATTTTGTCATTTTTTTAGGTCACTTTTTGCAGTATCTTAGGTCATCAAAATCCGAGCCCTGATAAGAACTAATACAAGAAATATATTGTTATGGAGTGACAAACCATTTGTTGTTGAGAAACGGAGCACAAGTTTTAGTACTAATATAAAAATAAGGAGTTATCAACGCTGCATTTATTGATGTTCGGCCAAATGTAGAATTTGCTGTTTACACCGAATGAACATACAAGATGGCGGCAAAGAATTTATTGCAATAAATTGTTCGTGAAGAATTTTTCGTTTGTTCGGGCGGTCTAAACCCACATTGAAAGGATTGAAAGGATTGGTAAGGATTAAAAATTTTGTACCAAAATTATAGGACAAATACATCATATCGTGAACAACCCCAATACTGCTGTGCAACTTGCCACTGTGAAAATCTGTGCCGATACAAAACAGTTCTTTGCCACAGTAAGTCACTCGTTGCAAGGACGGCAGGCACTACTTTCTAATGTCTTTAGCGTGAAGTTCTTTATTTTCCATGTCAGCCAGCTCGTAGTAAGCCGAACCCATCCTCTTTATTACTTTGGCTGTTTCAAAGACATTCGCCCATTTTGCATTAAAATGCTCAGAGACTTTGCTTTAGGCGAAACTTCTTCGGTAAACGATCTGACCGACTTCAAAACTCACGGGACGTGAACGCATGTTGTAAATTTTTTTCAAATGCTTGACGCAAATTCTCTCTCACTTGTTTTCGAATCAGCTCAGTTTTCTTTTCAGGTTTTACTGCTGCTGTATGATCTTCCAGCATGTTTAGCTTTCGCAAAAGTTCATAGCTTTTAGCATGACATATCATATTTTGTCCAAAAACAACAAATATGGTGAAAAGCCTGAAAAAGAGTGAACTGAGCTACGAAGCACTGTACTTATCCCGAAAAAGTTTTCATCCTAATCTTTTTGGTCTGGGTGAATGTATGCTCAAACAGCCGCGACTATTGAACTATTCACCCGTTCGATAGCGTTAGCTTGAGGTGAATAATTTGCAGTTAGATTATGCTTGACAATATATTTGAGTACAAATTCTTTAAACCTATTAGATTTGAATTGGACGCCATTGTCAGATGTTATGATTTCGGCGACACCGAAAATTGCAAAAATTCGCTGTTCCAGAAATTCGGCAATCTTTTTGTTTGTTAACCTCCGAATTGGTTCCAACAAATGAAACTTTGACAGGTGGTCAAGCACAATTACGAGACCCACGTTCCCTGAGCGTGACCTTGGGTAAGGGCCTAAAAGGTCCACGTAAAGTCTCTGAAAGATTCGACTTGAAGTTAGCTGTTGTCCCAAGGGTGGACGAATGATGTAGTTTGTATGTCTGGTTGATGGTCACTACTTTTTTGGAACTCGTCGACCTGTTTTAGATCATTTTCTGTTTTAAAATGTGCAGAAGAAAAATCCAAAACTGACCAAGTCGTAGCCGCATTTTCTGTCAGGTCAGAAAATTTAACATTCTTAGGCGAATGCACTCGCAATAAGAAATCGGGAACAACGTTTTGGCTACCTTTGCGAAGAATGATTTTAAAGTTGAAACCTTGGAGTTTCAATGCGCAGCGAGCAAGTCTGCCATGAAAGTCGGTTTGGCCCATAGCCCATTTTGAAGATGCGTGATCTGTGATCACTTCGAATTCATGTCTTTCGACATAAGCTCTGAATTTTTTTGTGGTCATGGCCGCTTCAAGGCATTCCTGCTCCGAAACGGTATAGTTTTGCAGCGCCTGGCTGAATTTATGCGACATATACGCAACCGGGACTTCATTTTCATCATCATCACGTTGAGCCAAAGCGGTTCCGACACCATATTGAGAAGCATCGCAATGTATTGAAAACGGACGCGACCAATCAGGGCTGTGAAGTACTGGTGCATCGCACAAACTATTTTTAAGGGTCTCAAAGGCTGCCATCAGTTCAAACAAATTTCTTCGCTTTTTGTAACATATTGGTCAACGGTGTCGAAATGGAAGCATAATTGAGCACGAACCGTCGGTACCATCCACACGTCAAGAAATCGACGAAGTTGTCGAACTGTTTTCGGCAATTGAAAATCGCGAATCGCTCGCACTTTTTCTGCGAGCACTTCGTTTTTTTATTTTTATTATTTTGTAATTTTTTAAGTCTAAGTTTACAATATTACAAGTTTACGAAATAAGTTGCAAGTGCAAGGACTCGAATTAAATATGTCGTGAAAATTGACGTGTTGTTTTTTTGTTCTTTATTTTTGAGTGTGTCAAAAATTCGTTTTCTATTGTCAAAATTTGTAGTACCCCTGAGGCAGGCACAAATTTTGACAATTATATTCACCTCACAAATGTCAAAAATTGCTAACCAACTGTCAAAATTTGATCATCCGACTAAAAAGTTTCCGATTGACACACACCGTAAATAGACAAAAATTTTTGTTCTCAGGTGAGCAGATATGACCTTGTCCATTACATAGGCCGAAAGGCATAGTAACAAACTGGTACAAAGGTCAATTGGGCCCTGTGAAGGCTGTCTTATCCCTTGACGCTGCATCTAATGGAATCTGCCAGAAGGCGTCCTTCAGATCCAAGCTCGAAAAGAATTGAGCCTTAAGAAGCCGACTGAGGATTCCATCAATGAGCGGCAGGGTATAAGCATCCTACACAATAACTTCATTTACCTTACGCGCATCGAGAAACAATCGATATATTTGGTTTGACGATCAATGCTGCCGGAGATGACCTAGCACTTTAAGACACCGCAATTACACCAAGTGCCAACATGCGGTCGGGTTCAGCGAAAATAAGTTTTTCGACACCAGGAGAATCCGAGAAATGCCATTATTTGACTGGTTTGGCTTGCCCTACTTCAATGACATGACTGATCAAGCTGGTGCGGCCTAAGCCTAGTTCAGAAAAATATGCAAAATTTATTATAGTTGCATTTAGTCTTGTGTGCTGATGAGTAGTTAAGACTTGGTGGTTGGAATCAACCGTGGTTACGCCGCTAAGAGGAGTGCAGTTGTAATTTTCCAGAAAGAGATCTCCAGCCAAACCAAAAGCTTTCACGAAATAAACTGCCAAATACAAGTCTTGAGACAAAGTTGAAACAATCAAAAATTTGAGTAGTTTGGTGAGTCTTCTAAATGTGATAGGGCTTTCGACAACTCCATCCGAAGAATTCGTCCAGTCTGCCGTCTTAAGATCAATCGAATACCTTTGCCACTTCAGTTGCTCGCTAGAAAGAAGTTTTTGCGCCAAATTGTTGGCTATGCAACTGATAGTGGCGCCAGTATCGATTAATCTGTAACAGTGGTGTTATCTTATGGCTGAGGTCAGCTCAGCCGTGCCAGGATCGAGTGAAAGATCCACAAACTTTCATCAAATAAGAACGCAGTCGGTGTTGGTTTTAAAATTATAATTTTAGGTTTTATTGATATATTCTTCTTAAAATTACTTAATGCAACGAAACGTCAACAGTTTGGGTAAAAGTGAATGTAAGCGGTCGAATGGTCGGAGGTTGTAGGTCCAGCTGTAAATCGGTTATTCGGTAGATCGGTATTCGGTAATCGGTGGATCGGTAAATCGGTGAATCGGTGAATCAGTTATCAGCAATCGGTAATTCGGTAATCGGTAGATCGGTATTCGGTAATCGGTAGATCGGTAAATCGGTGAATCGGTGAATCAGTAATCGGTAATTCGGTATTCGGTGAATCGGTAATCAGTAATCGGTAATTCGGAAGATCGGTATTCGGTGAATCGGCAATCAGTAATCGGTAATTCGGTATTCGGTAAATCGGTGAATTGGTGAATTGGTGAATCCTGCCAGGGCCCCTAAAGCGAAGATCGGTAATCGGTAGATCGGTAAATCGGTGAATCCTGCCAGGGCCCCTAAAGCAAGACTCATTACTAATATTTTTAGAAATAACTAGAGAGAGTCATAGTTTAAAAACCTCTATGAGGTTTGCGCCATGTAAATATATAGTCAGTAAGAAAGTTAATATATGCTGACTGCGTTGGACGAACCAAAGACAGGTATTATACGTTCGTTTTCTTTGTCTTTGGTTATTGAGAATTATTTACTTGTTGCCTGCCTTGCTATGAATAGATAGGTGGCTTGTGTATGTCTATATTAATTGGTGGCCGATGCTGTAGTCTGTTTGTTGTCGCTACTCTTTTGTGTTATTTTGTTATAAGTAAGTATGTAGCGTGTGTTTGTGTAGAGTGTTTAGTGGCTTATGTGTGTGTTGTGTTTGTTGTCAATTAGTCTTATTTTTATGGTGTCATGTCATGGTGTCATGTAGCGTGTGCCGGTATATCTGGTTTAGTAGCTGCTTTAATATTTTTATAATAATAATATTTAATTCTTATACTGGTTAAATAGAGTAGAAATATAGTAATATATAAATAATAATGTAAAATATGAATATATGAAATATAATATTATACTTTATGTAATACATAAAAATATATAATATTTGTAATGTCACGTTACAAATCCCACCAACGTTTCGCCGGCTAATGAGACCGGTGAGATTTGCGAGATTGCGCGACGTGGTTAAGGTCGATACTCTTAACTTTTTTTCGGCCCCACGTTGGGCGCCAATTTGTATCGGAGATTGTGCGACGTGGTTAGGGTTGATAATCTTAACTTCTTTTTTTTCGACCCCACGATGGGCGCAAATTTGTAACGGGGCAAAGTTTTCTCGAGGCACTGACCGACGTTCAAAAATTATTAAAAATTCATTTTTAGTTTTCGTTGGAGCTATGGTACCATCTTTTTGAGGCGGCAGCCCTGTATATTTTGTTTTGAGGGCACCCGATTAGAGCACCCCTGGTGTCTATTTACCAGACTGACAGGTGCTGCCTCCTCAAACAAGTGGCACCAACGACCTAGTCAATTGACCCACGGACACTAGGTTGGCCACGGCTGCACGTGCTGGTTTGCTATCAGTAGACTCTTGTGGCCGTCCACGTGTAGCTTTGCCGTGCAAATAATCTCGTGCATTCGTCATCGGCACGTCGGTGATTAAAAGCAAAAAAAATTATTGTAAATAAAATTAAGCATCTGAAAGAGAAACAAAAAATAAGGTAAATCGTTTGGGCACCCCTGTCCCACCCATCCAACCAAAACACTCAGGAGCTCAGGTGGACAGCTCGGCATACACTATTTATAAAAATATAAAAAACCCTCCCAAGAGCAACATCTTCTCACAAGACCAAATAAAAAAATTTAACTTTTCATTTTAACAACTCGAAAAAGTTTAATTATAAATATTTCAAATTTTATACAAAATGCGCTACATTTATGATTTCATATTACTACTGACTTTAACCAAAGTTATTTTAATGATAACAAATTAAATGTAAGAATTAGTTTTGTTTTTTTTTTTGCAAGTTGTTTAAATGCTTTGCGTTACTTAAGTACAAAAGAAACAAAAAATAAAATAAACATATACTTTACTTACTTCGTTAGTATATTGTATATTAAGTTAAATTTTAGTGTAAGTATAAAAAGAGAGGTAAGTATAAAACGATTAAATTCATTTATTCTTTAGTTTCTAGCATTATTTTTTTACATCTTGTAATTTATTTAGTTTACGTTTTAAATTTAGCTTATTTCAGGCCTTCGTTTTACTTGAGCTTAATTTAATTTTTGTTAGTTTTAATTTTTGAAGTAGTTGTATTTTAGTTTGTTTTTATATTAACTGTGTCATTCAATATATTTCCTTAAGCAACACTTTAACGCTTCTTTAGTTGGGCACTGGTTAAACCTTTAATAACTCTTTACGCAGCCTTGCTGAAATTGTTATTCATAATCATTTTTTATTCAGTGTAAAACTAAACTAGCGTTGTGTCAAAAATAAGCTAAACCTATTACAATAATCTATTACATTTGCAAAAATGCAATCGTAAGTTAACTACTTTGACGGATCATTTTATAAATAATACAACCAGCTGTATAAAGAAATAAAAAATAATGGATTCCAAGAGAAAGCGATCTGAAAATTGGGATTCTACAGAAAAGGGAAAGTATTTCATCTGGTTCATACTTCAATAACGAATGTAATCGTATTTTTTGTGTGATTTTAGTTACTTCTTTGGCAGCTGGTAACAGAGAAGATAAAAATAATTGAGAATAAGTGTGTGGATACCAACACGTCGAGACAGAAGCGAGAAGCATGGAAGGAAGTCCTAGAATCGTAACGTCTTTTGTACTATTATAATATATAATAATTAAAATTATTTTTTTTTTAGATTCAATCAAGCAAGCACAGTCATAAGAACTGTAGCGCAAATACAGTGTCAGTGGCGAGGCAGTAAAATGCAGGCAAAAGCTCGCCTATCAGAGCACAAAAAAAGCTAAAGCGCAACTGGTGGTGGACCAAAGTCTCCAAACAAGTAAGATGCAGAATTGTTGGCTCTGCTACCACAGGAGTTTGCTGTAGACAGCAATCAATTTGATTGCGACGCAGATATTGTAAGTATCTTGAATACGCCAATCTTCTTATTTTGTATAAATATTTTTCATAGGGACCTGCCGAATATTTAATTGAAGATATTGAGGAGCCGGCAATCGAACACGTTTTTGGTGAAAGTGTTGAGGAGGATGAAGTGTGTGCTGTTCCAGAACCCCAAGCAAGGAAGAGGCACGCAAAAACTCCCGCAGTAAGAATTTTATTTTCAAGCAAAAATCTTATTGATATACTTACTATCATTTGTTTTAGGTGACATCGGAGGAGATGAAAATAGAGCTTTTGGAACTCTCAAAGAAGCTGATGAGGAGACAACACGAGAAGAAGATGGAGATTCTTCAGCTAGAAGTCCAAAATTTAAAGGAAGAAAATGCGCGACGGGAAAAGAGCACACCGTAAGATTACAAAATCTTTTGAGATAAGGTAAATAATTTGTGCTTCTTTTAATTTTTACACTCGATTTAATTTGCATAAAATATGCATAAAATATGCAATTTTCTTCGTTTTATATGCGTGTTAAATGTTATTTTGTATGCTTCTTTGTTGTATGTGATTGTTGTATTTTCTTTTCTGCTATGTTTACTTTTTATGTGTGATTTTTTATGATTTGTTTACTTTTGTGTGTGATTGATTAACTTGCTTTTATGCTTCCCTTACTTTTTGTGTTATTGCTTGGTGCTTTTAATATAACATTTTATATAGATTAAATAACTTACATTGTGTTTTTGTATTTTATATTATTTATTATATATATTTATGTTCCCACTAGTTTGTCTTTATTTAACATAATTTTTATTTATCTTTATTTTTATTTTAGTTTCTAAAAATTTTAATAATTTAGTTTTTTTAAATTAATTTTTATTAATGAATTTTTTTGAAAAAAGTAAAATTAATGTAATAAAATAAAAATCTGTTGTTGTTGTCAATATTATTGGAAATGTTGGGAAATAAATACACTGCGGGACGTACTTTGGTTTGAATTAAGTTGCAGCAATTCATCATTTTCTTCTTGAAGGATATTATGAAATCGTTGCCATTTTCTGTATTATTAAAGAAATTTGTATTAAGTATAAATAGTAAAAATTAAAGACAATAATTACCCATCGACTGATCTTGAAATTCAACAGCTAAGTTGTGCAAAACAGCTAAAGCAACTACTGTCGTCTTTATTGTTTGTAATGAGCTTCTCATACCAGTAAGCGAAATTCGAAATCTTTGCTTCCATACTCCAAAGCATCTTTCAACAGTATTACGTATTGCTATATGAGCAATGTTATATCGAGTTTCTGCATGGGTTGTGGGATTTAAGATAGGTGTAAATAGAAACATGGAGCATGCATAGCCTCCATCACCCAGCAATCGTCCTTTGAATTCTCCATTTTCAAAGCGTTCTTTAACACGACTTTCTCTATGTTCGAAGCGCCCATCTGGCAACACTGTAACTTTCCGCAGTGATGCCAAATCGACTAATGACATACCGCGTTTGAAGCGTCATTCCATGCAAATGTTTACAATGGAACAGTACACGCCACGCGAACGCTCTAAAATTGTTGAAATTTACATTCAACAAAACAAGTCAATAGTGAAAACTCAACGTGCTGAAAACTCATGAGCGATGAAGCTCATTTTCAGTTGAACGGAACGGTAAACAAACAAAGTTGCCGTATTTATGCCACTGAAAATCCACAAGAGATTCAAGAGGTACCTCTTCACGATGCAAAAGTCACTGTTTGGTGCGGCGTTTGTGCTAAAATGCTCATTGGGCCGTTCTTTTTCGAAGATGATAATGGCCACAGAGTTACTGTCAATCAGGAGCGTTATCGCGATATGATAAACAATTTTTTCATGCCAATCGTTCGTCGAAAGCGTATCAGGCACTACTGGTTTCAACAAGACGGCGCGCCACCACGCACAAGCCGCACTACAATCGATTTTTTGAAGCAATTGTTCCCTGGCCGTTTGATGTCAAAAAATGGTGATTTCGATTGGCCGCCAAGATCACCAGATTTAACGCCTCCAGACTTCTTTTTGTGGGGTTATTTGAAATCAAAGGTTTACGTCAACAAGCCAAAGACCCTAGAAGAGCTGAAAACCAACATCCGTCAAGAAATAACCGCCATTCCCATCGAAATGTTGAAGAAAACCATGGAAAATGCTGCAAAACGGTCACAATATGTCGTAGAGGCCAATGGCGACCATTTACGAGACATCATATTCAAGAAATAATGTAAGAAAATCTACTTGAACCCAATTAAATGATATTCATGACGAACAGACAAAAAATTGTGGTTTCTTTGATTTATTTAAAAATAAAATGGACAACCCGCTTCGAATATGGACAACCCTGTATATTCTGGAATCATACGTGCTTCCCCTCCAATGACAAACTATATCCCTTATTTTTAGTAAGGAGTCACATATGACTTGGGTATTTATGGAATAGAAACCTTTTCTATTAATATAGTATTGTCCAGCCAGTCCACCAACTTTTCTAATTTTTATGTGGGTGCAATCTATTGCACCAATCACTTGAGGAAACTGTCTAATGGCACAAAATCCATTCATAACACTTATTTGTTCAGATGCTAGTCTAGACATTTTAATAAACTGTCGACTTCTTGAAGCAAATGCTATAGCAACTTTTTTACATATTTTACTGAGGGTCGGCTGGCTGAAACCGTGTATATCTGCTCCATCATCCTGGATCTATAAAAGAATGCAGTTTAAATAAATTTCAAGCGTCAGCCTTAATAATAATATTTAACCTCGTTTCGACCCCAATATCGAAGAGCGGCCATGACTTGAAGCTCCACTGGAATATGACCACCCTTTTTGTGGTCACTGAAGTCCGAGCGCACAATATTTATTAGTTTTACCATGCTTGCTTTGGAGAAGCCATATTTTTGGCGAAACTCCTTTTCCCTCAGTTCCATTGGATTCGTTCTCTTTTTATAAATTTTTTTTTTGTTGCACTGGACAAAGCCCGTCTATCATGTCAATATCGTTAGCAAAATGTTCAAATATTGAAGACATTTTTAGCTTTATAGACTGCAAGACAAAAATTTCACAATTACAATTTACGTTTATAAACAAAGAAGAAGTTGCAACAAAAATTTTTGAGCGGCACTTACGCAACCTTTAAACGCCAATTTCGGCGTTTAAGTTACGCAGCTTTTAAAAAACGTTGCTTTAGACAAAAACATCATTCTGAATAAGGTTTTGTTTTTTAAAGCCTGTTTAAAAATACGTAGCCTTTAAAATGCGATTCTGAATAAGGCTGTAAGTTTTTAATTCCATATAATTTCCGGTTATATTAGTTTTATTTTTAAGTAAATATTCTTATTAATTTACCATTTACTCAAATGGTATTACATTGGGTCCATCCGAACGGTGTTAATTTTATTGTGTCCGCTTGTGTCGCTCCAAATGGATACAATAATAATATCCAAAACGAAACGAAACTAAAACACCAAGCGGTGTTTATTTGAAGTGAAATAAAATTTATCCAAATATATAATATCAAAAGATCCAAAAATAAAATGAAAAGTTAACACCGTTTGAACATTTTCATGTTATCATATATCATTATCGTATTTAACACCAGGTTAATTAAAAACCAACATTAGAAGCATTCTCAAACTCCAAATGGTGTTTTTTAAATTCACATCGAAATATTTTTTCGAGTGTAAGAGTTTTGTCTGACCGAGTTTTAAATGTTATGTTATGTAGTGTTTGGTTTATTATATTTTTAAATTAGTTTTTAGTTGCATTTAGTTTTCGGTTATATTAGTTTCATTTATACGTAAATATTCTTATTTATCTTCTTTTTAGTTTAAGCTTTGTCTAACGGAGTGTTTTTTTCTATTCTTATAATCCAGTAAATTAATCGCTTCGAAAAGCTTTCGTAAAGCCATAAATCATAAAAATGCATACACCAAAAATTCATTAGTTTTCTCAAAATACTTACAGTCAAGCTTTTGATAAGTTTTTGTAATGCCTGGAAATCTAAATCTTCATTTATTTGAAAACCTAAAAGCTTGAAATTTGTTGTAGAGCAACTATATTTTTTCCCCATCGCAAAGCTTTTTAGACGCTTTGAGATCTTTATGATTATATTGTTGGTAATCAAACTTTTTCTTAAATAATTCAAAACTTCAAATAAATATCTGTTGTTAATAATCAATTATGTAAACAATCTTTAGTTAGGAGGATATTAGGATTTGTAAGTTATTTAAATAATATTTTTATGGAGAAGCTTTGAAAAGCTTTTGTCAAGAATTGGACAAACCAGTTTGGCTGCTTCATATGCAGCAATAAACATTTTACGCTAACTACTTTTTGTTGAACTAGATTAAAAGTTGATTGGTGCTGTTGCTGTCGCTGTCTGGCAACTATTTGAACACTTACCTTATGGCTGCTATGATTGTGATGCACAGCAGGCTGCTGCATGTGTTTTGTTGCGGTTGCAGCTGCATTTGTGTGCTGATGAACTCTGATGGCACCCGTAGTGTTTTTTCCTTTTTTTTTGCACAGACGTTGCTGTTGTTGTGGCTACGTGAACTTTGTCGTATCTGCTGCTCGCACAGATGTGACCATGGAGCGCTAACTGGTGCCCTGTCACTGACGTTGCTGACGCTGTTGCCTTTTTTGGCACAGCGAAACTTGCACTGGTGCGGTTGAGGTTGTTGTGTTGGCTACGACAGTCACATCTGACACCCGCAGTGGCTGCTTTTAGTGGTGGTGCGGTGTCGTTGCTGCTTCAATTGTTGGTTGCTACTAGGATTGGTACGCCGACATTATTTTTGATTTGTTAGGTTTGTGTTGTGTTTTACAAAAAAAAAAATACTTACGTTGGCGATTTTACTGGCTGTGTCCAAGGGGTCAAACAACGAAAAAAACTTTTCGGGTGTTGCCGGAAATTCTCCATTAGCTGTCCCCTGTTAGAATTTGATATTTCGAAAAATATGTTAACTTGGGGTGCATTCCGCGAGTTGCCATATGCAAGCCGTATGGTGAAACTTGCTATGTCTGTACGACACGGCTGTGTAATCAATGATTGCGACAAAACTGGCAAAAGACACCATGCAGGTCCTTAAAAACAGTTAACTCACGTTGAAAAAAATGTCAGCTGGTTATTTGAAAATAAAATGGCAGTGGCCAAATTTGAAAATTAGTCAACTGTCAGATTTAAAATTAAAAAGCAGCTATCAGATTTAAAAATTAAATGGAAACTGTCATGTTTGAAAATCTGTCAGCTGTTAATTTTGAAAACTGGTCAGCTGTCAAACGTGAAAAGAAAATGCTTCATCTGTCACCTTGAAAAGAAAATGGCAGCTGTCAAACATGAAAAATATATCAGCTGTCACATTTGAAAATAAAACGGCAACTGACAGATTTAAAAATGTGACAGCTGTCAAATCTGCAAACGTGTGAGCTGTCTGATAACCAAATTGAAGCAATTGCATAAGGGGTATTAAAGATGCTGCGCATTTTGCATTACCTTGTGTATTTGGAAACCCAATACCCCAATACTGCTGCGCGACTTGCCACGGTGAAAATCTGTTAGTGCCGTTACACATAGTCGAATCATCCGGAGCTACCATAGTCTGGTCTTAGTCATTTTCGCTGCCAGAGTCGACATTACTTTCATTTTGCGAATAGTCCAACATTGTGCCAGTGAAATAATCAAAAAACTTCTGCCGAACACCCTTGTTGCTTCGTGTGCTTTGGTGTGGCAATCAACTCCAGGAATTCTCAAATAAATAAGAAAATGTTGCAATAAAGAAAAAGCTTTATACTTAATTGTATCTTTTTCCGAATTCGTGGAATGAATGACGATTGTTAAAAGTTGTTAAATTTTAAATGCTACGGCAAAAATATCGGAATTCCACGAAAAAGTCAAATACAGCAAAATAAAATAAAATGTGTTCAAATACTCGATAGCGAAACTTAAACAGTGTTATAGTTACAAACAGTGTTGTGTAACTACAAAAAATATACGTATGATAAAAGTAGTAAATATAAAACTAATTTTAGGCAGCAACCAGGACCACATCTCGCGACAAAAATGCCGAACGTAGCAAATGCAATATTTTGACCTGAATTTTTGCAATATTTTGTATTTTTATCTAAAATCGTGGTGGCTTGGAAGATTTAAAGTGAAAAAAATAAAAATAAATGTTCAGAACACTATTTTTACTCGATGTTAACTCTTCGGGAGCTAAAAAATAATGAAGGCCATCCGACATGTGTGATGTGTGTAGGGGCAAAGAAAAAAATCCTGTTACTTTATCGAACTACATGTACATGCGACGTGTAGTATCGTTTGAACTCCCCTTTTCGTTGCCCCTACACACATCACATATATCGGATGTACTTTGTTATTTATTAGCTGTCGAAGAGTTAACATCTGGGCAATTCGCAGTTCATGCTAATTAGGGTTTAATGTGCTAATTCTGAAATCATGTGCTATTTTGCATGTTAATTTTTTGTTTTTGTTTTTAATGTAAGCACATTTTAAACCGTTTTGTTAAATTTTTCCACTTTTGTACATGCCGAAAGGCATGCTTTTGTAGAGTGTTATTGTGTTATTTCGTGAACAGCTGTTTTAAGTCAATCAAAAACGAGATGGCTGGAATATTAAATAACATTGTTAAACTTTTAATATAATCCAAAACATCTGAGCTGCATTATTAAAGATTCCAGGGATGTTTCGAAACTACAAATTAATACTTTTTACTTAAGTTGTGCTCACTGTTGTCAAAAATTAGTACATTAAAATATTAGTATATTAAAACATTACAATGAACTGTGAATTAGCCAATCGAGTTAAAATATTTGGGCCTATTCTGCCAGATCTGTTATGAATTTTCTGTTATGAATCATAAAAGATGCCGACCATAAAAGATCTGTTAAAATTGGTATTTTGCTTTTCGAACTTTTATGAAACCCTGTTCTCAATCTTCGAAAATAAAAATCTATTACAATTCCGTTAACTTCTGTTATGAAACAGCTGATTACTGTCAATAAATAAAAACATTAATTAACGAAAGTTGAAGGAGTTTTTAACATGTAAATTGCAATAATTTTTACAAAATAAGCGCTAAAGAAGTGCCGTGCATAAGCATTACAAACTAGCTTTGCCGATTTATTTAAATTGCTTATTTTAAAACAATATCTGACAGGGAGGACGACTTAGAGCAGAAGCTGTGGCGAAGTGAGTGACGCAGTTATGGGGAAGGTGGAAGCGAAAGAGACAGAGGTGACCGAGTAGGTTACAGACATGAAGAACAAAGTGGAGACGATCATATGTCGGAGGCAAAAACCGCTATTCGAATGTCAATCATCATGGCGGCTTTAGTGGTAGCTCGTCTTACCAACGACAAGATGTTGAATACAAGAGGAAGCGAACTTTTAACTATGACGGAGGTGATGTTGGAGGTTTCTCATACTATGGAGTGGATAATGGATGCAACAATAAACGTAGTAACACCACAGTAATACCACTTCAAGAATTTGTAAAAGTTTTTTTGACATTTCGAAAAATCTTTTGCGATTTATAACAGATTTCATAAAAGATTGTCGTACAGAAATGAATTTTGATCTCCTAACAGATTTTTTGACAGTGTAATCATAACAGAATTTTTTCAGAAAAGATTCTGCAGAATAGGCCCAATTGTTTTTAACGTTTATTTTCATACTTTTCACTTTATATATTCCTTGTCATCATGATTTTCGGTAAAGATAAAAAATTCGCGTCAAAATAACATTTGTTACGTTCGGCAGTTTTGCCACGAAATGTGCTCCTCTAAAAAATTTTCATCAAATGAAAATATACACTAAAGGCTTGATTACCCAAGCGTAAGGTAACGTAGCGCGACGTTGCCAACCGTCAAGCTAAAATCTGTTTAAAGCTGCGTTTCCATGTGATCTTTCAGTATCTTATCTTATCTTATTTTTAGTTAGAAAGAAAGATAATGCAACCCCTATCTTACGGAATTGACTAAAGTGAGTGTGAAACAGGCATAAATTTTATATTTTTATAGCATGTGATATCCTCTGGCATGAGATACTAGAGGATAGAAAAAGTTCAACTTTCTGAACTTTCCCTATAAAAGTCTATCACTTGCTATAAATTTGATAACCATTTTTGGAGCTATTGACAACTCGTAAAAAATATTTTGCTGGTGTCAAAATAAAATAGACTAATTGCAGCAGATTGTGGCCAATTTGAAACGAAAATAAAAATTTATTATAATTATTAAATCCAACAGCATGAACAGCCGAGGGCAATGCAGTGTCTTATTCGTCGGGACCGCAGCATCAAATTGTATCAGGTGAAGGTGATAGTTTATGATTCATGGGTGGAGCTATTTCATTACCTATTTTCATTTGTTCACTTGCAGGTCATCTCCACGCAAACCGATACCTTCATGACAATGTTATTAATACTTATGCTGTCTCCGATGTTTGTTCTTCATTCGGTGTCAATGAAGCTGAAGTGCATAACACTCTGTTAAAAGGCAATCAATAAGAAACTTCTTTATTGCTGGCTCACCCCCGCCTGTGCATGCGCTCTCAGGAGAACCCAATGCTGTTATTCATCTAGCTTGCCTCATCCCGAACGCATTGCATCGTTACGCTAATGCCAGCTAGCAAGTGTGTTCAGAATTCTGGTGACGGTGCTTTTAACAAAAAGACCGCACGTGACACTTATCAAACGCACAAGTGGCATCTTGGAATACGTTCCCAAAGCATGACAAAAGATTATCAATCCGTATCATATGCGAGTGTACCGTCAGAACACTTTGAATGGCAAGTATTCCAAGATGCCACTCCTGCTATATCAAGAGGATGCAAAGATCCGGTTTAAACTCGTTTTGTTTTTCTTCTATGCTAATAAATCAGCAAAGCCGCGCTGCTAAAACCATAATCTATACATATAATAAAACTATAAAAAAATCTGTGCATTGAATATTTTTTGAGGATTCTAAAAAGGTGATTATAAAAAATTGTCTGTACGCCCATCAATTGAAAACTACTGGATGGATTATCATCAAACATGTAGGTTCCTTACGTCACGTCTCTCGTCGGAACATAATCAGCCCTATCCCGACTTGTTTCTTACGCGAAATTGGAAAAAGGGAGTTTTTATTTTAAATATAAAATTCAAGAACTTTTGGATAATTTTTGATGTAAATTTGTTTATCAACCATTGATTTACATTAAAAATTTTCTAAATGTTCATGAACTTGGCGTTATGAAAAATTGCCCAATGAAATATCGCCCAAAAAAATCGTGCAAATTAAAAATGTCCCAAAATTTAATGAAAAATGGCCCAAAAACTAAAACGAAAAATTGCGCAAAACAAATGAAAAATCACCCAAAACTATTTTAAAGAATATGAAAAAACACGCAAATGAAATATGACCAAAAAATTAAATAAAAAATCAACCAAAAAAATTAAAAGTTACCCAATTTTAAATTATTGTCTCAAATTAAAAAAATCGCATATTAAAAAGATAATTATATCCAGAAGACTGTAGACATGTTGGACTTATTCAGGGTTGTAATCCCTAAGCAGCGGCGGAAGGCCTCCTATTAAAAAGATAATTATATCCAGAAGTAATGTAGATAGCGAAGCCGATATTGGACTTTCTGAGGGTTGTAATCCCTAAGCGGCCCAAAAAACATTAAAAAATACAAAAAAAAAATTTTACAAACATTAATATATTAATCCATACGGAAAAAACAAGTATAAAAATTACCAAAAAGTATTAAAAAAATTAAAAAAATAAAAATCGCCCAAAACAAAAAATTAAAATTTGCCCAAAAAATGAAAAATCACCCAATTTTGTGTGAAGAAATTTTGAGCGATTTGACATTTTTTTAACGATTTTTTATTTTATTTAGGTGATTTTCGATTTTTTGTTTTGGGTCACTTTCAATTTTTTTGCGGTTTTTCATTTTACTTTTGGGTTATTTTTAATTTTTTAAACTTTTTGTTTTTTCCCTTTATTTATTGATAAATATATTAATTTTTGTTAAATTTTTTATTTTTTTATCATGTTTTTTGGACGCTTTTTAATTTTATGTTTTGGGCCATTTCTCATTTCATATTGGGCTATTTTTCATTGGGCGATTATTCATAACGCCCAATCAAGTCCTCGAAAAAAATTATTGCAACAGTAAAGTTAGCTAAGGATTAATATTTTTAACCTTTAAAAATAAAATAAAAAATGGCTTTTCTTTCAAAAAATGGTGCAAAACTCGTTTTTGTTGTAAAAATAATAAAAACCGAATATGGCACTTTTTATACTCTTTCATATGAGTAATATGTTTATGTAAAAACTGTGTTAGTTTGACACAAAATTAGTTGTTTTATTTTTTTAAGAGAAATGCGATGGCATCCCCTTTAATTTTTTTTGAAAAATTTTATTTTTTAACATGTTTTTATAGTTTTTAAAAAATGATTTTCCTACATAAATTATTTCTTTCGCTACCACTCTCCCACCCCACCACTTAATTTTAAAGATGCAGTAGGCAAACAAACATCAAATTGTATTTAAAGTATTTTATTAATATAAAAAAATACATTTTGTTATTTAATAAAATATTTTAAAGTTATTTATAAAATTTATATATGTACATAATTGTATAAAACCATGTATAGAAATTTTTGGTATAAATATTTATAAATTAGTATTTTATTTTAGGAAGCTTTAAGCATATATTAAATGCAATATATGTATAAACTGTTGTTTTTCTGCAAGTACATTAAAGTGGCCCTAATTTAAAAAGTTATATTTTTGCTGACGACACAGGCTTAGACATAGACTCCATTTAAGCTTTTGTTAGAAACAGTGCTTAAAACGAATACAACAAAAAATTCCATTCAGATTAACACAGGCAGATACACCACGACGAGGTTATTTTGTGTGCATCTTTAGTAAAATTTCCACTGTCTTAGGCTTCCTTCACTCGCTCGCTCTTGCTCTTTGGCTTAATTTTGTATGCTGCTGGTTTAATCATCCGTTTTGTTACATCGCCTGTGCGCTTGACACGGTGCTCAATGAAGTCGGAGGAGACTCATTTAAGATCGTATGCCCAGCCGATCTTGGCAAAGAAATCAATAAAGGCGGTAGTCATGTTCAGCGAGTAGTTGCTGAATTCAGCAGTCTTGTAGTCCCAGCGGAAACATGATGGTATGATGGTAGTTATGCTGGTCTTCGCTAAAGGCATAGAAGACGACGGAACGGTTCTCAGCTGGATTGATGTAAATTGTCTAAATGTAAAACATCGCATAGGTGGTGAAGTGCGTTAACATTTACAAACAAAAACTGAACGGTCAAATCTTACCTATCGTAGGGTTTGCCATCGAATTTGTGTGCTGTGCTCTTGACGAATTAGGTCGCATCGAAAATAAAGCACCAACCAAACATTGTGGCTACAAACCAAGAGTTTAAGAAACTTTCATCCCAGAAGTACATGGGAGCTATTGTTGGAATGATGACAAGCCATCAAAAGCATGAAGTATCTATTGGAGAAAATTGTAAATTTAATAAAATATTTGGACCATCTTCACTCACTTCTCATGGACTTCTTTTGGAACATCAGAACTTTATCGGAGTGCAGGTCAGACACCCTTGCCATGGCGTTAACTTCGGGATGTTTCTTGCAGAGCAACCACCCGAAATGTGAGAAGAATCCGCGTGTTCCATTGCGTCTTCTTCTTACGATGGATCGGCATAGGTTTCTGAGTATTTGTGATGCACACGATGATCTCGCGACCGTAAAAAAGCAAATTATATTTCAAATTAATTTACTGGATAATTCAGACATGGTTTTCAGATATGTCAAACTTGCTATAAACTAAACCACTTATATGCATCTCGCTTTTATAGCAAAAAATTTGTGATACGGGATACTACAGGATAGCAAAGATCACATGGAAACGCGGCTTAATGATAAATGTGTACAAGTCGTTACCGAAATCGTAACGTAGCGTGACGCAGCGTAGAAGTCTGTAGAAAATAGATTTATACGTTACGATTTTTGACAGTTCGACAGCTGTGTTCCAAGCGAAAAATTTTGTTTAACTTCACATTATTGTAAATGTTAATACTATATAAAAAAGGACGCAATCTTTTATTGACGAGGAGACGTAAATAAGCCTACTAGAATAAAATGAGTGCCCTGCACCAGAGAACAGCTTGAGTGCATTCAAATGGCGTTTCGATTGTCTCGTCAATAAACGAGCACCGAATGTGCTTCCTGCATTTAAATTAATGCGCAAATGCATGTTACCAATCGCTGTTGATACGAATTCCTAGAGTGTCAGCGCTAGCGAATACGAATGTCTGCGACACAAGAATCTCAAACAAGGCAAGACATGAGGAACAATCGCCAGAAGCAAGGAAAATCCATGCTTTTATGCTCATTCGCACACAAGAAAAATATAAGTTGCAGTGTTGCATTTTCTTATTCTGCGACTGTTGTTACCAGACACAAAAAATTGCAATATTATAAAATAAGATTTTAATTATAGTTATTATCGCACAAGTTGGCAAAAAAGTATGTCAACAATCAACTTCTATGCTAATTGCGAAGTGGATAGCAGGAATTGAATACGATTAATGTGAAAATGACTTTTATTAATATAGCTAATGGTATAAAAAATTTGTTTGAAGAAATTATCTTTTTCTTATTAGAGATATTGGGGTTATTTTTTTCATGTAAATTATTTTTGAGACATTAACACCCCTATTCTAGAAACTTGATAATAGTCGACCAGTATTTTTATTATTTGTTTGTGTTTGTTGAAATTTTTTTATTTCAAAACAAAATTTGAAGCTCAAAAATAATAAATGTTGATAAAAATTGTCAACTGCTTTTCAGATATTGACAATTTCATTAAAAAATGTTGTTTTTTGAGCTTCAAATTTTATTTCGAAATAAAAAATTGCAACAAACACAAACAAATAATAAAAATGCTGGTTGACTATTATCAAGTTTCCAGAATAGGGCTGTAAATATAGAAACAACATTAAGGTATAAATAAATTTCGCCCAAAAAAATCATAGGGCCAAAAACAAGACAAAAACAGTTTAACAATTTTTGCGCAAAACTGGACGATTTTTTGCAAAAGAATGCTATGTCATATAAAACGAAGTCATGAATTTTATATAATAGTATAGATGATTCCCCAAATATTTCGGCTGTAGCCATCCGTGAGCTGGAATGGTTTAAAATCACCTCTAAAAATAAAGTTTTTTGTAAAAATATTCCATCACATGAATGGATATCACTAGAATCGAAATATTTGAGGAATCTTCATAAAGAAAAAAGCCTTAAAAATAAAACATTACTAAACACTATTGCTGTAAGAAACTTAAGTAAGTTTGCAGAATAAAGTTTATATTAGTTTTAGGATGGTGATGTGAATAATCTGACTAAACTAACGTATACGTATGATTTCACAAGTAGAGTGGATTACACCTAGTAGCACTACATTTAAAATCATTGAAAGCATAGAATCATTTAAAAGCATAGAATTAGTGAATGAAATTAATAAAAAACTATTTATAACTAATAAAAAGGTTTAACCATTTTCAAATTTAAAAATTTTTAAGATTTATACACTGGAGTCCTTATAATTGTGAGTTTCATTTACGGGTATTTTCATAGGTTAGTAATCAAGGGTTAAGCAAACTCTTTTATATATTAAACTAATTTTTATTTTCAGTTTTACTGTATCTAAATACTATTAAACATAAGCGATTTTAATTTAAATGCATTGGCGTCGGAAGTGGGGGGAAAGGTGGGCAGTTGACCCCCACTTTTTTAGCTAGATAAACAATTTAAAAGGAAAAGTTATTCAAAATATCAGTTTTTTTACAACGATAATATTTTTGTATTATATATTTTCCTCTTCTTTCTCTCTTCTTCATGTTTAATGTGAAGAAATTTTGGTGAACTTTTTTTGCACCACCATTTGTACTGCCCCCCCCCCATTTGTACTGCCCCCCCCCCATTTGTACTGCCCCCCAGATGAAATTCGCTTCCGACGCGATTGTTTAAATGTAACATAATTTTAAATTGTCCATTATCGCCGCTTTTGATAAATATCACAGACACCTATAATTTTGATCAAATCATATTCTACGCCTTTTTTGGACTTTTTTAAACATATTCTGGCACTGAGTTCTTATAAAAATTTCGAAGTTCTTACACCCGAAATAAGAGGTATTTAATTAAATGAATCAAAATTAAAGACTGAAGTGTTTTTATTAGTTCGACTACACAACATAGCCTAAAATTTTACCAATTCTTTGACAAGTTTACAGTTGTACAAAATTTGTTTTATTAATAAATACCTGCTCGTTTTGAAAAACTCCATACATTTGGGTTGAATACTCATTTCTCTGGGATTTTTCTATAAAATTGTTTAATAAAACTTTGCAGCACACGCCGCTTCTTTACAAAAGTTGTCAGAAGGATCTCTTTCAAACTTACACAACTTAGCTCAGCTCGTGACATTTGCTAAACCTGCACTTTCTCATATTCTTAAAAAAATAATGACAAGTTTGTGTTGGTTTTCATCAAACATTTTTTAACTGTGTTGGAGCTTTGGTTACGCTTGTCTTGAAGGGATAAAGAATGTTCATTGAAAGCACTACATTGTTGTTATTTTACCGACAAACTTTCAATAAGAGTTTGTCTACTAATTTAGGTCGCTTTCAAGATTAACTTTCATGCACTCTTGGTCCAAATTTTAGCTCAGGTTACTTTAAAAATTTACTGTCATAAAACTTTCTACTGGAAATACTGATTGCTCCACAGTAGAAAAAAGAAAACAATAAACTAAAAGGAAACAAACAGCACAAAGAAGAACGCGCTGCTAGAGAAGGTCAGAGAAGTATGGAAACAACAAAAATTCATGCAGCAGCTGACACTCGAGCTTTAAGCGAAGCATCCGAATGATCTCGTGGTCTGGAGGCTGCCTTTGCATCAATTCGCAATCGTGACAAAGTGTGCTTTGTAGCAATCGTTGTTTACGAACTCGAGCGGTATACATGCATTTTTTTCTTGTGTGCGATTACGGCTGACGACGATTGTTACTCGAGTGGCAAAAACTGAAGAATGGTCTCATGCAAATCTCTGCCCTGCACTACAGCGCCTGCACTACGTTGGATTACGATTTCGGTAATCGCTTATCCTCGAGGCAACGTCGCACTACGCTACATCCCGCTGCGCCACCTCACGTTACGCTTGGGTAATCAAGCCTTAAGTTGGATGGCCACGCACACAAATGGAACTACATGTCGGATGGACTTAGCAAAAAGTAAAGAACTTTTGTCTTCCATCGGACATTTCCATCCGTCTTGATTTTTTGCACACAAACAATACTACATGTGTGATGACTTGACAGATCGGATGGGCATCTAGTTCTGTTTGAGGGGTCATAATAAAAATGCAAATTCGCTACACCTTCAGTGTTCCCAATATAGGGGATTTTCCCCTAAATATAGGGAGAAAAATTGGAATGGGATTTATTAGGAATTTTATAATTTTAGGAGTTTTCCTTATGCCGTAGTTATGCTAGCTAAACAGGATTAGTGTTCATTTTCGTTAATTTCTTCTCTTCGCTAATGGCCAACTCACACGGGATTGTTTGATTGACAATCAATGAACTTTAAATACGCTATTTTAAATTTTGATTGTAGGTAGATTGTTGGTAGCTCACATGACACGCCAATCTGCGTGTGACATTTCTTTGAAACACACTACTTCTTCTCCTCCACTTTATTTCCTACAATAAAAACATTTGGTATCAATTTAACATGATTGCTTATCTGAAATTGCTTGAATGTTCCCTTGTTCTTTAAATTGTTATTTTGCTATTAACGGTGTTAATATAAAAATTTAAATACATATTTACATTTTAATTTCAAACTATATGTATTACAACTTAATATCAATGCTAAACCTTCATAAACACACTTTCTTGTCGACTTATTTCTTCGTTTAGTTCATCAATTCACTTGTTGAGAATAAGGGTTTCATGCAACGATTTTTCCATTATGTTATGGTAAAAAGTACTACGTTTCTTCAACAAAAGTACATTTTAGGTACCTTTACTCAGCAATAATTTTATTCCGCCACCCAGCAACACTGTTCAGATTGCTGATTGCTGCCATCCCAGCCAGACACCTAACAGCAAAATATGCCATATATATGGCATAGACATATGGCTTTATACGTAAGGTTCATATAAAATTCTCCATATAATGTACGTTATATGGAGATGTACAGATGTACAGATTATATGGACAAATTCCTATCTGTGTGATCTGGCATCTCTGCCTGCCACACATTTTTTACCATAAGAAAAAAGTGTAGCTGAACAGCTCACGCCAATAACAAATGCCACGTTGCACTCTTCTCCCCCCATGCCGTTATATCATGACCACCCATAAAAATAAAATATAAGAAAATGGTGTACACATACAGTGTATGTGTACTGCGGTATGTTTCGTGAATTGAGTGAGTGAGACGGAGAATATTTTTTGACACTTGGATCGTTCTGTCGGCCGAAGTAAGAGATAAAAAAATTACTAATATTAAATGTTTACTTAAAAGCTATTTTTATTGATAATTTCAGTGAGATTAGTAAAGTTTATGATATAAACAACTATACAAACATGCGTTGTGCAGTAAAAACTGTTCAAATAGTCAGAACTTGAAGAATAATGTGGTTTCCTTCCATAAGTAAGTATATGAACACCAGATGGATTTTTTAAACAAAACAACGTCATTTATAATGAATTGTGTTTAAAAAAGTTATTTAAAGTGAAAATTTTTGCATTTCCAATTGGAAATAAATGAAAAAAGCAAATTGGAGTACGTTGTTTCCGCGCCAATTTTAAGGGATTGAAATGTAAAAGTATTTCAGGGGTGTATTCAATTTACATATTTCCACACATTTTAAAGGCGCTTGTGTTTTCAGTGAACAAATTTTGGGGATAAGTGCAGTTTATGGCCCACGCGTAAATAATTCTTTTCTTATGTTTATTAAACGTACTTGGGCCCCCTTAGCCCAAAAGTGCAATTATAAAATGTAGGTCTAAAATGGCTTAGGAGATAAAATTTGCAAAAGTTTCCAAATTCAGTGCATAATATGAAGTGTGTGGAATAAAGGCCAAAATAAAGAATAAAATAACGCAAAAAATTTTAAAATAAAATTAAAGAAAATAAATATTTTTTAGTTTATTTAAAAGAAAATTTTTATTTATTTTCAGATTTCCACATATTCCTGACTTAAAGCAACATTGGATTGAATCACTAGCTTTAGATCCTAATCTGGTTAATAAAAGATCAGTTGTTTGCTCAAATAATTTTTTCGAAAATGATTACATCGGCTTCTCAAAGTCGATCAGAAATTTATTTCCATCAGCGGTACCACATCTTGACATCTTGGGTCGTATTAAGTCTTCCGGTCATTTTAATATTGTTGTAAAATCTTTAATTTAAATATATTTAAAAACTAGATATTTTTATACATCTAAAAGAAATAATAAAAAGCCAACAATTAGACAAACGTTGCATAAAACAATTAATTTTAAAGGTGTTAAGAAAAAAATTAATTTTATTTATCTTCACTTAATTTATTGAAATCCATTTTTTTATATATAATTTTTTAATTTATAATTATTTATAATTTTATTAATATATAAAATTTAATGCATGAATATAAATTAATACAAGCCCAGTATATAGCTTTTGCCATAATTTTTTACTTTGCTAATATTTTTTTTTGTTCTCGGTTGAAATAGGCCTACTGGGGAACCGAACACCCACAAAAAAATCGGTAACGCACCAAATTGTATACCTCAAGGGTAGTGTGGAAATACAATGTGTTATTGTTATTGGATAATAACATACAAGATAGCCAAAACTTTAAGCCTTTATCTGTAAATATGTGATTATCATCAGAAACATTTTGGGCCTTTTTTTGTGATTCAACCGAATTTGGCCGTGTTTGAATGTTCATGTGTTTGTGCGAACCAACACCAATACTACACCACTTCCTAATATTTTACTTCTTTGGTGGTCACCACTTCCTTAATTTTTCTTTTTTGTAACCACCAAAGAAGTAAAATATTAGGAAGTGGTGTAATAGCAGAAAAGTGTAGTATTTTCTATATTGGTGTTAGTTCACACAAATACAGAAACAATCACACAGAACCGTATTCGGTTGTATCGTAAAAGAAGGCCCACGCTATTAAAATTTGTTTTTATGCCTTAACATTTTAGGAACAGCAACAACTCTAATTATTTAAAAAATTTCTGGTCGCTGGCATTCGGCTTAAAAGTTATAGGTATCCAACGTTGGAAAAAGTGGACTAAAAATCTTGCCGATTTTTTAAGTTTTCCAACAAAACTGAACCTTATGGGTATCATAAGAGAGATAATACAAGTATCTATTCAATAAGATATCAAGCATAAAAATGCATGCAATTAAGATACAACTCTTTTTTTACTTAAAATCGCGAGGTTTTTCCAAATTTAATAAAACAACTAAATGTATTTACTTGTCTCTTTTAAATAGAAGGCCTTCGACCGCTGCATAGGATTCCAAACCTCAGTTAGTCCAACACAGTCTTCGCTGTCTACACTACTTCTGGATGTTGTAATCTATTTAATAATTCTATTTTTAATGTATTGCTTTCGTAAAAGGTTTCGTAAAAATATCTGGTTTTCTCGTCATAACTCCCAAACCATACATCCTATAAGGACGATTTATGCATCAAAATGTTTGTAATTAAATTACCCAGATGACTGCATTCTTAGAAAAAATATTTTTTCAAGAATCTTCGTTTTCTACGTCATTTTTTGTGATTTTCTAGTTTTGTTTTTTTTTCCCATAACTCCTAAACCATTCATCATAAAAGGACGATTTATGCACCAAAATGTTCGTTAAAACACTGCCTACAAGACTGCATCCTTGGAATAGTTTAAAAAATAGATTTCATGTTCATTTCTTATGTCCTTTTTTGTGAACTTTTTATTTTTTTTATTTTTTCGCCATAAATTCGCCCTAAAATCCAAATCCAAAGGACGATTCATGCATTAAAATGATCACCACTGGTTTTTAACACAAATTCTAATTATAAAAAAAATATATCTTAAAAAGTTATGCATGGATTTTTTTTTGATACTTCGTTAAATAGATACGCGCATTAACTTTGTTTAAATACCCATAAAGCTTAGTTTCGATGGAAAACTAGAAAAACAGCAAGATTTTTAGGTAATTTTTTAAAATTTTAAGGCCTTAAATTCTAAACTTGAACTTAAATTACAAATTAACTTGGATTAATTTTTTAAAATCCTTATTTTTTTGGGTGTTTCTGCCTAGTTGTTGTGCTAAAATCAGCAAAATTTAACAAACAGGTACTAAAGCTGGAAACAAGAGCGCCCCAAAAATATATTCAACTGTGAAAAATTACTGCGCCCCTAAAGCAGTGTTTGTGTTTTGTCAGAGGTTGTTTGATCAAACTGGCGCAAAATCGACGGTGTCTAATTCGCATTTTTAAACCATTTTTTATTAGAAATATATACATTTCTAATACAAATAAGTTAAAAAATATCTTTAGAAACTTAATAAAGCACTATTGTTAAAAGAATTCAAACCGTATGGACCTGTGAACTTTTCGTGAACTTTTCGGGAACTTTTACAATTTTTAACAGCATAACTCATGTTTAATTTATTTTCGTGGTTTTTTTCTTTTATTTTGTAGCTTTTAAAGCAATGAAAAATATTTAAAATTAAATTATTTTCACCTATTTTGATGAGGAGTCTTCCAATTAGATGCCAGGGTTCTCAGAATGTAAAAAAAACGCTCTCTGTCTCGCTCGCTCAATTTATGAATGGTGCGAAAGTTCATGTACAGTGTATGCGTTAGCAACACTATTTCCTTATATTTTACTTCTTTGATGATCACCCCCTACCCTAGAGATTAAAACCGACATTTTATTTCCAAATAACAAAAGACGATTTTTAAATTATTTTTTTTTAATTTTTCAACAAATAAATTACCTTTATATTACATCTTAGAAATTAATATATGTATCATTAAAGACACTTTTTATGAGATATATGTGTTTCATATAAACAGCAAAAATGGCACCAGCGACAGCAGCAGTTGCTTGAAAATGTTTATAGTTGAATTGCAGTTTTATGTTGATTATCCAGTTAACCGAAAATATTTCCCGGGAAACTGCTTGGTTTTCTGAAAATAAAAATTTGTAGTTTTTAATTTTTAATTTGATTTAAATTATATTATTTGTATACTTCCTTTCGATTGCACTGTTTTGTTTGGTTTGTTTTTTTGCTAGTTCAGTATATTTTTGACTGTAAAAGAGCAAGATATATAAACATTTATAACTTTCCTTTTTTATCATAACATCAGAACGTACGAATGTATTTGTGAAAACCAAATTTTGTTTCGATGTGCTTATAAGCACGTTAGAGCTGTCCAGCTGGGATCTACAGCAATCATAATATGAACAAATTTGATTGCTGCTATCTGTGTTCATCCGATTTTTTTGAAAGCAACAACAAAACGAGTAGATTGTTTGACTGGCAATCACCGTGTGAGTTGGGGATAACATGTTTGTTTATTGGTTATACTATGTTTGGTGCACAGTTGCATATTATGTAATAATAGGAAAAAACACAAGTTAGAACAAACCTTATATGCATTTTTATATATAATTGTAGGCTATTATTCATATTTACTATAAAATGTTAAATGAAATTAGCGAATTAATTCAAATTGGGATCGGTTATGCAAGGGGCATTATTTTTTCCATTCAATAAATTATTATTATTTCTATTTTTTTTCGTTTCAATAGATATGCAATAAGTGTTAATGAATTTGTTATTTTTATTTCAAAATATTATAAGATTACTTCAATTAACAGGATTTTTTGTTATTAAAATTTGTTTAACAAAATAATGCTTGCCATTTGTGTTAAGGGTTGCTTGAGCAATTAATTTAATTTTTTAATACTTTTTGCTACTTTTTTGATTCTATTATTAATGACTAAAGCCAACACCGAAAAGTTCAGCATGTTTGGTTTTTCAATCATCAATCAAAAATGTTCATTTGTCATTTTATACGTGAAAAAATAACAACAAAAAATGTTCGGCAAACATGTTTGTCTAGCATAATCACGGCATAAGAGACTTTTTGATAATCTTACGCATTGGATAATCCAATTTACAACGAAGATTTTGAATATACTCCGATTTTGCTTTGAATTTACTCGGCAATTTTTTCCGTTTTCTATTCCCTGCTCGTTATCATGGTGTTAGAAACCATCTTAAATCTTTTGCTAAAGCTGTTTAAAGAAAGAGACAAAAAGTTGATTTTGTATGGTTTGACAACTCGGAACAATTAAAGAATAGTGAAAACTCAAATATTACATTTTTCTAATTATATGTATGAAGACCTAAGTCTAAATCCGGAAAAATTTCAGGTCGCTCTCAAGTCGTTTAGAAGTTATAAAAAGAAGTAAAAATAGGCCTAAAAAACTCGTGATTTTTTTCCTACAAAACTAATATTTATGGTTATCAAAAGAAAGGTGATGCTGTAACCTCTTCAACGATCAATCTTAAAAATCCATGCATTACTTTCGAAGATATAAAATTTTAAGCAGAGATAATGAGATGGGAAACTCCGTTGGAGAGGGATAGCATTATGTTCAATTTTACGTTAAATTGGCTCCAATACTAGCACAAAACACTTATACTATGTCGTAAAATCAACGAAAAACAACCCTGGCTTATGGTAGATTGAAGAAATTCACCAGTTACGTTTGAGGTCCGATAACTGTAAAACAGCATATTATTGCAAGAAAATGGGTAACGAAAGGTATACCACAAAAGACGTCGGAAAAGCAATGGAAAACATCCCTGAAAAATCATGGTGAAATTACCTTAGAATAATTACACCATAGGAATCTGTTCAAGCAGTGTTGCCGCTTGGAAAAATGCATGGATACTTTTTTAAGCCTCAGTTTAAGTTTAAATACTTTTTTAATAAATAATTTTTATATGAACATATGTTTTTATTTGCAAAAATATAAAAAAGGAGGCATTTCATTAAATTCGACAAAAACTTTAAGAAAAATTATGACATTGAGACATTTTTGAACGTTACTTTTTTTATCAAAAAATGCATTAACGCAACCTCTTAACAAATAACTTTAAAATTTTGTGATAAATATAATAAGTCTGCCTCATAGCTCAGCTGCTGCTGAATGATTTTTTCTAATTTAAAACTTACTATAAACGATAAGACTAGTCGATTTTTTTTGGGAATAGGTAAAGGTATATTGTTTTGCAAAATACTTAAAAACGAATAATTTTTAACTTTTAAATTTAATTTAAATATAGGGCAATAGCAACCCATTTTATTTATATTACACTTAACTGAATAAGCTATTAAATTACTTTTTTATGTATTTATATATTCTTTTGTATCATAGCTGTTAAATAATTATTATTAATCGTATTCATTAGCAATTCGATAAACAAAGATTGTCAAAAAACAAGAACGAAAAAATGCATTACAACATTTGCTCCGTTAGTTTTATCGATCACTTTTTTCTTCTTTATTGTTTTTTAAAAACTTTTTTAATAATTATTTACATATCTATTTCTTTATAAATTAAATTTTACAAAATATTCCGTACTTTAAAATAAAATTCTTAAATAATCAAACAGAATCAAAGTAGTAGTAGTACTTTGTTGAGTTTTTAATTAATCGATATTACAAAATATATATAAACAATTTCTTATTTGTTACAGCCGCTAATGCTGTAATGTATGGCCTGCCTGGTCTGTTACACTATTAACTAAATTAATAATCAAAAGCCACTTGGCTATAATATTATTACAGAATAATTTACTCCTGCTCAAGGAGTATTTTAACATTTGCTTTTGACGATTATCCTAAAAGCATATGTGTGAAAGAGACAACGACAGCTTGTATACGGCGAGACATATACAAGCACTAAAAATACTAAACATTTGATAAATTACATCAAATTTTACGTTCACATATAGAATTATAAAAATACGCAATCACTAAAAATATAATATATTAAATCATTAATGTTATGGTCACGATAATCACTAATAAAATTCAGCCGTTCAGTTGAATTCAATTGCAGCGGCTAGGTACAGTTCGCTTCAACTCGTTTAGGATGTCGTCAAGTATTCCTCTTTTTATAAAACAGTACTATACAAGCCATGTATAGCATTAGCAGCGGTAACAGAGAAGGAACCATGAACCCAAAACTCATACTGTAGCTCCCAACATATTTGTTAATAAAACTTATTAAGTTTTTGTATAACTGTTATTCGTTTAACTGTGTTAACTGAATAAGCCGTATCAGCGTATGGGCGATTTCAGTTAAAAATTACTGGTTGCACTTCACAACCTCACCGTTGAAACGATGCGAGTCGACCTCAAACAGAATCAAAAATAATATCTATAAGTAGTTGGATTATTTTTTCTTGATTACTTTTTATTCTTTTTGATTATTTTCCTTATTCCAAGTAGTTCCAAGTAATTATTTTTTGATTACTTTTAATCTAAATCAATTGCTTATCAAACACATCTCCCTTAAGGATTATATGATTATAATTATTTTTAAAGTATAATAATATAATCTAATTGTTTATTAATCGTAATCGCAATTTAACAGCTATGTTTTGTATATAGTTTTTTGTATAAATATCAAACCTTTAAAATTCATGTAATAAACATAATTTATAAAAAATATAAAAATAACACAAAATATAACAGACTGAAGTACTGAAATGTACATATGTTCCTTGTTAAGTCAGTCGCCGGTAGTCTAAAATAGTTATCTTCTTTTTCTTCTTCATCTTTCAAAAGTATAGTTTTTGAGAATTCACCGTAAAAGTTGTGTAAGAATACTGACGTTACCTCCGCTACTACATCCGTTTTAGTAGGTGTCGAGCGCACAGCAGAAATATACATACTCTTTACACTCATTTATTTCAAAACTACTTTTTTCGGCAATGTGTTGTATCGAAAACAAAAGCTATCCAGCCGAATCATGTGAAATTTTAATATGTTATTCACATCAGTGACTTTCGCTATCAAAATTTAAAAAAATCGTATATTTTACACTGAATAACCAGTAAGAAACCCTGTTTTTAGAACTTAAATATTAAAAGCGCGTCATACTGTCAATTTTCAGTGTTTTTTTCTAGTCCCGGCCATAGCTGAACTCTATTACTAGAAGAGTAAATATCAACAACAGTGACGAAGATCTTTATTTGAAAGGCTCTAATTGAGCACCTTTTTGAACATAATTGAAACATTTTTATGAGTATTTCAATATACTTTTAAAGTTTAAATATCGTTGTTCATTATTTTAACTTTTAAAAAAATAAATCCTAAAAATATTTAAAATATTCAAGCACTAAGTCTTAATATTATTATTTTTTATTTTATATATGTATATGCTTTGTTTCTCACTATTACATTTTAACAAAACTATTTGTTAGGCTTCAAATTAGATAAATAGAATTGTTATTAAAGCTTAAAAAAAATTGGGTTTCAGTACTGTAGTATGTGGATACTTTTTCTGAAGTGGATACATTTGTGACCTTTTCATGGATACTTTTTTTAGAATCGTCGCGGCAACACTGATCTGAGGTGAACTCACGTGCACAATAAATGAGTTTCACCAAAGTACATAAAAATGGAAAAAACATATGTTTTGACATCACAAAATTTAAGTTTCCTATCTCTTTATCTCTGATTTTAAGTACTATGAAAACTTGTAATTTCGTAAAAGGGTGAACCATCAAGTGTGCATAATAAGTATAATGTTAAGGCTATTCACAGTTTAAGCGTACATTCAACAAATCGTATGTATAGCATATGTTATTGTTGAAACTGAGAGCAATGTGACTGTCGTATTCAATAACTATGCAACCCTGTTATGTATGTAATTATGCGCTGTAGACGGAGCATAAAAATACGAGGTATTTGCGTATTTGCGTTTGGATATAAAACAACAACAAAGCAAAATACGCTTTTATAAAACATGCAATAACAATAGAGTTCAGCTACTACAGCTTTTTCACACTTTTTCCGCAATAGATCATTTTAAGAACCAACCCAAATATCATTAAAAAATCTCAAAGATATCGATTAAAGTGTTCCAAAAAAAAACAAAAGGGAGAAAAATTTACCCACCATAACATGGATTGGGCTCAGGGACAGCACAAGACATAACAACTAACCATGCGCTTACATAGATCTTATCCTTCATTAGTTTTCAATCTACTTTTGAGTTGACCTTTCGACAAGTTAACATAAAACACGCTACAGTTGTTAACAAAGGTACTCATGCGATATAATGGAACAGATAACATATAATTTGTTCTACTAAAGGCCGCTTTACATTATCCTACTGTGTGTTAACACATGTCAAAATTTTCATGTGTGATAGAATGTGAGATGGTGTAAACAACGGAAAGCAATGTGTGTTCGAGTCTGTTATGATTTTTTTGGCATGTCGTAACACATTTTATTTTTTGGTTTGTTTCTAATTTCATCACACATTCTATCCCACCAGAGATGCATTTTACTATAAACTTACTTAAAATTTATTATTTAAGTAAGAAAATTTTAAACTCGTTATGTATTTTCAAATGGAATAACAGAAGAAAGCAGTTTTACAACTTACTGAACTTTGTAGAGGCTTTAAATGCATTAAAAACCAATTCATTACTCAAATTTTCACGTTTTAGTATAGTATAGGGTATAAAAATGTGGTGCGACTCTGTTAGATAGTATAAAAGCGAAAAATTAATTGCTTCATACAAAAATGAAAAATGACAGCATGATGAAATTCAATAATACTTTCTATCTCACATGTCATAACACACAGTAGGACAATGTAAAGCGGCCTTAAATGGTAAATAAATCAAGTTGTTAGAGTTTCTTCTGCTTCTACGGTTAATGTTAAAATGTATAGAGAAAGAAGTTCTGGAGAATCGAATACACCAGTTATGAGTTGGTGTATGCCAAGAATGATAGAATACAAAGATTGCGCCGAAGGCAAGAAAATGAGTACAACAAAATTGTCGTTCTGCGCATGTACGTCATAATATCAATGCTGGTTTGGAGAGCGTTCACTTTGCATACGATTTCTACACAGAAATGAAAATTGCATACATTTTAGTTTGTATAATTAATATAAAAGAATTAAGAAGCAATTTATTGGAACGAGAAGAAGGTAAATTTATTAAGTACTCCTTTGCAAACATTATTTTTACTATTATTTTATTACAGCCAGTAAGCAGCTTAGTCAAAAAAAAATTTGTCTGAGAAACCAACTTCAGTGAGCATTATTTTTCAACTTGGATTTTATAAAAATGTTCATTACGAGTTTAATTGATGTAATTTAAACATTCCAAGATATTTTATTTCCATTGATTTACCTGTGAATTGAAAGGACAAATAAATGATAGTACCAAGTTTTTAAATAATGAAACAAATTTTGTTAAGTTAATATATTTTTGTAGTTTTGTTTTCGTTTGTGTGCGTTTTCTACAATTTCTTGGTTTAATTTTTGTATTTATTGCAAACATCAGGTTTCTGAAAAATATTTGTTTGCTATTGTTACCACAATTAGCAGCTGCATACTTCATTTTTTAAATTATAAGTTAAAACTCGCAAATATACTTCGATATATACACATTAAATAAAACACAACCGATCGCAGTACGTTTCTCAAAGAAATAAAATATTGTGACGTAGTTAACTGAACAGATGGTTGTCAAACTCGATTAGCAGAAGTAACGGACCTGCGCAAAGCGTAATCTCTTATTCTATCATTCTTGGGTGTATGCAGTATACGATATCAGCAGATTTTCTTCTCTCACTTAAAGATGGTAACTATCAAAAGTACCTTCTGAAGAATGACATTGTTACTGTCTGTAGTTAAGACGAGGTCAAGCAGCCTTTCCAGACTATTATAAATACAACTAACTTGTTGTAAGTCAGAACATATATTGTCAACAAATATATGTTCTTGGCGTGTCTTCGAATTAGATGCACAAAAATGTGTTTCATCGACAGCAGAATGCCATTTTAAGTCAGGAAAATTAAAACCACCCAACAATTAAATGTCGTCATTAGCGTCAAGTAAATTTAAGATAAATTCTGTGCAATCTGCAAGGCTTGCCTAGACCTTTACACTGCTCTTGGGAGGAATGTATGCATTAATAACATATACATTAGAATTGCAATGTACAACCTTAACGCATATAAGTTCGATATTAGCAGAGCAGGGAATATCAAAAAAGGAACTAACACAGGAGTTCCTTACAGCTAATAGCACACCACCACCAACTGCAGAATTATTGTCAGCGTGTCTGTCCTTAATACGCTCACGGACCTGGCGATGCTATCAAAATATAGCTTCTTCTAGCCGTAATATTACGGTTCTCAAAAATTTAATACATGAGGCTATGATAACTTTCATAATGGCTGCTAGATTCCAGTTTAAGAGCTGCTATTTAGGTTTTGACAACCTCACAGGAAGTTGTAAGAACTTACAATGGTGAGAGGAATTCGGTATCGATAGCCGCGCCTTTTGTGGCTGCATGTTTTGTGATGAAATTGTGTAACTTAACTTTTGTTTTTTCAGTTTTTGTGTTAATATAACGCAGTTTCTTTCATTTCTCTTCACTGTTTGTGAAAAATTAGGTATTTATAAAACTGCCAAAATTTTGCTCAAAAACAAAAGTTTTCATTCACGACTTCTTGAGAATTATTCCCGATTAATTGATAGCTTATCGTATTTTATTTGTACTTACAGTGTGTTTTATCCAGTTGAAGTCATTTCAAGTGTTTATAAATACTGATTTATTAAAACTTTATAAATAATTTTTTGCTTTTTGCCAACAAGCACACTGAAATGTCAAAACTAAAATAGAGTTATAAACGTGGGTAGTTTTTGTGCCAATATAACTCTATTTGCCATAATAAATGAAACGTGGGAAGGTTTTTTGCCAATTTTTGTGCAAGAGCAGAAAGTAGTCTGGCTTTCTAATTGGTAATGTTTGACAAACGTCACTACATTGTCACTTGTTGTGTCGGACTGAAGGCTTGAAATGAAATCCTTATTTCTTCTCGACACCGCTCTTAAATTTAATGAACTATTGCGCTCATTGGAAACAGCAATCTCATTTCCTGCTGGAGGAGAAACAGATGGAGGAGATGAAGTAATAACGATCTGCTTCGCCTCAAAAGTGGCTAGAAGCGTCATGCGTCGCTTATTATTTTTATTTTTTGAATTAGATTAAATCTTTTGAGTCTCAGAAGAAAAGGCTAGAAGCGTCTGAGACGCAGTCAAAATATTTTCTGATGAAGACTTTTCATTATAAATGCTAGTACAAGGTGAGGAGCTTACTTCGTTAAAAAATGTTACAATTTTTCTAAAATTGTTATTTAAAGCATTTAGACTATCTCCGAAAAACTTAATTTTTGAGAAAAACTCATCTGGTGAGAGAACCCTATACGAAGCACAATACCAGCGAAGACCTGATCGTGGTGAAATTAAATCATCAAGACACGACTTAGAGATCCCAGCACATGAAGTATGGAACAAACACCCACATGGGCCAGAACAACTGAACATACGGTTCAGAATGTTTTGACTTTTCCAAAGCTCGTCTAAAGAACAAGCAGCAAAATTTTCTACGGAAAAATATTCCATAGCGAAAAAACAAAGTTAAATAATTTTATGTGAGCAAAAATAATGTCCACAAGTGCTAATGGGTTAATGTAATATGTTACAGTTTAAAAGCAACTGCAACTATTCTAGTGCTGTGTTGATACAAATAACACACAAAGAGGAATGCAAAAAGAGAAATAAAAATAAATACCTATGTATAAATATAATTAAAGAATGCAGCAATTTGAGAACCAAAACCTGATTTTGTGCAATAAACTAACAACAATAAAATTAACAAAAGTCAATTACTGTTAACTTCCTGTGCCTCGAGCATGAATAAACTCGAAGTTCAAATAAAAGACGCAGTTTTTTTTAAAGATCAAAGAACCAAGGTATATGCCTTATACAAAGTTTGGTTTTGACCTGAAAGGAAAGGGATGGATTATTTAGAGGAATTAATCGAAACCATACGTGAATTCTTGATTAGGCGAAACAACCGTGAAAGAAAATTTGTATTGCTTTTAACCGAAGCTAGTGTTATGCCTTAACCTCGGCAAGCATTTCCAGCCATTAGTTGTGTTCCTGTCCTTTTAATTACACATTTTCTACTATTTAGTTGTGGATTCTTAGTTTTCCATAATTCTTAAAGGTAGGAAAGAACAAAGAAAGTGAAAAGAACCATGCCCAAGCCCGGATTCGAACCAGGGACCTCTGAGTTGATAGTCTAGCGCACTCTACACAAGACTACAAAGGCCGACAAGTTTGGTTTTAAAAGATGATTAAATCGTTTTAATGCGTTTGTAAATGAGTTTATTCTCTATAAAATTGCAAATGAAAAAACATGAAACAATTAATGAAACTGTAAAATTATAAAATTTTAAAATAAAGCATTAAAGTGCTACAAAGGCAAAATATATTGAATTTTTAATTATATTAAACAAACTTACTTGGCTTTTACTCCAAGACAACTGGACACAGAAATGACAGTTTCTAGCAAAATTCAAATATTTATAGCCTTTTTAGTTGCAGTTACAAATTGCAACATAACATTATATTTCATGCCACATAAGTGTAAATAATAATAAATAAAGAAATGCAACTAACAATACTTAAACAATAATATTTTGCAGCCATCTCGTTCTCGCCTTTCTCTTTCGCACTCTCCAATGCTTGAAACTGATTTTCCAGTTACTGCTTTACCTTTTAAAGCTTTTACAAAATTATCGTTTTAAAGCTTAAACTACATCCCCACCCCCGTGAATTGGAACCAGTGGGGGAGACTCACCCATATCCTTAGTGCCAGCTTCAACATCCAATAGAGCTAGCTTCGATATTAGTCTTTTTAAGACACCTCCGCTCGTTCTTACGTCTGCTGATCTCGCTACTTTATCTTGGCCGTAATATAGTTTGATGATCTGCCCGCGCATCCATTGCGAACGTGATGCATGATCGTCGCAGATAAGTACCAAACCACCAACAGAAACTGGTTTCACCGGAAAACACCATTTGGTTCTACTCGTAAGTTCTGGCATTTATTTATAATTATAATACATTACTTCCAAAAACCATTTTTTAATGCCTGCTGATGTCTCTACTGTTTTCGCAAGCAGAGCAGCCTTGGTTTGGTGATAAGCCCTCTTTCATTTTTTCTTCATCCAAGAAATCCTTCACTCCTTGCAGCTCTTTATTGATTCCAACAAAATTCGTGGCGTTATCGCTTCGAATTTGTATCGGAAGGCCACGCTTGTTGATAAAGTTCCGGATACACAATAAACAGGCATCACTGGATAAGTCGGTCGCAATTTTCAAGTGAACAGCTCGAACGGTAAGGCAGGTAAAAAGCGCAACCCATCTTTTTTCATGTCGCCGACGTATGGTCACAGTGAGTGAGGCTTATCACACAAGTTTTCAGGCCATATATTAAGCTGCCGCCGCACTAATATTTCAGCAGGCATTCGAGCTGTTTATTTTAGCTCAAACGTTTTGTTTTTCTCGCTCTCTGACGCTTTGTCATGAACGACAAATCGTCAAGCATAGCGATCATCCTTATGTCGCTGAGTAACGGCTCACTGTGGCGGTCATATTAACGTTCTAACTTTGTTGTACGCTTAGCGATCGTTGACTGCCTGTTGGACTAGCTACCCAACACGCAGGCCATCGAGTCACCAGATAGTAGCTGCTATGTGCAGCGTCTGCATATTCTTATCACACTGTCCGTCACGTCATAATTGTTTGCATTGCGACATTGTTTGCCGTTTTATAAACAATGGATAAAATCGTTTTAGTAGTGGCGGCTATGTGTGTGTTTGCGACGCTATACTTAGCATTGCAGCGTTTGTTTAATATGCTATGGTGGCGTGGGCTCTGGTCCATGCTACCTTAAAGTAGTAGAGTTTTTCTTGCGCACGCGAATAGTCTGCAGCAAAGTTGCTGCAATACAAATCATTATAGAGCTATAAATATTTAAATTGTGTTAAGTTGTTTTAGTTTATTTTAGTGTAAATAAAACCATTAAGCTAAAAATCAAATATTTCATTTTTTATTTGTTGAAAAAGAATCTAAATAAGCACATATCTCATAGAACATGGTGATTGTTTTCCATTAATTTAATAGCCAACCAGTTGCAATTTAAATGCTATTTACACATAATATTCATTTCAGTATAAATTTGATAAGAACAATGGTAGAATTTAAAATACTATATAAATTTCAATAACAATTCGCTTAAAGAAATTTTAAATTGTGGTATACTTTACACCAGAGAAGAATGTAAATAGAAAAACATTATTTCAACCTCAAACCCAATTAGATAGCATCTCTTTTTATTCCGCCTTAGTTGATTTACAACATTAACATAACATAACGACATGGTAGCATTGTTTATTTTGTATATATCTACCACTCTTGGCAACGTTTGTTTTTGTCGAATTATTTTTAAACAAACTGAAATATAAAGTGTGATGAATACCAAGATAAAGCAAAAGTACCGACGTACTTAGTACCCTCTGATTTATATGAAAATTTCATACAAGCTGATAGGTACGAGTACCTTTGGTAACTTGGTAACCTCCGCACTTTTTGTTTCTTTGCACTTCATACGTAAACAAACATCCAAATGCTATAAGTGCTGCCAAATAGCTATACCAAGAGACAAATACAAGGAAAAGCGATGAAAATAAAATTGTACTAGCACGCATGGTATAATTATTTGACATGGTAGCCGTGACAGGTTTTTGGCGATTGGTAGTTGTCAAAAACAGCTAAAGCAGGTGTAGCTTGCTGCTGTTGACTAGCTATGTGCTTATTTTTAACTTTCCTTTGATTCATTATATTTGTTCGTTAAGTTTATTGGAATGTTTTTAGTTTGCTGCGATTGACTAGCTTTATTTTAGTCGTTGCTTATTTTTTCACATTTCTTTGATTAATTGCATGAACAGCTAATTTCGACAACGTTTGAATAAAAACGTGTCCAAAATGGTACGAAAGTACGTACTTGGGCAACCTTATGGCAACCGTGGCTGTAATATATGGGCATATGCAAATCAAAAAATTAACAAATCAAAATAGCGGATAAAATTATAGAAAATTACGTATTCTCGCAACTCGTAACATTTTTAAATTCATCGCGCATCCGAACACTTGTATTTTGAAAAGTATTCATCTCTTTTCGGACTTTCGCTACGACTCTGCATATGTAATGGTATTAAAACTGTAGTGTCTTTTAAAAATTGTTGCATTCACTTTGCTAAATCTCCTTCATACATTCATCTTCAAGTAAAATCGAAACAAGAGCTTTTTGTATTTTTCAAACAATCGAATTTCATTGGAAGTCAGCGTGAATTACAAATTTCCCCCAATTATTTTAACTTTTGCAATGTTAAGCCTTTGGTTCAACCTCATCGCTTTTCACTGGGCCCACTCAAACAGTCCATGGCTCGCATTAATATTGGAGGGCAACAGAGTTTTCAAAATCAATGTCATTTGCTACATGCTAAAAACGATTTACATCGAGCCATAGAAAAAAATCGTATAGTAATTGTTGATGGGGTTCCCACGTTAGAGAAGTCTCTTGCTATACCTATGTTTATTATCGAAAAGAGTGCAGATAGCCATTTGTATTTTTTTTTCTATTTGAGTTATATATATTGTTGACAAATAAGATTAAATCTTTTGAATGCCACATAGATGACATTCTCATTGTAAAATTATATGTGTCGAGCACGAACAGATTATATCTGTCTATAATAGTGAAAAACTGTCTGATTTCTTGAGTGAAAAAGTTGGAGATACTATCGCTTATCAAGTTCATCTTCAGAGTCGTATAAGCGAAACTTCAAATTTAATTTATACGACTGCTAGTTTTTTATTGCGAGTGTTAATGGGCCAAGCGCTGATAGATTTCTTTCAGCATATTTCGCACGTTATTGTAAATGATATTCATCTGCACGATGCTTTGAATGACGTTCTTCTATGTGAACTTAAAGAAGGTCTTAAATTTCACCATGACCTGAAAATAATTTTGCTTTCGAACTCGGAACAAAACGAAGCGTTCTTGTCATACTTTGGTGAAGGTGAAGAGCTAAGAGCATGGCAGAATAATGAGGTAGGGTAAGTAGCTTTGACAAGACCCATTGTTAATGTCAAAATCATAAAATATAGTGCTGCCATATCACGAATTAAAATCCAATGAATAATCCATACTTTGTCTTGGCGTTTCTGATGAAATCCTTTACAAGAAATTCTTCAAAACGGGGAAGTACAGGCTTTTTGTTTTAGGCAAGCTTGAAGCGGATTTATTCTGCTTATATATAATATTTATATAATTATTATATATCCTCATTTCATATTATTCACCCTTCATTAAATTCCTTTTCCAAGTGTTTATCCCAAAAGTAACATTAATAAAGAAAACTGGCAACTCTAAAACACACTTTGACATTAACAATAAGTCTTGTCACAGCTACTTAGCCTACCTTATTATTCGCCATGGCTAAGAGTTGACAACCACCTCCCTCAGTTCAAAGATGTTATCTGTCTAGAAGAGATTATAAACATTATAGAAAAAGAGCGTCTATGTTACCCGGGTTCGTATGCATATAATACATCTTCCACAGTATCACATGTTATTGAACCGAATCATAAGCTAGCTGATAATACTTTGGAAGATTATTATAATTCTGGCAGCTTCCAGTCTCTAGAAAAGTTTCTGTATTTAGTTCGAAGTGAGTATATTTGTATAGACTATAAACACTCTGTCCATGGGTATACTGCTTTAAAAATTGCTACAAAATTTAACTACAAAACTCACACTGACAAGTTGCTTAAATTATGCGCCGATCCTTTTCAACTAAACAGAAATTTTAAGCAAACTAAATCGCCAAACGATCCTGTTGGAAGTGAAAAACTAAAAAACCTGCCAGTGACCTCTGAAAAATATTGTCAATTTCTGGATGACTCACTTGTTGTTGATATAATTAGAATGCTTACATCAAAAATGGAATGGGAAACTGGTAATATATTTTGGCATAAGTGCAGTTTACAGCCCATGCGTAAATAATTTTTTCTTCATTTTTTTAAACATATATGGGTCTCCTAAGTCCAAAACTGCAAAAATAAAGGAATAATTTCCCTTTACAGCCCACGCCCCCTTTTTTCAAAATGAGTATTAAGAGCCCCTTAATCCAAATCTGCAAAAAAGTCGGATTCAAGTAGTTTAGGAGATAAAAATCGTGAAAGTTTGAAAAAAGTGGCTTTTTTTGTATACAAAAATCTTTACTTTTTAGGAATAAGTGAAGTTCTAAGAATGCATTAGACAGATAAATTGTGTATTTAGAGCCTCTTAATACAAAAGTGCCAAAAAAGTCACATCTTAAGTGGTTTAAGAGATAAAAATAGTGAAATATTTAAAAATTGACTTTTTTTTCCGAATACAAAAAACTTTTTACTTTTTATGCATAATTGAAGTTCTAAAAATATATTAGACATAAAATTCGTTAAGAATTTGTGATTATGAAAACATGAAGGCTCCAAATAGTTAGTTATACCTTTGTTACCTAATAAATATTTGCAAAATTGTATAATTTTATCAATTTATGTAAAAATCACAAACATCGCCATCGGCACCAATGAAAACACCTTGGTCAATATTTCAGTTTTTTCTCATTTGGAGCCTTTATGCTTTCGTAATCTTCCAGTTGTAAATTTTTCGCACATACACGAATTTTATGTCTAATACATTTTTAGAACTTCACTTAAGCATAAAAAGTAAAAAGTTTTTGTATACGGAAAAAGTCACTTTTTGAAACTTTCACTATTTTTATCTCTTAAACCACTTGAGATTGGGAGCAGTCAGAGATATGAAATAAAGAGTATTTTAATTTATTTTTTTTTTGTCAGCAATATAATTTATTCCCCCACTGGAATAGCAACCTTGACGCTGGAGTGGGGTCTTAGGTCGCTAGGATGCAATGGGCTGGAATGACGGAAGCGCAAGCTTCTGACAGTGGTCCCAAGTCATACAGGTCATTGCATCCTGGCGATTCACTGGTAGCTATTCACACCTACCTATATCCCCTTTTCACTCCCCATACCATTCCTATTCATCCTATATCTCACCTCTCCTATCCCACACCTAGTCCCTCCGATGGGCCGAATCAAGGTGTTATGGGACCCGTGCCGAGGATTTACTAGGCTGGAGGCCCATTAAAAATAGTCCAGTCTCAAACGGAGGGTACCGAATACCAGGCGCCCTCTGGTACTATCCAGCCTTACCCGCGCACAGGGACCTCTGTGGGGGTGGACCTTCCTTTGTCCTACATTCGTGGGAGCTTTATGAAAGAAATAAAACCAACAAACAATCAAAAAACAACAGCGGCCGCCGGCGGACACAGTGAGGAGCAATCCTCACTGCGTAACGCAAGCGGTCACACCTCCCCTATGGTTGGAGCAGGCCATAGCGGTTGCAAAGCTACTGCCAAAAATGTCACTGGGGCGGGAGCAGGCCTGGGCATAAAGACAACTACTGCCAAAACATCTACACTACTGTGCAGGGGTGCCATAGTCGATGCAGACTCGGACCACGAAAGCGCAAACTCAGTTGAGGACAGGCTTATGTCCTCCCCAAGGCAAAATGACCTTTGAGAGATGGAAATCCGTAGATATGAAGCTTCTTGAGGTGATTTTCGTGAGGTTGGAAGCCCAACCTGACGCTCCCATTCCCACATTCGATAGAGCGGGCTGGCTCAATGGGGCTAAGATCCTGAAGTGCAACGATGATCCAACTCTGCACTGGGTGAAAGCAGTAACCACAACACTCCAAGGCTTATGGGAGGGTGCCCAACTGGAAGTAGTGGACAGGACTAGTATCCCGTCCTTGCCAAAAGTGAAGGTACTGTTCCCAAGAGTAGTGCCACAGGAGTCTGCACTGAAGCTTCTCCAGAAACAAAATCCGGACGTGCCAACAGCTGATTGGAGGGTGTTGAAGGTTGCTGATCCACTACCTGGTAGTAGCGGGGGGCAACACTACATCCTCCAACTCAACAAGGAGGCAGAGAGTATCGTCTACGCGCGTTACGGGAAGATGGCGTGGGGCGTTGGTAGTGTTTATCTGCATCCAAAAAGCGCCACGCCAAGGTCAACAACAGCAACACACTAGAGTCCGGAGAGGTGGAAAAAGATCTCGGCCTAGATGTCGTGACCGACGCTGCCCAAGGACTCAGTCTGAAATATGCGGGTGACGGAGGCATGTCACAAAAGTTGACCCCGTAAAGGAACCTTCAGCCTAATGCAGTTAAAGGTCCTTCAGATAAACTTGCATAAAAGCAAAACTGCCAGCGCAGAACTCCTTCTCGTATTGGAGTAAGGAGGCTACGATGTGGATTTAGTACTGGAGCCGTGGATTGCCTCGGGCAACGCGGTATCTGGCCTAAAGTCACAAAACTTCAATACGTTTTTTACAACAACATTAAGTAGAACAACAACAGCTATCCTTATAAGGAAAGGCATCTATACTTATCTAATGTCTCATTACAGCACTGACGATCTCACCGTCGTGACGCTAGAGGGCGATGCGGACGAGCCGATCCTGGTCGCCTCTTGCTACATGGCGCATGACGTCAACGCACCACCAGACGAGCTACAAAGAATGGTAGCAATCGCCGGCGGGAAGAACCAAGCAGTTATCATCGAAGTAGATGCCAATGCACACCACCCAGTATGGGGCAGCCCAGACATCAATGATCGAGGTGAGTCCCTACTTAACTTTATTTTACAACATAAACTCAGTGTAGCTAACATCGGCGAGGAACACACTTATGTAGGCCCCACCTCGTCGAACGTGTTAGATCTAACGATATCCTCCGACAACAACACTCTGGTCACAAATTGGAGGGTGCTAGCACAGCCCTCCTTCTCAGACTACAATTATATTAGCTTCAGTATAAGCTTTAATTACACTCCAGCTCAAAAGATCCTTAGAAACCCCAGAAACACTAACTGGAACCGCTTCAGAAGCATCATTGAGACCAAATTAGCAGCTCCTAAACAAATTAATACGGAAGAGGGCATTGAAAAGTCCCTGAAGATTCTCTCGGCCCATCTTCTCAAGGCCTATCATGCCTCCTATAAGAGAGAGCAAAGACGCTACCAGATTTCTTTAAACTAGCTAAAATAGCTGACCAAGAGGAAATTTGGTGAGAATACAAATGTAGGCTCAAACTTTTTAAAACAAACGTACGCAGAGCAAAAAGGCACTCGTGGAAGAACTTCTGCTCAAGCATAGAAAAAACTACGGACACAGCAAGGCTCAGAAAGCTACTCTCAGAGCCAGCTAGGCAAAGACAATGGCCAGTGGACGGAGAGCAGTCAGGAATCCCTCGAGGTGCTTTTAAAGGCGCATTTTCCTGGTTTTACCGAAGCTCCAAACACTGCTATAATACGAGGACATCGGACAACCCCGCTACAGGTTCCACACGACTTAATAACGTCGGACGGAATCGTATGGGCTATAAACTCATTCTCGGGATACAAATCTCCGGGACCAGACGGTATAATTCCTGCTATGTTGCAAACGGCTGAATCGCGAGTCATCCCATGGCTGAAGAATATATTTAACGGATTCATCAGGCTAAACTATGTACCTGTGGCTTGGAGGACAGTGAGGGTTGTATTCTTACCGAAGCAAGGTAAGAGCAGCCATACCTGCCGAGATACTACAGGTCTATAAGTCTGACCTCCTTTGTACTCAAAACGCTCGAGAAACTGATTGACTTGCATCTAAGAAACAATTCAATCCAGTAATAAACCAACCAGAACGCATACACGAAAGGGAAGTCGATTGAAACGGCACTACATTCCCTAGTAGTAACCCTAGAAAAAGCCACAAGGAATACGCACTCGGGGCGTTTCTAGACATCTCAGGTGCATTCAACAATGTATCAACCACCGCAATCCTTAGTGGATTACGTGCAATAGAGGCACCACCAGCAATAAACCTATGGTTAGACAAGTTGTTAAGCTGCAGAAAGGTGCGAGTTGAGGGGCACTAAATCCATGGTAAGGGAAGCTCGCAGCTGGAAACCCCAGGGAGGGGTCCTCTCGCCACTACTATGGAATCTTGTAGTTAATGAACTATTCGAAAAGTTCGCAGGTAGAGCCCCGAGGATAACTACCTATGCAGACGACATAAGCATAATTATAGTAGGGAAATGTCTATCAACAGTAAGCTCCATAATGGAGAGCACACTCAAAGATGTACTTAGATGGGCAAATTCAGTCGGTCTTAGTATTAACGCAGAGAAAACGGATCTGGTTCTGTTCACGAAAAGGTACAAGATACCACAGTGGATACCACCGAAATTGAACGATATATGTCTCATACCGAAAACTCACACAAAATATCTAGGAGTCGTCCTGGACAGCAAGCTGTCATGGAAAACCAACGTGGAAGAAAGGGTGAAGAAATCCACCATTGCACTATACACATCCAAAAAGATGCTAGGCAGTACCTGGGGTCTCTCACCCTTTCTGATGCACTGGATCTATGTAACGGTAGTGCGTCCTATTCTACTCTATGGGATTATTGTGTGGTGGCCGGCTGTGAACAAATCAACATTCCTCAAGCACTTGGAGAAAACTAAGTGGCAGGCAGCGCAATGCATCACGGGGGCACTGAAGTCAACTCCAACTAAAGCGCTTAAAACCATTCTAAGTATGGACACCCTGGACATACAAGACAAACTAATAGCCGGAAAAACGGCACAACGCCTTACGGCGGCAGGCAACATGCAAATTCAAAATTTTGCACATTTTACAATCGGAAAGGATCTACTTAGTAGCACGGACTACATGGTGCCTCGCACGATAATCAATTTCAAAGCACGAACTCTTCTGGGACCAAATGACTGGTGCAAAGGTATAGAACAAGCACAGCAGGCGGTCAACATATTTACAGACGGGTCCAAATGAGATAGCCCTCAGCATGGACACACAACACTCTTACATCAACATTTTCGTTGACAGTCAAGCGGCGATCGAATTCATGAGCTCCACTAGCATCAAGTCCACATAGTGCACTAGATGCACTATGCGCTTCGAAGATAGTGCGCATCTACTGGGTCCCTAGCCACCAGGGCATTGAGAGAAACGAGATAGCAGATGGTTTAGCAAAGGAAGGCGTAGGGCTGGAATCAGAACTCGCAGAACATGTACTTACTCCGCTACAAGAGTTGTACAGGAAGCTCGAAAGAATAGCCACACTAGCAGTGAATCGTAGATGGAGAGATACGACATCGTGCAAAATCTCGAAAATCATGTACAATGCACAATGCGAAAAACGAACTCTGTTCATCTTGGCACGCCCGCGCAAAGATTGTAGGACACTAGTGAGCATGCTCACTGGTCACTGCATGACGGCAGCCCACGCGAGGAAGCTTGGCATCACCACGGATGACAACTGCAGGAAGTGCAAGGAACCGGGCACAGTGGAGACCCTGGAGCACCTACTATGCACATGCCCCGCCCTACTTAGATCGAGACTAAAATACCTAGGCTCATCGACATTCCCATCGCTTAAAGATGTAGCCAGGGTGTCTCTGGAATCCCTCCTAAGGTTTGCGAATTCAACGCAAATCTTTAAAGACTTTTAAGTAGACACAAATTTTCCTTTTGTTCGCTACCGGTACCACTAAGGACCTGAATTGGTCTATGTGAGCCTTCACAAAGGCATCCGGTTTAACCTAATCTAGCCTTATATAATTTATTTTATAAGACCAACAATGCTAAGTAAATGTATTATGTTTAACAAATTTTTAGAGAGTGCGAATTCTGAAAAACTCCATCGCTTAGGAACAAATGAAGAATAACGAAATTTCGAATTTTACAATTTTTTAATCGTATGTATTAGGGCCTTTTTAGTTCATTTCTGGAAACAATTTCAGGCCGCTTTCAAGTGATTTAGAAGTTATAGGGGTTCAAAGTAGCAAAAAATTAGCAAGTATATGAAAACGACTATTGTGGGCTTTTTTGAAGAGCTTTTGAAGAAAAACAGATTAATTTAATATTAATTCAAATGGCGTGTTTTATTCTCTGAAAAGAGTTAATAAATTCAAAAATACAATTATATATTCTTATTGTAATTATAATGAAATATATTAAATATAATTAAATATATGAAATGAAATATAATTTAAAGTTTCAAAAGATCTTACTTCTTATTCCGCTCAGGCTGAATTCAAAAAGACTTTATAATTTAAATATAAGCCCTATTTATAACATTAAAAATTAGCGGTTTATTAACCAATACAAAACAAGATAGAAGTTATAACAATAATATAAATAGAAAAATAATATTAAAAGTTTGAGCATATAAAAAAATGCTGCATACTATTGAAACATATGGTGTGGTATACAACAGCAAAAACGGCAAATATCTTTTTGAGGCATCTGTATTGATGCATCTGTATGAGGCATCAGTATTGTATGAGGCATCCACTGCTTCTTCGGCTTGAGTTATTTGTTGTTATAAAATGTTGTCGATTGCTTTTCCTTGCGGCTTACTTGCGAACTTCTTCCAGTTCAGCAAACAGCGTTGCCACCTTGATCATCAATTCCCCACCCCCATGAGCTGACCCGGATGGGGAAGATTCACCACTACTTCTTGACGACGAAACATCTAGTATGGCTAACTTTGATATGGGTCCCTTTATAACTCCGCTATTAGTCTGGACATCAGCGGATCTAGTGACGCCGTCTTTTCCACAGTAAACCTTTACGATTCGACCACGCTTCCATTGGGACTAGGCAGCCAGCAGCAACCAGCTTCGATGGTAAAAACTATTTAGATCTCCTAGTTAGCTCGGGTAAGTACTCTCGTATCCATTGTCGCCACATTCCGCTCTTCAGCATTATATAGAGAGCTTTATTCACCAATTGAACGAGTCTCTCCGAAGCTCCTCCTTCAGATGAATTTGTGGGCGTGTTAAAAATCCATTTTATTCCTAGTGGAGAGAGGCCTGCTTTGATGACGTCATGGTCCAAGAAATCTCTAACACCTTGAAGCTCTTTAGCAATTCCAACGAAGTTGGTCCCATTGTCGCTTCGTTTCTGCACTGGCACACCTCGTCTGTTTATAAAATTGCGAATGCAGACAATACAGGCATCGCTTGATAGGTCAGCAGCAATTTCTAAATGGACAGCACGCACGGTCAAGCAGGTAAATAATGCCACCCATCGTTTTTTTCTTTGACGTCAAATTGTGGCGTTGATAGGACCGAAGAAATCCACCCTGTGTAAGAAAAAGGACGGACATACGGCGTAGCTCGATCGGCCGGAAGTGTACCCATTATTGGCTTTTTCGGTTTTGCCTTCCGAAGTTTAAAAACAAACAGTGGATATGAGCACTGTTAACTGTGCGCCTTAGTGATAGAACCCAGAAATGTTGACGTATTTCGCTCATCACTGTTGATACGTTAATATGATGGCACTTCCTGTGGTAGTACTCAATCAGCAGACGAGTCAAATAGTGATCCCAAGGGAGAATAATAGGCTGCCTCGCCTCTATTGATATGCAGCTTGCTCTTTCGATTCGTCCATTAACTCTGAGCAAGCCATCCGGACCAATACACGGGTTCAATATTTTCAGCTCACTGTCTTTTTCAATATGTTGCTCTACCTCTAATTTGGAGAACTTATCAGAAAACATCTCTAGTTGCACCCATTTCAGAAAATATATTTCAGCGTGCGCTTCTTCTTCAGCAGAAAGCTCGCCGGCACACAGCTCTAAATGTTGAATTTTCCGTCTTAAGTTTTTTAAGTATCGCAGCAACCACGCTATCGTTCGCTTCAGTCTGCAATAATTCGAAAAACGATTAATATTTGGTACTTTAAAACATACCTGTTGCACCAACAAAACGATATGCTTTGCTCGAAGCTCGCTGTCGCTGGCATCGACTCTGGTGCTTATACTTGCCTCGTCTGGCCACTCTCTTTTAGCCTGATAAAGGAAACCTGGTATTTTTATCCATCTGCCATCTACTTCATATCGCGGCGGCAGCCTCGCTCTGGTTGCTTCGTCAGCAGGACTTAGCTTGCCTGGGCACCAACGCCATTCGTCTATACCACTGCCTTCTAGTATCTCTGCAACTCTATTTGCCACTTACTGCTTGTAAACATGGTGATAATAACGAATCCATTTGATCACCGTGTGACTATCACTCCAATAGTAACACCTATTTACTTTAATTTTATGGCACCTCAGAATTGATTCTTTTAATCGAGCACCCATTACCGCAGCCTGCAGTTCAAGCTTGGGTGTCGTATGATAGCGCGTTGGTGCACAACAACTTTTGCCTGATATAAATACTTTATTTATTTTGCCATCACTTACCACTCTCCAGTACGCCACAGCCGCCATCGCCTCCTCACTTGCATCGACGAGCACGTGAATGTCTACATTCATTTGTTGAAATCTTGGTGAATAATACCTAGGCACTCTGAGCTCTTCAACTTTTGGCAGCTCCTGAATCCACATCTTCCATCGACGATATATTTGCTCCGGCAATGGGTCGTCCCACTGTAAGCTGGTTTTCCACAGAGCCTGCATTTAAAGCTTCGCCGAAAACGTAAAATTAGCTAGAAAACCGAAGGGATCAAACAAAGACATGTTCAAACTTAACACTTCCCTTTTTGTCGGAGTTCTTTTAAACTCTAATATGTCCAGCGGCACTTTGTTTAGTTTTAAGATGTAAACAAAAACATCTGTATTTGACATCCAATGCATTCCAAGAATGCGTTCCACCTTTCCTATGACATTAAATTCAACATGGTCACTTACGGCGTTGCCAAGTGCCTGTTTTAGCGAATCTGAATTCGACACGATATTCCTGAGTTGAAACCCACCTTTTGCGTGTATTTCAATCACAGTTTTTAATACCTTTATAGCTTCTTCTTCGGTTTCGAAACAATCCACATAGTCGTTCACATAATGTCTCGAAACGATGCTTTCAACTACACGCGGGTCAAACTCTATATATTGCTGTGCGTTCAAGTTTTTTATATACTGCGCAATGGTTGACGAACAAGAGGCTCCAAAAATCAATCTTTCCATAATATATGTCTCCAATGGTTTCGTTGGATCACCTCCTCTCCTCAAGAATCTTTGGCTATCTTGGTCTTCTTGGCGCACTTGAATCTGGTGGAACATTTCTTTGATGTCTCCGCAAACTGCAATCGGCGCTTGTCTAAATTTAAAAAATATAGAAATTAGTGGTTGAGTTGAGTCTGGACCTGCAAGTAATGCTTTATTTAGAGACATATTTTGTATTTCTGCTGTGGTGTCAAAAACTAATCGCAAACCTGTCTTATTTGGGTTTTTTACACCAAAATGTTGCAAATAAAATGTTTTTTGCGACCTTTGTTCTACTTCCGTTGGGCTCAGCACTCTTGCATAACCTTTATCTAAATAATCTTCAATTTTTTGACAATATTCTTCAGCGTAACACTTGTCTCTTGCCATTTTATTTTCCACATTCTAAAGTCGGTTGAGCGCCATTTTGTAGCTATCTGGAAACCCAAAAAATTCCTCTTTCCACAATAGTCCTGACTCGAAACGGCTGCCTGCTTGTTTTGTTGACTTTTTTAAAATGGCTATGGCTCTCTCGTCGGATTTTGATATCACTTTTTTGACATCAGGTTTGACTCCAAATGTTTCTGCATCAAAGGAAGTCTTCATCAGGCTATTTAATTCCTCCAATGCACTAGAATTTACTTCTTCATTTTTGTTGGCATGTAAAGCACGCTTGACCTTGGATTTTTCTTCTCCTGGTACCGGTCCATAAACTATCCATCCAAGACGTGTATTAATTGCGATCGGCCCTGAGCTTGAAGATATACTTGGAGCTTCTATTGGCACCGTCAGATAGGCATGTGCTAAGCTTAGAATTAATTTTGGATGAACGCAATCATACTCGTGCAGTGGCAGCCAGGCTAAATGATCGAAGTTTAACTCACCACATTTTAATGACTGAGTTGGCAACGCTAAACATGATGAAGTATGGACGTCTGACATTTCATTAATATCCGCATTTTCATGAGTTCCGCTTATCTTCATCTTTCCAACTTCTGTTTGCTGCCTCGTGGTCTGCTTATTTAACCCTAGCTGATTGGCCAAATCTCCATCCATGATAGTGACGTTTGCTCCGTCGTCCACAAACGCATAAGTGTTAACAACACAATTGTCACCATGGATTTAAACTGGCAGGATCTGGAACAGCACAGTCTCATTTCGGATGCCATCTGCATGGCAATTGCGCATTGTATTAGATGGCTCTGCTTGTGATGAGGTCGTTGGTACTGGACTGGTGGCTGGGGCATTAGAATGGGTAGACATGTTGGACAAATCGTGGTGCTGCTTCACTGCCATTGTGGATTCAAGCTGGCCGCCGTGAAGCAATCGGTGGTGAATCTTCGAGCACCCATCGGTACTGCATGGTTTCTTTAAATAGCATCGATTAAGTTGATGTCCTTTTTTCAGATTCGAGAAGCATCTCCTAAGGCTTTTGATTTTGTTCCAACGATCGTCGACTTGGAGCTGTAAAAATGTTTTGCAATCACGGATTTTTATGCACTCACCTCCACAATGTTGGTATATTGACTGCTTTACGCTGACACATGCGACACAGCGACTGTTTGGTAGCGCATTACTTGAGGAAGTCACATGCTGATTATTTCTGCGGCTATAAGTTGCTCCTGCGAGTGGTGGCATCGAAGGAGTTGGTAACGAAGCGGCAACCATGTTAGCCAGTCGTCTAAGGGCCAATTTTTTAGTGCGAGCTCAAACTCTAGTCAAATTAAACTGCGGTTAACTCACCGAAATTGAACGTTTAAGCTCCGTTTAACTAGATTTTTTTAGCATTCTTTGAAGTTAAATTGACTTAAATTATCATATAATGTGTTTATTTTTTGCCTAAACCGAGTTTAAACATCCGATTTTGGTAAGTTAACCTCAGTTTAGTTTGACTATAGTTTAAGCTCGCACTGAAAAATTGGCCCTAAGAGTATTTAGCTACTGGCTGAAATCAACGATAGTCGGTGCTCGCTCGAGTAGCAGGCATTTTTCTGCCCACTGCACTTGTCGTGGAGTTGGTAGCTTAGCTACGAGCTCGCTTAGCAATGTCGGATTGGCTAAGTGATGTTCGCCTCGTGCATTTTTTAAGAACGTCGCCATATTTGACATTTTGTTAGCGAAACTTACCAATGACTCCAAGTGACCTTCGGCTATCGAGCGAACCTTTTCAATTTAGCTTTTAATCAGCTGCTCGGGTCTTCCAAATGTCGCTTCCAATATATGTAGAATTTACAATACGTTACTGGAGCTGGTGAGTAGCGATTCCACAGTTTCTCGAGCGCGTCCTTTTAATGCATCACGCAAGCGCATGATGTTGTGGAGATTTGAGTACTCAAACTCCAAAGTGATGCTTTCGAACGCTTCTGCAAATGTCTGCCATTCTTCGGGACCTGAAAATAATGGAAGAGGGTAAATTTTTGTATGACGATGAGCTCGTTTGCTGGCTGTGAAGGACATAGGTGTTTGACGGTCGACTGGCTGCATAAGTCTCTGGAAAAGTGGTTGGTATGCGCGCTGCGTTTGGTATAACGGCTGATGTGTTTGCTGCATTGGCTGCAATGGCTGCTGATGAACCATCCGAAATGGTGTCTGCTGCAATGGCTGCTGAGTCTGTTGCAATGGCTGCTGTGTCTGGCGCATCGGCTGAAATAGGTCGTACGCCTGCTGCAATGACTGTTGAGTTTTTTGCAAAAGCTGTTGTGCGTGGCGCATCTGCTGAACTTGCTCGTGCGCCTGCTGCGATGTCTGCTGCAATGGTTGCTGCATCGGTTACTGTATTGGCTGCTGCATCGGTTGCTGAGATTGGTCAGAGGTTAGTCTGTCTGATGCATTGGCTGTAAATGATCGTGTGACAGCTGCAATGGTTGCTGCATCGGTTGCTGCTTGGTAGAAGCAATCAACGCTTGCATAGCGTGCATTTGCCGACTAAACTCGTTCCGCATTTCGTCCATTTTTTATTGAATTCACGCGTTAATGTCTCCATTTCACTTTTTATATTTTCAGGTTCACTTGGCTTACATACGGATTTCTGTGGCTTGCTGGATGGCTGTTAAAGTTGGGGTACTGGCTGATTTGATGGCGGTAGTGGATGACGAGACGATGTTGTGTCTTCTGGAATTGATGCGGCTGATGGTGGTGGCGGCGGCGTAGGTGGCTTGGAGATAAGTGTTTGCGTAGTTGGCGATCTTTCGACTGGCATATCTCTCGGAGAATCTTCGAAGCGAACTGGCGGGACTCCTTTATTGCTTCGCTGAATTGATCGTTTGGCTATATCCTGTTGCATGAAAATGTTTTAAAATAAGTGGCAATGAACCTTTATGTTATTGTATTAAAAGTTTCTTTAAAGAATAAAAAATATTGTGAGCTTTTTTGAAGAGCTTTTTAATAAAAACAGATTAATTTAATATTAATTCAAATGGCGTGTTTTATTCTCTGAAAAGAGTTAATAAATTCAAAAATACAATTATATATTCTTATTGTAATTATAATGAAATATATTAAATATAATTAAATATATGAAATGAAATATAATTTAAAGTTTCAAAAGATCTTACTTCTTATTCCGCTCTGGCTGAATTCAAAAAGACTTTATAATTTAAATATAAGCCCTATTTATAACATTAAAAATGAGCGCTTTATTAACTAATACAAAACAAGATAGAAGTTATAACAATAATACAAATAGAAAAATAATGCAGGGTTGTCAATATTCAAAGCGCCCATCTGGCAACACTGTAACTTTCCGCAGTGATGCCAAATCGACTAATGACATACCGCGTTTGAAGCGTCATTCCAAGCAAATGTTTACAATGGAACAGTACACGCCACGCGAACGCTCTAAAATTGTTGAAATTTACATTCAATAAAACAAGTCAATAGTGAAAACTCAACTCAATGAACGATGAAGCTCATTTTCAGTTGAACGGAACGGTAAACAAACAAAATTGCAGTATTTATGCCACTGAAAATCCACAAGAGATTCAAGAGGTACCTCTTCACGATGCAAAAGTCACTGTTTGGCGCGGCGTTTGTGCTAAAATGCTCATTGGGCCGTTCTTTTTCGAAGATGATAATGGCCACAGAGTTACTGTCAATCAGGAGCGTTATCGCGATAAATAAACAATTTTTTCATGCCAATCGTTCGTCGAAAGCGTATCAGGCACTACTGGTTTCAACAAGACGGCGCGCCACCACACACAAGCCGCACTACAATCGATTTTTTGAAGCAATTGTTCCCTGGCCGTTTGATGAAAAAAAATGGTGATTTCGATTGGCCGCCAAGATCACAAGATTTAACGCCTCCAGACTTCTTTTTGTGGGGTTATTTGAAATCAAAGGTTTACGTCAACAAGCCAAAGACCCTAGAAGAGCTGAAAACCAACATCCGTCAAGAAATAACCACCATTCCCATCGAAATGTTGAAGAAAACCATGGAAAATGCTGCAAAACGGGCACAATATGTCGTAGAGGCCAATGGCGACCATTTACGAGATATCATATTCAAGAAATAATGTAAGCAAATCTACTTGAACCCAATTAAATGATATTCATGACGAACAGACAAAAAATTTTAGTTTGTTTGATTTATTTAAAAATAAAATGGACAACCCGCTTCGAATATTGGCAGCCCTGTATTAAAAGTTTGAGCATATAAAAAAAATGTTGCATACTATTGACGCATATGGCAAATATCTTTTTGAGGCATCTGTTTTGATGCATCTGTATGAGGCATCAGTATTGTATGAGGCATCCGCTGCTTCTTCGGCTTGAGTTATTTGTTGTTATAAAATGTTGTCGATTGCTTTTCCTTGCGGCTTCCTTGCGACCTTCTTCCCATTCAGCAAACAGCGTTGCCACCTCAATCATCGACAACGACCAAATTTTTTAATGTGAAAAAGGTTGTACAAAAATTAATGATGGCATATTTTAATTACAATATTATTTTTAATAATTCTAAAAAAAAATAATATTTTTTAGAATTATACATAAGCTTAATGCCAATTTAGTTCATGAAGCAACAGGTTGCAACAACAATAAGTTCTTTGCAGAACAAACCACCAAGCAGACTAGACAGCTGTTTCGTTGGTAGCTACATCAACTCATCAGTAGTCTTCTGTGGCTTCTGCAGTACCATCCACTTTGATAAGCTTATACTAACACCTTCTGTTAAATTAAAACAGAATTATGTGCTGTATGTCGCCTTTCAAAGCAATGTTTTTCTACTACTTTGCAAAAGCAAAGGTTCAAAAAAACGACTGCATTGATTCTGCAAAGACTTGTTTGTTGTGCTCTTTGTTTACTTCTTTATCACGAATCAATCTAGGCTCCAACAGTTCGCTGGTATAAACCATAGAAGGCGTGAAGAAGGTTTTTTTGAAAAAAGTTGTTTTATGTGTAGAGACATAATAACATACTTATTTTCATAGGTCGGGCTCGCACCAGTGTTTACATGAAAAGTTAATGATGGCATATTTTAATTACAATATTATTTTTAATAATTCTAAAAAAAAATAATATTTTTTAGAATTATACATAAGCTTAATGCCAATTTAGTTCATGAAGCAACAGGTTGCAACAACAATAAGTTCTTTGCAGAACAAACCACCAAGCAGACTAGACAGCTGTTTCGTTGATAGCTACATCAACTCATCAGTAGTCTTCTGTGGCTTCTGCAGTACCATCCACTTTGATAAGCTTATACTAACACCTTCTGTTAAATTAAAACAGAATTATGTGCTGTATGTCGCCTTTCAAAGCAATGTTTTTCTACTACTTTGCAAAAGCAAAGGTTCAAAAAAACGACTGCATTGATTCTGCAAAGACTTGTTTGTTGTGCTCTTTGTTTACTTCTTTATCACGAATCAATCTAGGCTCCAACAGTTCGCTGGTATAAACCATAGAAGGCGTGAAGAAGGTTTTTTTGAAAAAAGTTGTTTTATGTGTAGAGACATAATAACATACTTATTTTCATAGGTCGGGCTCGCACCAGTGTTTACATGAAAAGTTAATGATGGCATATTTTAATTACAATATTATTTTTAATAATTCTAAAAAAAATAATATTTTTTAGAATTATACATAAGCTTAATGCCAATGGTGGTTTGTTCTGCAAAGAACTTATTGTTGTTGCAACCTGTTGCTTCATGAACTAAATTGGCATTAAGCTTATGTATAATTCTAAAAAATATTATTTTTTTTTAGAATTATTAAAAATAATATTGTAATTAAAATATGCCATCATTAACTTTTCATGTAAACACTGGTGCGAGCCCGACCTATGAAAATAAGTATGTTATTATGTCTCTACACATAAAACAACTTTTTTCAAAAAAACCTTCTTCACGCCTTCTATGGTTTATACCAGCGAACTGTTGGAGCCTAGATTGATTCGTGATAAAGAAGTAAACAAAGAGCACAACAAACAAGTCTTTGCAGAATCAATGCAGTCGTTTTTTTGAACCTTTGCTTTTGCAAAGTAGTAGAAAAACATTGCTTTGAAAGGCGACATACAGCACATAATTCTGTTTTAATTTAACAGAAGGTGTTAGTATAAGCTTATCAAAGTGGATGGTACTGCAGAAGCCACAGAAGACTACTGATGAGTTGATGTAGCTATCAACGAAACAGCTGTCTAGTCTGCTTGGTGGTTTGTTCTGCAAAGAACTTATTGTTGTTGCAACCTGTTGCTTCATGAACTAAATTGGCATTAAGCTTATGTATAATTCTAAAAAATATTATTTTTTTTTTTAGAATTGTTAAAAATAATGTTGTACAAAAATGTTTTCTTATTAAAAGGTTGAAATGTAATCTATTAAATGAGATTTCAACAAATAAAATCCTTTGAGTACTTTAAGAAATACGAAGAATAGCTCGTAGCTCCAAATGTGAAAATTTGTTTTTTATGTATAAACTAGCAGGCCTTAAAGACGGGACAATTTTTTCACACATGTGCTAATTTTTACCTTAATTCGATTTTGACTAATTTTTATGTGATACGGTTAGATTTGCGACATCCGACTTAGTGATGCGATATGGTATCATTTCCCTTATTGAGACAATACATATCAAAGAAATAAAATTTTTTTTTGTTGTATATTGTTTTGGTGCGCCGCTCTGCATTTATAAATGCAACTCACTTTTCGCCTTACTCGGGGCTCATCAGTTTTTTTTGTTGCGCTGTGCTAACTGAGCACGAAGAGAAAAAGAAAAATAGAGAGCAACATGTGATTATTGAAAGTCCCATTTTACATTTGACGATATGCCACCGACTTTTTCATATTTTCTTTTGTTATTGTTGAAGCCGCCACAAACACAATATAAATAGTTTTTTGTTTCGTCATTACGTTAATATAATTCAAGAATGATAGAATACAAGACTACGACTGTAGTGAATATATATAAAATATAACTAAAATATCTTACTACAGTTAAAATTCAAACTTAAACTATCAACGTTCATTTTAAATTAAACTTACGTTCACCAACACTAAAAATTAACGTTATTAAAAGTTACTCATTTAAGCTAAAACAACAATTGTAATTAAAACTTAATGTTATAAAAAAATTGCTACACTACTTACGCTAGTTAATTAACGACACTAAATTTAACGTTCACCAGCACTGGAAAATTAACGTTATAACAAATCACTCAATTCTAATTTAAAGCAACTAATACAAATTAAAAATTAATGTTAGTTAAGTACTAAGAAGATTGCTACACTACTTACACTAATTAATTTATTATATGCCTCTACTTAGACTAATTATAATCCTAATATGTTATTAGATTTAAGTATGATATAAAAGAGGGAATTGCTTCCCAAAATAGACAGTCTCATATGAAGATTCAAAGCTGAATTTAATTAGCTGCCTTATTAATTAAAAGCCTCTGGCGCTCTTAAGTGCACGCTTTGTTTTTATTTTTCTGCCAGTGGCGTTTTTAAGCGCCGGCAACCAAAATTAGGCAGGGCCTATTTAACGTTTACAAGGACCAACACTACATGGCGATCCTGCCAGATTCGAAATTTATTCTGGAGGGACAACAGAACATACTAGAAGAACACGCACAAAATTTCATCAATAGCTACAGGACGTGGCTAAACTACATAGAGAAGGAAAAAATAAAGGAAACAAATGACGGAAGAGTACATCCCAAGTTTACCAACCACCACAAACAAGGCACCCGTCTACATACCGTGCAAAATAACAAGCACGCACAAAATTTCAATAGAGGAGTACCGCAGTCGGCAGACAGCAAAACAGCAACCACAAGCTGTAACGATAGAAAGCTACAACAGGCGGCAGGAACGGAGAAAGGAAGCACTGCTTACCGCGATTCCCGAAACAAAAAAACCAAAACACCGACGTGCCGGACATCTGGTGCGTTTGAGAAAGGAGCTTGGCACAATTAAGCTGCTGATACATGCAGACCCACCACCAACGTTCGAGCTATCTGGTCACTTGTGGGCACGAGTCGATGCCTTTGAAGAAGAAATCGCGAGTCGCACCAACAAGAACAAATAAACATTATTTTTCACTTTATTTTATTCACTTTTAACTATATTCGTTTTTTTTATTATTATTTAATATTTTCCACATTAAAATGAAATAGTCAATAGACAAATGAATATTATTTAACACTTTATTTTATTCACTTTTAATTTTATTCATTTTTTATTATTATTTCATATTTTTCTCATTAAAATTAAATAACCAAGCATTTTTTTTTAAACAAATCTTCTTTTTTCAATTTTTTTTTTATACTTTTTCACTAAAATTTTTAAGCATTCAATAGAAATGGAAATTTTAAATGGAAACCATAAATGAATATTAAGAAGAATTAGAAAAAATTAAATTAAATCTAAAAAAAAGTAAATATAGATCATATAGCGAGCAATATATAAAAAAATAAATTACAAAGACTTGAATTCATTAAAAACGCTATAGAAACATTTAAAAATTCAACAGAATTTAATGATATTAAATTACAAATTGAATTAATTCTTGATGAAATTTTTAAAATACTTGGTAATTTGAATATAAAATCAAATGCGAAAAAATTTTCTGAAGAATTAGAAATTGATTTAGATTTAACAAATGTTTGGGAAGATTTGATATTAATGTTAAATGTTTGATATTAATACTGTAGGCAAAAATCTACAAATATTTAAAGGTAATTTTAAAAACTTAGAAGATTTTGTTGTTCAAACACAACTTTTACACGACTTAACAAAAAATGAAGATCGTGAAATATTCATAAAATATGTATATAATTTTAAACTTTCAGCACAAGTTCGTAGTATTTTAGGACGTGCAAATAAACCAAACACTTTTGCCGAACTAAAAACATTGCTAGAAAACGCGTATCCGAACCCAAAAACCATTCAGCAAGTTTTAACAGAGTTAGGTACAACTAAACAAAACAATTTAAACATAGCAGAGTACAGGGAAAAAATATGTGAACTTTGCGACCAGCTTAGCAAACTTTGAAATAAAATCACTTACAAATCAAACACAGGAAGCAAAAGAAGCTATATATAAAATAAGCGAAAGCATGGCTTTAAATGTTTTTACGAAAGGCGTAAATATAGAGTACCAACATATTCTATTGGCTAATGCGCCAAAAACGTTTCAAGAAGCAACAGACACATGCATGACAGCTGAAAAAAGCTTAAATTTAAATAAAACAAACATATTTCATATACACAATAGAACAAACAGAAATATCAACACGTATTTTAGACAAAACAATTCTTTTAGACAAAACTACAGGTCCAACAACATTAATCAAGGACAGCGAGACAATAATTTTTCTAGACAGAACAACAGATACGAAAACAGAAATTACAGAAACAACAATTACAATAATGATTTTAACAACTATAACCGAAACAATATCATCCAAAGAGAAAGAAATTACAATACTAACAATAATGATTCCTACAGACCTAACAATTTTAATAATTTCAGTCAAAACAACACAAACAGATACAAAAACAATAACGAATACAGACGGAACAATAATAGACAGGGAAACTACAATGGCCGGATGGCAGAAACTGCTATCCGAAGAGGCCAAAACTAATATACAAAATTTCAGAAAATTTAAAAAACTGCATGAAATTAAAATGCACAGAAATTAATTACATTTTAAGCTTTTTGATTGATACAGGCGCAGATGTCTCAATTTGCAAGATAGATAGCACAAAAGAAATTAATACAGAAAACATTTCAAAACCAACCGGTATAACTACGGAATCCATAGGATGCTTAGGTACGACTAATCTTAACTTAGTCATAGAGGAAGAAGAAATAAATCATACCTTTGATATTGTAGATAATAACTTTCCTATTAACACAGGCGAAATAATTGGACGAGACATACTGGAAAAATTTATGACAAAAATCAACTTTGAAACATACACAATAACATTCATTATAAACAGCAAAAAGTTTATTGTTCCAATTATCTCGAAAAATGCACAAAAAAAACATAATTTTACCATCAAGGACTGAAACCATTATACCTATAGACTTAAAAAGAACAGAAGACAGCATAGTACTGAATGAAGAAATAAAGGAAGGAATTTTTTTAGGAAATTGCTTAATACCAGAGAAAGGTATAGCACATATTAAAATCTTAAACACAACAGATGAGATAGTAACTTTAGAAGATTTTAGCTGTCAAATCAAACCATTAAAAGATTATGATATATTAAATACAAATAGAAAACAAATTAAAAAGGATCCTAGTAGATTGAATAAATTGTTAAAAATTCTAGATGTCGGACACAATGACCCACAAGCTAAGCAATCAGTAGTTGACATAATTACGAACTTTCAAAACATTTTTCAGCTCAAAGGAGAAAAACTTAGTGCAAATAACTTTTATACACAACATATTCAAACAACAGACTCAACACCGGCTTACATAAAAAACTATAGACTGCCGCAGACACAAATGACAGAAATAAATGAACAAGTAGACCAACTCTTAAAAGATAATATTATTGAACATTCTGTCAGTCCGTACAACTCGCCACTCCTTGTTGTTCCAAAAAAAAACAACAAATGATGAAAAAAATGGCGAATGGTGGTAGACTATAGAAAACTAAATGAAAAAATAGTTAACGATAAATTTCCACTGACAAAAATCGAAGATGTGCTTGATAAACTGGGAAGAGCCAAATACTTTTCGACGCTTGACATGACTAGCTCTTTTCACCAAATCAACTTACATGAGGACTCTCGCCCACTAACAGCCTTATCGACAGGAACTGGACATTTTTAATTCAAAAGACTACCTTTTGGATTAAAAATATCCTCTAACAGCTTTCAACGAATGCAAACAATAGCGCTGAGTGGACTGGATGCAGAAACATTCCTATACATGGACGACGTTATAGTATTTGGATGTAGTTGGAGAAAACACAACGAAAATTTATCCAAAGTATTTCAAAGACTGCAAAAATATAATTTGAAACTAAACGCGGACAAATGTTGCTTTCTGAAACCAGAGGTAATATACCTTGGCCATTTAATAACTGCCAATGGGATTAAAACGGACCCCGCAAAGAATGATGTCATCAAAAAATACCCAATACTTACTAACGCAGATGAAGTTAGGAGATTTGTAGCCTTCTGCAATTATCATCGACGATTTATACCAAACTTTGCTGACATAGCAAAAAGTTTAAATGATCTTTTAAAGAAAAATACAAAATCGTTTGGGATGAAAACTGCGAAACATCCTTTCAAGAATTAAAAACTAAATTGATAAATCCACCGATACTTAAATTTCCAGATTTCAACAAACCTTTTATATTAACCACTGACGCATCAAACTATGCTCTTGGTGCAGTCCTTTCGCAAGGAGAAATAGGTTCAGATTTACCAATCGCATACGCAAGTAAAGGTCTCTGCCTCGAAAGGCAACGTAATGTTCAATGCACACTTAACGAAACGGCAACAAAAATTTTAATTAAACAAAACAATAAGCGCAGAATTCTCTGGTACATAATTAGCTTAAATAGCTTTGCTATTAGATGACGATGTAGAAAACTGATAAAATCATAGATTTTAGATTGATTTTATGCTTTAAAAACGACCTATCAATGTCAAATTTTTACTTTGCACAATAATTATTGTTTAAACTGTTGGAATCCATTGTAATTTTTGTAAACAAAGAGAACGACAAGCCGGTCAGAATTCTTTAAAACGATCACCGCCGGCTTTTTCGTCGGCGTCAACAGTCGTTGCCGTTTCATTGTCGCTTAGTGAGCATGTATACATAAGAACACATTGTAGTTATATTTTGTAGTTTCGTGTCGTTTCGTTACGTGCCGCAAGTGGGCAGAGACCTTAAATCGTTAAACAAACACGACTTGAACAAACCAATTATAGAAAAAGAACTACTGGCTATACATTGGGCTATAAATTTTTTTAGACCTTACCTATACGGACGAAAATTTTTGGCACTAACTGACCACCGACCTTTAATATCACTGTTTTCCCACAAAAACCCATCGTCGAAAATGACACGCATCAGACTTGACCTTTGCGACTACGACTTTGAAATCATCTACAAGAAAGGTAAGATGAATACAAATGCAGACGCGTTATCAAGGATTATTGCTAATAGTCAAACTTTACAAGCTATGATTCCAACAGGCAATGAAAATGAAATTCTAGCAATTACAAGAAATATGAAAAATAACTTAAATGAACAAAACAATAACAACAACAAAACAAAAGAAGATACTTCCAACGATAAGCCTGATCAACTTTTCGTTTGGAAATGTACATCTCTATCCGACATAACCAATATGAAAAAACTTAAATTTATAACACCCAAAAATTATAAAGGTACCAAAATAGAAGTTCATGATAAAGAAGTAATTACAAGATGCAGTGATAACCCATTCTTCACACAGCTGACCCTGGAAAAACTGTCATCAAGTATGTATAGCTTAAATATAAAAGCGTTAGCATTAAATAAAAATGAAAATATATTTAAAACCATGGCCATGGATAAATTCAAAAATACTTATAACAATTTAAAAAGAAATAAAGAAAACTTAAAAATTTTACTATATAATGAACCAAAAAAATTTTAGACAGAGAAACACAAAATAAACTTATCTATGAATACCACAACTCGACACACGGAGGACACTTAGGGATAAGAAAAACAGTTTTGAAACTCAAACAAAGATACAACTGGAAAAACATGAACAAAATGACTAAACAACATATACTAAATTGCGAACAATGTAAAATTAACAAACAAACTAAACATACAAAAGAAAAACTTACAATCACCGACACACCATAAAGCAGTTTCGAAGTAGTATCCATAGATACGGTAGGACCACTACGTCTATCGAATGACTATCGTTACATATTAACAATTCAATGTGATCTAACTAAATACATAGTAGCATGCCCTATGGAAATTAAAGACGCCGAAACGGTAGCTCGAACACTAGTAGACAACTTTATACTTATTTACGGACATTTTAAGACTTTAAAATCGGACAAGGGTACAGAATTTACAAACCAACTTATGTCAGAAATTTGTAAATTATTAGACATACGGCAAATTTTCAGTACTCCTTATCACCAAGAAACTTTGGGTTCAATAGAAAGGGAACCATAGAGTTCTCAATGAATTTTTGTTAAATTTTTGTAAAAATTATGAATGGTATCATTGGATACCTTACTTTAGATTTGCCTATAATACAACACCTCATGTTGACGTAAAGTATTCGCCTTATGAGCTTATTTTTGGAAAGCTGCCTTACTTGCCAAACGATGAAATTTTAAAAGAAACAAAATTTTACAACACTGAAGATTACGTACAAGAATTAAAACAACGGTTAAAGTTTTCATGTGAAAAAGCAAGAAATTTAATAAACACAGTAAAAGCGAAAAGAGTTGAAAACAATACTATAATTATAGAGTTAAATCTGAACGTAGGAGATTTAGTTATAGTTAAAACAATGAATAGAAGAAAATATCAAGCACCATATCATGGTCCTTACCGAATTTTAAAAAGAAATGGAGTAAATGCAATAATAAACATAAATGGAAAAAGTAAAGAATATCACAATAATATGCTTAAGAAATGGATATAAAAAAATGCTTGAATTTTGTATTATATAAAATTTAATTTTTATATATTTTTTTATATATTTTAATATATTCTTTATTAATACACTTTTCTAATCTATTAATTTAATTTTAGTAAACAAAACTTGTATTCACTTAATTTCATATAAAAATTTAGTTATATTAACAAGAATTTTATTTACTATATATATAAAAAAAATAATTTTATGTACACAAAAATAATTTGTTTTCTTAAAGTTAGGGGTGTAGTGAATATATATAAAATATAACTAAAATATCTTACTACAGTTAAAATTCAAACTTAAACTATCAACGTTCATTTTAAATTAAACTTACGTTCACCAACACTAAAAATTAATGTTATTAAAAGTTACTCATTTAAGCTAAAACAACAATTGTAATTAAAAATTAATGTTATAAAAATATTGCTACACTACTTACGCTAGTTAATTAACGACACTAAATTTAACGTTCACCAACACTGAAAAATTAACGGTATAACAAATCACTCAATTCTAATTTAAAGCAACTAATACAAATTAAAAATTAATGTTAGTTAAGTACTAAAAAGATTGCTACACTACTTACACTAATTAATTTATTATATGCCTCTACTTAGACTAATTATAATCCTAATATGTTATAAGATTTAAGGATGATATAAAAGAGGGCATTGCTTCCCAAAATAGACAGTCTCATATGAAGATTCAAAGCTGAATTTAATTAGCTGCCTTATTAATTAAAAGCCTCTGGCACTCTTAAGTGCCGGCTTTGTTTTTATTTTTCTGCCAGTGGCGTTTTTAAGCGCCGGCAACCAAAGTTAGGCGTTTACAAGGACCAGCACTACACGACAATGCGCAAACAAAATTCAAACTTTCTGTGCATGTCCGTGCAATGACGTCACGCAATAAGTGTTCCTATTGGCTAATAATTTTCAGTTGTCAAACTTATAATTTGTATGGAAATTTTATGTAAATATGACAGTTTCATTTTTCCTTCAAAAAATTAAATAGCACTTTAATAAGAAAATAAATTAAGGAATTAAAGAAAAAGATCAAATTAAAAGAACTTTTAAATAATGTTGATATTTTCTTCAATTGTTTATTATATTTATAAAGAAAAATAAAACAAATTTTGACTAATGTTTTTATTTTATTAAATTTTCTCTTTCTTTTATATTGTAATTATTGTCAGCAATTTCTGAATCAATAATTCTCATGCGGAAGAGCATGCGGCATTTAAAAAAACAATTTTTTTTACTTCTCCATTGCCGTCGATGTTTTGAGATTCATTTAAGTGTTTTGTTAAATAATCATTCGTCAGAATTAATTGGTCTCCGTTTAGTTTATTAAAAACTGCATTACATATGTGTAGTGTTTTAATTAAGCTATTGGAAGGTTTGCTTAGACCACCTTCACTTAAATTAGTTTAGAAGCAATAGCTGGATGCTCACTTTTCAATTTGTGGCAAATATAGTCAGCCAAATTTTCCAACCCATCGTACTGCAAGTTCTCTAACTCGTTTTCGTTTTCTTTCCCTTCTTCTTCTTCCAAGCTAGGGCTTACACAATTTAGTATAGTTCCTAAAAAAACATAAAAAAGATAATAATTTTTTTTTTCAAATTGTACCTGATTATAAATTGTACCTGTTAAAGTATTATGTACATCTTCCAAATCAGGTTTATGGTCGACCTCGACATTTGCACTAAAACTTAAAACGCCTTCGTTGTATTCCAAGATGTATGATAGAAGGCTGTATTTAAACTCTTGGCGATCAGAGTGGTCGTGAAGTCCGCCTTTGGACCTTATTTTACCGAAGAAGTTTTCTAGTACGTTTTGATTCAGTCGATACGTCAAGACATAATCAAGGTTATATCGGGTCTGTAGGTCCTTATACAGCATTTTTAATGCTGTATTACATTGAGTAATACCTGTTATATAAGCTATTCATTAAGGGCCAAAATTTTTAAAAAATTTACTTCTATACCTTTTTGAAATGGAAGGAGTGTATTTTTTCCAATCACCTGAATTTCTGACATCATTTGCGACATCTCGTTAAGGATATTGTCCTGCTCGCGTTATGGATTGAGCAATAGTGTGATAGAAAAGCTTGGTAGCCAACTTCACCTTCTGCCTTTCGGCTCCAACATCACTTAAGTTGTTAGCTGAAATTTTATGAGTTATCCTTAGATCCATGGTTTTAAGAGACAAAAGATATAAAATTATATCTTTTTTAACTGTTTTGCCATTAATAATGAAACCAATGTCAATAAAATGGTTTTGAACCAGTTTTATCAAATGTGGTACGTCATTGAACACAAAAACTTTCTTGTCATCATGCAAAAACCTGAAATTTTAAGAAATCCATTATAACTAAAAAAATGTTTTTATGTATAACAAGTACCATGGCTCGTTTATATCAACTCTAAGTTCACTAAAAAGTTTACGATTTCCGCCGCCTAAATCACACACAATTGCCACAATTATGAAGCCACAATCTTTCACTGTCTTCAAAATATTGAATAAAATTTTTTGCGTCATTTGGCAATCATAATCGTAATATATCGGTTGCTTCCATTTTGAAATTAAACCTTATAAAAAAACAATGATAAATAAAAAAAATCAATTCTGATATTAATTACTTACCTCTTAACATAGCCACCTGAATATAGTTTGCTGGTTTTAGTGTTGAGTCCGTTGGCTTATCGTAGCAGTACTTTGCCTTCATTTCATCGAAACTCAAGACACGAAGTTTTTGTATTTCAGGCATTTGGTTAGCTGCAGACAATATTTTAATAACAGGCTCCAAAATACCTGGTGACACATCTAATTTTTGCGACCATCTTTGTAACGTTCTCACAAAAGGAAGGGGGAAATGCTTATTCCTTAGTAACCTGTAGGCCTTGGGACTTGTCGAGTATAAAGTAATTGACTGAGCAATGTCTTCTTCAATATAATTTTGCTTTTTGCCACCGTTTTTAATTTTTTTTAAATTGGCCTTTAGTAAACAGCCGTCCCAATGCAGTTTCGAAGTTCGTATTCGTAATGGTTAGGTTCCGAACTTGACTCGATAAAGTTTTAATGGTTATCGCATATTGACTTTGCTGTGCTTTTAGCAAAACAATTTCATGCTGCAATGTACCTCTTGTAAGGACCACTTTTGCCACGATCAAAACCGGCCCTCAAAATTTAACGGCCCTCACAATTCAGCGGCTCCACAGATCAACGGCCCTCGCAATTCAGCGGCCCCACAATTCAACGGCCCCACAACACAGGCCTACGCTACCTCACCAAACTGGCCCTACTACAAGCGGCCTATCATACTAGCGCCCATAGCAGCGCCCCTGCTCAAACACAACACAACGCGATTCAACTATCGCAACAACAACAACACATGCCACCGTCAATACATGGCAAAATGCTCAAATTAGCAACAACACACACACCAGCATGCATAATCGCTATATGCCCAAGATGACAACAGCAGCTGCATCAACTATACGAAGCGCCGCTAAATCACGCCACTTGGTGCACGTGGGCCTGATACCCAGGTACAGTCACTTCAAAACATAGTTACCATTTAAACATTTATTATTACTCTTATTCTGTTTACTACTAATAGTAAACACTTAAATATAAGTATTTAAGCTGTATAAGATAGCTATTAGTTTAAGAAGTAAAACCTTGAATTTATACCTATCATAACGAAACAACATATTTAATACTTTCAAATATTTTGAACTTAACTTTTAAAGATATAAGACTAAACACAATTTATAGTTACTCACCCTGTATCAGACCTTCAGTTCGAGCAGTTACATACTAACATAGCTACATACGTATTTCACCTAGCTGCTAAATAATGTTGAGACAGATAAACAACATATTTAAGTTTCCCCTCAAAATGTCACTTATACTGACATACCGCATAAGCGACACTATGTGTCACACGCATACTGTGCATATTTAAAATTAAATAATAACTTAAACAGCTGCTCGCTCACACAACTGAGCTCGGGTCTAGCCATCTCGTTTAAGTTAAAATTAAATATAATTGTATGCGTCGCATGACGTTGGTGCTAGCCACCACTTAGTCTAAGTTGAGAGTTTGAAATAGAGAGTCGAACGAGAGATATCAAAGGGAGCAGACATCTTTTACTTGGAGCTGTAAATAGTCAAAAGTATTCTTTTAACCTGTCAGGAAACAGGTCGGACGGATAACCGACACCAAAACGGTAAGGAAATCCAATCACACCCAATCCTAATCCTGACCATTGCGCTGACCAGAACATCGAATTTGAAGGTTGCCTAACCTAACCTTTGTGCTGTAACAGAGCATCGAATTTGAAGGTTGCGTCCTGCAAATCTCTGCAAACTTTGTTTCACACACACACACATCCTCAATCCTAATCCTGGCCATTGCGCTGAACAGAACTACGAACTTGAAGGTTGTGCCCTGCGAATTCTGTCACGCACCCTCCCATCTCTATACGAAAATACCTCACTCGAAACCCTGTGCAAACTGCACACTTCAAGCCATCATACAACGTTTATAATCAACTTTAACAAAAAAAATTAAAATAAAAGATTGCGGGACTCTACAAACCATCACACAACATTATTAATCAACTTTAACAAAAATTAAAATAAAAGATAGCGGGATGCTGCAAACCATCACACAACATTATTAATCAACTTTAATAAAATTAAAATAAAAGATAACGGGATGCTACAAACCATCGCATAACGTTATTAATCAACTTTAACAAAAATTAAAATAAAATATAAGGCCCAACCAAAATAGACGAAACGAGACGATAGCATTTTGACGAACGTCTGCACTCGTTACGGATGTTTAAGGATTTAACCCAAAATGAAAAGATTTGCTCAACTCGTCTGAAACAGCTGATCAGTAGGCAATCGAGTATTATTTATTTATATTGTGCATTTTGTAATTTTTAATAAAGATTTGTGAAAAATTAGTGAAATAATGGCGAAGTTGGAACAAATTGATGAAAATAAAATAAAAACGCACTCTGCACAGCTGTTGTTGACGAGTTGCCATGCTAGCAGTTCGGTTCTTATGGAACAATACGTCTTGTCAAACTGTTTCGTTTAGTTTCGTTCAGTTACGTTTGCTCATTTTGGGTAACAACACTAATATGTATTTAATCGAACACTTACGTTTTTACTCGTTACGGAAAAAAGCGTCTATTTTGATTGGGCCTATAGAGGGATGCTACAAATTATCACACAACATTTATAATTAACTTTAACGAAAATTAAAATAAAAGACAGAGGGATGCTACAACTACTGAATTAACATATCAGCAAAATCGCGTGGCACACCCAAGAAAAGCAAATTCAACAAATCAACATAAATCAAATATAGCGAGACGCTACATTTCATCACACAAGCGAACTACTACAGTGGGCATAAGCAAACTCCATCAACTCGTAACCACAGTCAACGACTCTACGGACGTCACACCAAAACCATCCAACTCGTTGCTTGAGCCAACGAGTATAATCATCATAACTGGAATCAACTGTGTCACTGCCATAACATGATCCGAACTTCCTGAATCCACCATCTTCGAAAGGACGAGCTTAACTCGTATAATAAGGAGTTAAACTTGGACGACACTGGCACCGTCGAGGAGCAACGCAAAAAATTTAAAGCGTTCGTACATGAAGGTGCGTACCCAGACGGAGTTGTAACCCGGCTCCAAGAACTTGAAGCCAAACATACGAGAGTCACATCTCCCGGGATCGGGATAACCGAGCAAATCACCATTCTCGTAGCACCTCAGTATGAAGGTCCGATCTACCGATCGGCCCAGCCCGCCGTTATCGACCAGGTAAGGAAGTGGTCGGTCAAGTTCGATGGCAACCAAGACCCCATCGGATTTGTTGAGCAGATAGAGGAACTGGCCGAAGTGTATGGCATCCAGCTACATTTCATACCACGCACTATGCCTGAGCAAAGCGCCAATTTGGTACCGGAACAATAAGAAACCATGGGACGAATGGTCTTAGTTCAAAGCAGACTTTCTGTGATTTTTCCTGTCACCACGGTACATAAAACAATTGGAGGACGATGTGCGACGACGCTTTCAACGACCGCAGGAGAAATTTAAAGATAACCTCCTACACAACAAGTACGACACCTACACAACAAGTACGTCACAGGACCGATCCCGTATCATATGAGCATCTGCTACACTCGAAAGGGACCTGAAGCACGTACTTGCACAACAAAAAGAAACACAACAGCATTCCACGTCCGTCACGTGCCCCTACAACTTTATTGCAACAAAACAGCATGCGGACAGCAGCTTTACAGCCATAAAACAACACCGCATACCATGCCCAGCCATGTCATCATATAACATTAATAAACCTCATCAAACAGCAAAACCGTCAAAACAAGCACCAGCTGCTCTGAAAGTAGCCGACAAATGCTCTCGTCTGCACAGCAGACATACACCATGTGTCAAACGCTGCCGAATATGGTAATTGCATCAAAATGCAAGCACCAAATCTTCAACAAACGCCAAACTCAAATCGTCTACAAACGCTCAGCAAAGGTCAACCGCTAAAGGCGACCTCGCCGTCAAAATACGGCCAACAGGTGATAAAACGGTTCATCGTAGTAACTATAAACCAAGGCCAACATTGGTTCGTGGTCATCATCTGCGCTGTAGCTACCACCGCACAGAAGTCATGTTCTACCACGCAACCCTTACTACAGCAATCAGCACCGCCAGCGATGCTACTTTTCGATTCACTTGCACACACCGACCACTCACACGTATTTGCGCCAATTTGTGATTATCTCACCCAAGAGATGCGCGCGAAACATCCGGAGCAAAATCACTTTTCGTTCAACGCAGAGAACCTGCCAGGTCAGAGGATGATAGTGCCCCAACAACAAAACTTGACCGACTGCGGTCTCTATACCTTACAGTTTGTAGAAAACTTCGTAAAGCACGCCCACTACATTCCGCAAAATCACATCGAGCGCGCCACATGGCTCGCCACCGAACTCGTCACCAACAAAAGGAGGAGAATCAGAGAACTTGTGCAGGAATTGGCCAGCTAGAAATTACCACAAATTCCACTACCAAGTCTACCAACAGACTTCAACGCAACCACAGCCCAGCAAGAATTTTGGAAGCTGCCACAACTCTGCTACACCTCACCAGACGCCATAAATATGCCGTCACTCATGGACGATGACATAACTGCCTTCGAGGTAGTACCCATGCAGCTAGCCGCAGACACAGACTCTGCGCCAACAGACATCGAGACAGCAGCCAGCCTCTGGCCAATATATCAACTCAACGACGAACTCATGGTGACACCATTCATGCCCGCCCCAGACATCCAGCATACTGCTGATCAGCATACCTGGAGCAACTATGCGTCAACCCGCGCGACCAGTCAGGTGATGAAATTAATAGGCTACAGCCAACATACTCCGGCTGGGAAGTAAAACCGGTCCCAAATTTTCTACGAGCCAACAGCCCAACCACTCAACGACGATACAGATCGCCACCACGACACGAACGACGAAAGCCGCCCTGGACCTTGCATAGGTTGACTCATGCAGAATGAAGAGCCCGCTCTCACACCAGGAGACCCATCACAGGTCGAACACACGACCATGACCACATTGAGTGCCACAGAGCCCACCGACGTACAACATATTGGCAATGTATCATCACTAAACGGAAGCCTCCTAATCGAAAGCCACCACGGAATCAACCCAACTTGGCCAGCCAAACTGCAACAGCGAATTCATAATGCTCAAGCACGGCATAAGCCTGGAACCAGAAAGGTCATTAGAACCCTTATCGATAAGGGTTCACAGCGGCTCCACAGATCAACGGCCCTTGCAATTCAGCGGCCCCACATTTCAACGGCCCTCAAAATTGATAGGCCCTCACAACACAGGCATACGATACCTCACCAAACTGGCCCTACTACAAGCGGTCTATCATACTAGCACCCCTGCACAAACACAACACAACGCGACTCAACTATCGCAACAACTACAACACATGCCACCGTCAATACATGTCAAAATGCTGAAGTTAGCAACAACACACACACCAGCATTCATAATCGCTATATACCCAAGATGACAACAGCAGCTACATCAACTATACGAAGCGCCGCTAAATCACGCCACTTGGTATTTATCATTATATTTTTATTTTTTTATCTGTCTGATACCCAGGTACATTCACTTCAAAACATAGTTATCATTTAAACATATATTATTAATCTTATTCTGTTTACTACTAATAGTAAACACTTAAATATAAGTATTTAAGCTGTATAAGATAGCCATTGATTTAAGAAGTAAAACCTTGAATTTATACCTACCATTGTAACGAGCCTCTTGTTGTTACCTTTAGGCTGAGGTATGCTCAGCGGGTTCCAAGGTTCTTGTACAAGAAATAACACTTTGATTTTATTTTCGATTAATATGAATTATTTTATAATTTGTTTGTTCTTTATTATTAGTTTACAATTTTTATTTTCACTCTATACTGCCTGCCTGTTTTCTCAGCTTCCCGTCGTTGGCCCTCGTTGTGTTGTTGCTGCTGCACTCAACAAGCAGGCCTACGAGCCTCGGACGCTGTTGCGGGATGAATACTTAGAGTCGCGATTGACTGTTCAGATCTCTGCGCTGGCTGCCTTTTATAGTCTCCCTCTGACTGCCGTTCTTCGCCTTGTTGGGTTTAGCTCGTCAACAACATCCCGTAACTTTGTATCGTTGTTGACCGCTGCTTGCATTTCAACAAGCATTTTGCTCGTCAACAACGTACCGCAATGTGTGCATTTTGTTGTTGCCATTGTTGTTTAGTTCGTCAACAAGTTGTGCCATCTGCCTTGTCATGCTATCGATATTGCGGTATTCCTGTTCTTAAGAAAATTAAAAGAGAGAGAGCCTATAATTTAAGTTCATGTTGTTTTTTTATTGTTTGTTTTTTTCTTCATGTGAATATAAGTGTGTGTGTGTGTATATAAAAAAACTTAATTAAAGAAATTTTGGTAGTAGCGGTGTTCATCGAGCCACCACTCCGGCGCTGTGACGATACATTTCAACGCCGTTGAAATTGTGCGTCACACTCCCCCTCTACTTTGGTGAGACAGCGGATCCTCACCTCACTTCGTCTGCCGATTTTTATTCGGTAACGCAACCCGTTGACGGTGCGTATCGAGTTGCGCACCTCACCTGGACGTCATCCTACCAACATGGCCTGCACCACATTGGTGATGGCCACCGGATAGTGCTCCTCCTCAACGTCGCTACTATCAATGTGTAGCGCCTCACTCCTGTTTGAGCTACTGCCGCTGCTTTTGTTGTTGTTGTGGTAGTAGCTGTTGGCGTTACTTTCATTGTAGTTGTTGTGACTGTTATTCGAGTTGTTGGTGATGTCGTTGTAGTTGTTAATGATGTTGTTACCGTTGTTACTATTGTTGCTGTTGATGTTGTTGTAGTAGTTACTATAGTTGCTGTTAATGTGGTTGCAGTTGTTATTGTTGATAATTTAGTTGTGGTTGTTGTTATTGTTGTTGTTAATGTTGTTATAATGTTGTTATACAGCTTACGTCGCTGTCCATCCACTCTATAGCCGGTGGTGCTGATGGTGGTAACTCCACAGTTGGTACCCTTTCACCTTCTTCGTCATCCACGACCTCCTGTAGAAAGGTCACCGTGATACGGACCACATTCATACGGTAGTCCGACCAACTCTCCATCTCTTCCTCGACGCGCAAGTCGAACCGGCCCTCAGGTCGGTGCCACTCTTCTTCTTCTTCTTCTCCTTCGGATGCCCAGGAGGGTGCCGGTGGCGCTTCCTCCTCGTTTGGTAGAGTGACGACCTCGTCGTCCGACACCTCCATGCCTGTCTCTGAGAGCAGTTGCCCGATGGACTCCTCCTCGGTCTCGCTGTCGCTAATCTCGATGATCGGTATATCCATATTCATCATTTCTGTGAATTTCAATTAAATTATTTATTTATTTAACTATGAATTTATGTTGGCTCCTGATTGTTGCTTACGTTAAGTGTTTTTTTGTTTGTTAAATTGGTGATGTTAAATTGTGTTGTTTTAAGCTTAAGTTGTTGTAAGTATACTTTTCTTTTTGCGTTTGTTATTTTTGTGGAGGTAATTCTACACTATTAGATTTTGTAATTCAAAGAAACATTTCGATGCCTAATCGGAATGTTACTTTGGTGTTTTTTGAGAGCGCACCAACGCTTGAAAATTTAAATGATTCTAATTTCGGCTGGTGTGCAAAGTTTTATTCTCATATAAATTCTGCCTTTTATTTTCAAAGTATATGGCTTATAAACTATTTTTACACGTATTTTTCTTTAAAATATTTTACCACTATTTCCAAGACTCCTCCTTTAATTCCAATATTTTTTAAATATATTTTAAGAATCGATAATTGACCAATCACTTATAGTTTAATAACCTTTATTATTTTCTCCTCAATTTCAACATTTTCAAACACATTAATTGGTTGGCTCAAATTCATGGCCTTGATTTTAAAGTGTCAAAGGCACTTGTTCAAAACATCGCCTGTTGTTGCTGTGTTGTGTTTTTCTGTGCAATGCACTTGTAACACAACACTCTCGATCGTACTTCAGTTTGTGCGGCGTCTAGCGGTACAAGCTGAAAGGGTGCTAAATGCATTTCGTCAGAATTCTCGCTGCAATTTATTGTGTTTACTTTTACGTTTTTTATGTGTTTAAAAATTAGGAAAATTGTCAACATATTCTGTTGCTGTTTTATCTTTTTACTATTGCCACATGTTAGACAATTGTAGATCATTAAAGTGAAGGTCTTTTTGGGTGGTCGTTTGAATTGTAAAGTGTGTGCATATGTAAGTACACTACACTTTAATGTATATAACACCGCTTGGTCAAAGATCGAATGATCTTTACTGCCGATGTCTTTTCCTTGTGACTTCCTGTCCAGTACATTCATCTTCTGCTCCTGTGTCATAATTCCCTGCATGAACGTACCCTTGACCCTGGGCATGGCACCACTTTGTCTTGGGATTTTATGTCTTCCCTGGTATAATTTGGTATAGTTTCCGCCATTTACCTCTTTTGACGTTTCTTCTTGGTCTCGCCATTTGTTTACGATTTCGGTGCGTGTGTAGACATGTTTTTGCTGATTTTACAAGATCCAGGGAAAAAACAAAAAAAGGTTAGTTTAATGTTAATAAACTTAAATTCACTTATTTATTGTGCATTTTATTAATATTTCATTAATGTTTAATTTAAGCGTCGCTGTCCATTGGTCATGTGTAGGCGGCACCTGCTGGAGTTGCAGCTGGAGCACCTTGCCGGTATTTATCCTGGCACTTATGGACTCGTCGCCCTGGATACTTGCAGGTAAGCTCACAGTGTGTATTTTCTTCAATTTTCCTGAGTGATCGTAATATCCTCATATATCGTGATCGTAATATCTTCTCATTTAGGTTACAACACCGGAATTCCATCTTGTGTGACAGCGATGCCCATGGAATCTTGCTGTTGCTGTCTGTTTCCAACGCCACCGGTACCTGGGAATCTCTGCCACGAGTGGCATGCCGAATATTTTTTTTTCCTAAATAGTGAAATTTAACTTGAATGCTTATGTGATTTTATTTTCAATATCATGATTTATTATGCTGATTTCTGTAATGGTCCAAAATATAAAGGATCCTTCTTGATGAGCGCCGAACGGCGCCGTTCGTGTGTTTTAATTTCCTCTTCCGCGCTTCTGGCGTATCGGTTAGTTGGCATACGGTGGGCCAGGCTTCAAAATTCGCCAGTGGGCTCCAAATTTGGCCTTCGCGTTTTGCGGCAGAGTCTCGGGTGCCGGTTATTTTGACGTTACAGCGCAGCGGCGCTGCCTGTGGATGCGCAGCGGGCGCTATCCCTGTGCCTAATTTTGCTGTGGTAAGTTATAGTGTGGGGAAGGGGTGAAAAATCTCAAGCGTCAAATGGTCGTTTGACAGATAGTAGTAGCGTGGGTTGGCGAACCAACCTTAATGAAAATGTCACTGTCAGAACGCATCCCCAATTTTGACAGATAAGTCAACAATCGTTTCCATTCTCAGGCTTGAATTTGAATTCAAAATTCAACCCAGCAGAGGAAACACTACGACTGATCAACCGGAAGAGTTTTTTCTCATCGGCTCAACCATTAAAACCGTTGTGTTGTGCCCTTGTTTGGTCTGGAATTTGAATGCAAATTCAAACCTGAGCTGGTATTTCAACTCTGAAGCGATTAAATTGATTTGATTTTTTTTTTGTTTTTGCTTGCCTTGGGTGTCTATGTCAGCCGTGGTTAATAAGTGCCTACCTTGTGACATCTTTCAATTTTGCCAGCTGACATGTTGGTTATGCTGAATTAATTGCTTGCTGAAGCCATTTCGATGCATATGCGGCCTGTTTGATTGCAAACATCGCAAAAAAAGGGTTCAAACAAAGTCTCCGACAGTTTGCTCAACCACTCGTGTGCACCGACATTCGGTGTAAGCAGTCATTAAACCATGTTGTATAACCTAGCGTGTTGTACGGTCCGACTTGCCTATGTAAACGAAAATACAACCGGTGGCTGCTGTCAACGAAAAGAGCGATGGCTGGCGTACTTCCGGCCTTTGTCTTTCGTTTCGTTGATGGCTGACCGGTCGAGGCGTACATAAAGTTGTGGGTAAGTTAAAATCTTAATATATAAGAAAAATCTTATATTTTTTCTTCTTCTTACACCCACCACAACAGCAGCACCAGCAGCAGATACTTCAAAAATTTGCACAAAACTCCAACAGCAACAAGAACTGGCATCATTTTGACATTTTTTTTTTTGCCAAACTCGACTTTGCAAAATTAACTTTGTTGAATGCAAGCTTAGTAGTACATAAACTTTTTTTGGCCTGACTTCAGTTTTGAAAAGTTGCTTTAAAAATATTCATTTTAAAACAGCGACAAAGTGTGCGTAAAAAAGTTGTTTTTGCCATAGTAATTGTGTCAAGCAGCATTAACGACTAATACTAAAACAACTTGCATGTAATTTTTAAATATTCAAAGTATGCTTAATTTATAAAAGAAAAAAAAGCAAATAGTTTTGCTTCAGCCGAGTTTTTTTATTTCAACTCAACCTCTACTCCACTTAAAAGTCAATCAAGAACACCATTTACAACAACAACAGCAACAAGCCGCGCCGGTTGCAAATTTACAATTGAAAAGCAATCTTAACTCGTCCTGAAGCGCAGATGTTGTTGCTTGGCTTGGCAACAGGAGAGATTTCAAAGCATGCCTTGCTCATTCAACTTGCAAATCCGCGTTTGCCACAAGGTGATCGTGAAGCTATTACTGCCGTTTAACTTATACATCTGCTCAGCAGCAGCAGCAACAACTGCAAACCTAGGCGGCCTAACCGCACCAACAACAACAGTGCCAGCGGCTACACCAACTATAGCTTTCGGTGGCCTCGTGTAGCGACACTACAAGCAACGGCAACTGCCACCTACTTCTGCACCAGCAGCTACGTTTCGCCTACATCACTACCATGTCAACGGCCAGGAGCCTTCGAACACCATCAACAGCAGCTAACACCAACAACAGCATATAACCTCAACAGCAGCGTCGGCAACTGCTCTCCAGCATCAGCAACTTGCGTGTTTCTCAACAGCAACATAAACGAAAGCACTCGCTTAATGCTGCAACTACAGCAGCAACGTGCACCTCACTGCACGTGTCACCTCTTGGTTACCCAGATCATCACCATCATTCGCTCTAAAAACCACAGCCGCGACAACAACATACAACTGCAGCACCGAATACAAACAACAACTGAAGGCGTAAAATTAAAGAAAAAAGAAAAGCAAAAGAGAAATATGGGATATTTTCTAACATTCCTGTAAGTGAATCTCTCCCTGTTTATGTAGTTTATCAATATAAAGAATTTGTATACATATTCATATAGCTTCATATCAAAATATAATAATCTGCTTATTATTTAAAGAAAAAAAAACAACAAGTACTCAATACACTTTAAAATCAGTTCACTAAGTAATTGAATATTTAGATTTTTATTCAAAACGGTCAATGCAAGTTTTTTCTCAATATTATTACCAAAATCAAGTGTCTTATATACTTTTGACACATACATGTATTTATATAGTTATAAGACTGTCAGTTTGGTATAGCTAAAATGTTATAGCTATACACGGTTACCATTCTACAAAAAAAAATTAAGCTGGTAATATTATTCAAAGCTGTAATAAATTAAAAGATATTTTAAGAAAAAATAATAAAAAAAAACTATGCCCAGTTTCAACACTAATAGGCAACTAAAACAAAGCTAAAACTATAGTAATTAAGCGCAATCTTAACCTAAAATAAAACTTACTTAAATTAAACCAATAAAAAAAAATACAATTTATAATTAATCCGAACTAAACGAAACGTAAGCCAAACCAATAATTTTCTAAGCGTTGGGAAAAAATGTAATATAAAATAAACAAAAATTGGTACTAAACGTAATAGAGAATTTTTTTTATATAAACTAAACAAGAAAAGAATTAAACGTAATCGAAACTAATATATTGAACATAAACTAAACAAGATACGAATTAAACGTAATCAGAACTAATATATTGAACAGAAACTAAACAAAACAAAAAATACGAATTAAACGTAATCGATACTAAAATAAATTTAACAGAAACTAAACAAAAAAAAAATACGAATTAAACATACTCGAAATAAAAATAAATATATCTACATATACTAATATAAAAATAACTCAAACTTAAAATATTAGTTTTCAAAATACACTAAGCTGAAAATAATTCTAACTTAAAAATAAATTTCCTTTTTCAAAATGCATTGTTTCAAACTTAAAAATAAATTTTCTTTTCCAAAATACATTAAGTTGAAATTGTTTCAAACTTAAAAATAAGTTTTCTTTTTCAAAATGCATTAAGTTGAAATTGTTTCAAACTTAAAAATAAATTTTCTTTTTCAAAATGCATTAAGTTGAAATTGTTTCAAACTTAAAAATAAATTTTCTTTTTCAAAATGCATTAAGTTGAAATTGTTTCAAACTTAAAAATAAATTTTTTTTTCAAAATACACTAAATTGAAAATAATTTCCAACTTGAAATTAATATTAATAAATACAAGAAGTTGGAAATAATTTCCAACTTAAAATTAATATTTTTCAACATATACTTAAGTTGAAAAGGATTCAAACTAAAAAAAAAATATTTTTTTTATTGACATGCACAAAAACGAAAATTAATTAAACTTAAACTAACTTATTTTTCGACATATGCTAAAATGAAAATGATTTAAGCTTAAAAATAAGATTTTTCAACATTCACTTAGTTAAAAATAATTCTAGCTTAAAAATATTAATTCTCAACCTACACTAAAATAAAAGTGAGTCAAACTTAAAATAAATATTTTTTCACTTACTAAGTTGAAAACAATTCACGCTTAAAAATATTAGTTTTCGTGTATTGAAACTTAAGTTGAAAATGATTCAAATTTTAAAAATAAATTTTCTTTTTGACATACACTAAGATAGAAACAATTTAAACTTAAAAAGATTAGCTTTTTCATACACATAGTTTAAACTTAAAAACCTTAGTTTTCCCCACGCACTAAGTATAAAATAATACAGACTTTAAAATCTAATTTTTTTTACTTACACTAAAAAAAAAATGAGTCAAACTTACAAACATTTTTTTTTCTTTCGACTTTGTGTAAGTAATATACCACTAATAAAAAGAAAAAGAAATGATTCAAGCTTAAATATTTAAATTTTTTGGTCTTCGTCATACCCTAAGAGGAACATTATTCCAAACTTGTTTTTTTTTCTCGCTGAAAATTTTTTACTTACCTTTAACTTGCCATGGCAATTTAATGTTATGAAATTAAGTTGACTTTCGATAATCATACAATGTAATGAAAACTAAAATGTAGAACCATTGTAAACCAGTATTTAAACAATTCTCAACTTTTTTCAAAATATATATAAAATCCCTTGAAATGGGTAATATGTTAATCCACTAAATTTGTGTAAAATTATTTGGACCTTTGAAAGGTAAGGACATGGTAAGGGACTGCTGCACTTAGGTGCACTACTCGGGTTAATGAAGTCACTTCTCCGTTCATTAACAGGCAGGGCGGGTATAGACTGTGAGGGGAACGAACACCTTCCTCCCTCATACTATACGGTGCATAGAGGCTACTAGTCGATTCGCGTTTTGTTTTGCTTTTTTTTCTCTCTCCCATCCGTTTCCTGTTTTCGCCCATTTGAATTTTAATTCAAATGCTCCTTTTCCGTTTCCTGTTACCGTCCGCATACATTTAACTTGTGCAGATCGCATCCCACGACTTCCTGACGAAGCAACCCCACGACCATTTTCCCTGAGCTAAGCTGAAGCATAGCTAGGTATGCAGACGAACGCTAAGTCAGGAAGTGCCTTGTCATCCGGTTTGCGGATGTCACGACGCTACGAAAAGGATGTTCGGTTCTGTCACAAAAATGGCACCCAACGTGGGGCCCACGACAATATGGATAGCCTTACTCATAAGGTCAAATTATTACTTAACTTCTGACCACCTGAAGTACTCAGTATTTTCATTCAGCCTCAACTTAACTTCCAAAAATTTCCCTTTTTTCGATTTTTTTTATTGCCTCGCGAAAATATCGACTGTCCTAATCGTAAGGTTAAACAAATTTTAAATTCATAACACCTGAATTATATGGTATTTTTGTCTCGCCTCAACACAACTTGTTTTTTTCTTTTTCGCTTTTTTAAAATTTGCATAAGGCATGTTCTGGATTTAGTTCCTGGATTTTTTTTTATCTTACCGAACCTCTGCCAACCAATTGTTCTGCTATTGATAATCTTTTGGATTGTTTCATAATATTATTGTTGTGTTAACCAAAGGTTATTTAAATTGTAATTAGGAATTTATTAACAAATATATGCTTTTGAGATTTTTATCTTCGGATAATTTCGAAGATTTACTCGAGTATATTGAATATAATCTCTTTTCTCGTGGTTTTTGCAATTAAAATTTATATTTGTTGTTTTCATTCCGATTCCGTTAACCGAACGTTTTCTCTATGCACCTGTGCCCTAAGGCTGTAGCGATCCCGCTATGGCCTTGCCGAGTAATGTCCAAAGAATTTTAATTATATCATTATACATTTATATATTTTTTTTTCAATTTTTTTTGCGAGAAATCATTGGATTTCATTTATTCATCACAGCATAAACTGGTTTATGCTATACACAGCTAGTATCGATTAAGATCAGTAAATTTTTTTTATACATCGGCGTTTCTCGCGTGAAATACTTTAGATTTCATTTCTCCTTGACAGCATAATGTGGTTATACGCTGCTGATAAGTTGATCAGTTGACTTCGTTATTGTAAAATTTTTTTTTCATGAAAACCTTTGGGCTTTCATTCCTTTCAACATCATAAAATTTTCAAGGCTTTACTATAAAATACTAATTGATTTCTTTCTATTTCGCATATTGATGCTCTCGTGACATCTGTTGGTTTCCTTTTCGACACTAATTTGATTGAAATTGTTGTTTCAAAATAATTTTGATTGAAAATGTTGTTTCTATTTCCTTTTTGGAAATTTTTCTCGCGAAATATTTCGGTGTCACGTCCCTGTAACTGCACTAATTGTTGTTGCACTGCCTAATATTTATCGATTGAATTTGTATTTAAAATTCGTATTGTTTTCTTGTGAAAACAATTGGGTTTTCATTCCTCTTAAACAGCTTAACTTGCTTATGCTCTAAGTATACCTTATTATTTGGTTTTTGATTATTTTTCCAACCATTTCTCTTGGTTCCGCTAATTGGTCGTTTCCACTCAGCTATAACAGCATTAAGTTATTTATGCTATATTGGTAAATTTTTAAGTGATTTTTACTGACTTCTGTTCACGTTCCGCCAGATTGGTGGGCTCCTCTCGGCTATAAAAGCTTAAAAATTATTCATGCTATACATTAATATTATTGATTGATTGTTTTTAATTTTCTTTATTTTTTTTTTGCGATGCCTGTAACGCAAAGTACAGAAGACCTGCTAGGGGTGGGTAATCCTCCCAACGATGCCAGTTTTGCCGTGTGCAATGAAACCATTCAACCTACGGATGAAGTGGTTGAGACCTCGTGCAATCATTGCTTCCATGCACTGTGTTTGCAGACGTGGCCAGAAACCAACAAGGCATGTCCGGTTTGTCGGTTGGCATTGGTTCCGGCAGTTGAAGTCCTTCTCCGGCGAAACCAAAGTACATCAAATCGTTGCCGACTCATTAGGCCAACTCCGAATGGAGATAAGCTCTATCATTTCTACCGAGCTTCAAGCGATGCTGAGTAACTTGAACATTGGAATGGCCACAAGTTCTGCCTGAAGAAGCTCAGAGGCCTGTACCTCCTTCATCAGCCCGGCGTCGAGCGAATCCTCCTCTTCCCGGTAGCGATAGAGACCCTGGTTCTAAAAAGCAAATTTCTAACGTGGTGCGAAATTGGCACTCCTGATGACATTTCCGTCGATAAATTTATTTATCGAATTAATACCCTGACTTCTCTGCACCTTAATGGTAATTTCTCGGTTTTGTGCGAACACGTGCACTCTCTTTTTGAAGGCAAAGCTCACCAGTGGTTTTGGCGATATCATCGCAATACCGATGAGTTTGAATGGTTTGACCTCTGCGATGCTCTGCGGCACCAGTTCTAAGATTATACCTCAGACTTTGATATTCAAGACGACATACGACGACGAAAACAAAAGCATCTAAAATTTTTCATGATTTTCTTGACTCAATTTTATGCTTAAGTGATAGACTCAGACATCCAATGTGCAAATCTGAGTTGGTAGAAACAGTTATAAAAAATATACGACCGGACTTACGTCATGAATAACTGCACCTTGACATTCGCAGCATTGCCATACTACGTCGTGAGGTTAATTTTTCGAGGACGTTCGCCTTAATAATAGTGTACCTCCTAGACATGCTGTTTCTCGTCGGCAGTTATTTGAGTTATCTCATGATAATTCTCAGAGTTTAAATGAAGTAGAAATAGACCTCGCTAAACAAGAAATCAATGCGCTAGATATCAATAAGTTGAAATGCTGGAATTGCGACGAAGTTGGGCCTCAGATATCAAGATTGCCTCAAAGCTAGGCGAATTTTTTGTTACGGCTGTGGAGCTGTTGACACTTACAAACCAAGTTGTCAAAAGTGTCCGTGAAGGCAGAAAGCTTCAAACCGGATTTTTGTCGCGAGTCGAGCAGACCCCAATTAAATCGTCCTCGGATGTAACTCCAACTAAACTTTTATTTAAATCCGATATTTCAACCTCCTTGTCTGCCTGGACAAAAACTGCGATAGACCTTCTGGTTGATTCTCAACCTCTACCTTCTACCATCAAACCGTACCATGTTCGAATTGTTGAATATCGCAAAATTCGCTATATAATTTTTGGAACTTCTGCTGTCAGGCGTCCTTCAGGTCGTTCTTCGGAACGTATTCGCTCATTTTGGAAACGCATAAAATCCTTACGCAATTGTGTTGTCTCAGCCATAGTCTATCAAGGCTCCAATATTCGGCCTTATACTAACCTTCTTATTGGAAAAATAAATTCCTTTCTCTTTTGGATAGTGGTGCTACGAAGAGTTGCATTGGTGGAAGTCTGGCTCAAGTACTTCTCTCTGACTCTACAAAAAAACTGATTAAATTAAGAGGCAATGTTCGAACAGCGGACGGTCAACAACAACAGATCGTGGGTTCGATTAGTCTTCCGATAACCTTCCATAAATATACAAAAAATTTAAATTTCTTGATTGTTCCTTCTATCGTCCAAGACGTGATTTGCGGAATGGATTTCTGGAATTTGTTTGAGCTAAAAATTCAGCTAGTTCCGACCGTGAGCGAACTTTCTGCTTTTGAAATAGATATAAATAGCGTTCAGTTAAATGCTCTCCAGCGTAGAATGCTTGATTCCACTATAGCAGCCTTTCCTTCTTTGGAAAGAGAACAGCTATGGAAAAGCTTCTGTGTCAGGAAATTGACCGAATGCTAGAACTAGGGGTCATCAAAGAAGCAGAAAGTTCACCCTGGTCTTCTTCCGGTGTTTTAATTGTTAAGCCTGGAAAGGTTCGTTTTTGTATTGATTTGAGAAAACTCAATGAGGTGACGGTTAAGGATGCTTATCCTATTCCAATCATTGATGGTTTGCTTTCTCGTCTGTCTCCCGTGCATATCATTTCAAAGATCGACCTTAAAGATGCCTTTTGGCAAATCAAATTATCCAAAGATTCTTGTCCTAAAACGGCGTTTACGATACCCAATCGACCATTGTATCAGTTCACGCGTATGCCTTTTGGCTTGTGCAATGCACCACAAACAATGTGTCGATTGATGGACAAGCTGATTCCATACAATCTCAAAACTCGCGTCTTTGTTTATTTGGACGACCTGTTGGTCGTATCCCAGTCACTAGAAGAACACATAGTGCACTTGTCAGAAGTTGTTTCTTGCCTAAGAAAAGCCGGTTTGACAATTAATGTCAATAAAAGTCAGTTTGGTCTCAATAAGGTCAAGTATCTTGGTTTTGTAGTGGGAAATGGTTCGCTTGCTCGGTACAGGATATCCCGTTCCTAGAACAGTTCGTCAAATTCGCCAATTCCTAGTAATGACTCGGTGGTACCCTCGATTTGTGTCTGATTATGCAGCTGTTATTTTTCACCTTACCGAACTCCTAACGAAAAAGAAAACCTTCACGTGGAACCCTCCGGCTCAAGAAGCTTCTGAAGCCATCAAAGCTAAATTGACGACAGCTTCTATCCTCGTGCATCCTGACTACACTAGGCCGTTTATCGTGCAGTGCGACGCCAGCCAGTGCGGTGTTGGTGGTTTTTTAGCGCAAGTTGATGAGAATGGAGACGAAAGGCCCATTGCTTTTATGTCTCATAAACTCAACAAAGCGCAAAGAAACTATACCGTCACTGAGTTGGAATATTTAGCCGTAGCTAGCGATAAAAAAATTTTGTGCCTACATTGAAGGGCACGACTTTAAGGTAGCAACCGACCACGCAAGCCTGAAATGGCTGATGCGTCAAAAAGACTTAAGCGGAAAACTAGCTCGATGGGCGCTGAAAATCCAAGGGTTTAATTTTTGATTGAGCACCGAAAAGGTAGCGAGAATGTAGTTTCGGATGCTTTGTCTCGGTCTTTTGAACCGGGTGACCCTGAATCTGCCGTGGCTGTTTTTAAAATAAAAACTTTACCTGAAATAGATCTTGAGTCTTTACACTTCAATTCAGACGAATACCGAAAATTCAGAGAAAAGTTGGCTATATCGCCTTTGCCAGATTATAAAATCATTGACGATTATGTTTACCGTCGTTTCGAATTTGAATCAGAAACTACCGATCCTTCACGTGCTTGGATATTGCTTGTTCCTGCCGAATTGCGAGAAAGTGTAATCTATGCCTCTCATGATACTCCATCTTCTGCTCATGGTGTCATAGCCAAGACGCTTGATCGCATCCGTCGTTACTTTTACTGGCCAGGTCTGGTTGCACAAGTATGAAATTATGTATTGAGTTGTGAGTTATGCAAAACTTCAAAGTCACCTACACATATCCTTCGTCCACCTATGGGTCAAATGACCGAATCGGAACGTTGTTAAACAAAAACTCTGCAACGCCTATGATGTGCTGACTGATGTAGAGGAAAAAACGCAAAGCACGTATCATGCGAAAGATATTTGGTAGCGGTTAGTTGGAATTCTTCTTTTATGTTGTTCTCGCAGGAAAAGCTTTTGGGTACGGTTGGGATATACGTGTTGGTATCGAACAGTTGTTGTGCTTAGTTCACTACAAATAGACTGCTTGCACTCCTGATTTTTTTTCTCTGTCTTGACGACCATGGGTAAACTGAATTAATTTGGAAAGCTAAAAGTTATACACCCTTTTCAGACACTTGTCCGCAGCTGGCTTTGTCAAGCATCTGTTTTGTGGGGGGTGAAAAATCTCAAGCGTCAAATGGTCGTTTGACAGATAGTAGTAGCGTGGGTTGGCGAACCAACCTTAATGAAAATGTCACTGTCAGAACGCATCCCCAATTTTGACAGCTAAGTCGACAGTTGTTTCCATGCTCAGGCTTGAATTCGAATTCAAAATTCAAGTCAGCAGAGGAAACACTACGACTGATCAACCGGGAGAGTTTTTTCTCATCGGCTCAACCATTAAAACCGTTGTGTTGTGCCCTTGTTTGGCCTGGAATTTGAATTCAAATTCAAACCTGAGCTGGGATTTTAACTCTGTAGCGATTAAATTGATTTCATGTTTTTTTTTTGTTTTTGCTTGCCTTGGGTGTCTATGTCAGCCGTGGTTAATAAGTGCCTACCTTGTGACATCTTTCAATTTTGCCAGCTGACATGTTGGTTATGCTGAATTAATTGCTTGCTGAAGCCATTTCGATGTATATGCGGCCCGTTTGATTACAAACATCGCAAATAAAGGGTTCAAACACAGTGTCCGACAGTTTGCGCAAACACTCGTGTGCACCGACATTCGGTGTAAGCAGTCATTAAACCATGTTGTATAACCTAGCATGTTGTACGGTCAGACTTGCCTATGTAAACGAAAATACAACCGGTGGCTGCTGTCAACGAAAAGAGCGATGGCTGGCGAACTTACGGCCTCTGTCTTTCTTTCGTTGATGGCTGGCCGGTCGAGGCGTACATAAAGTTGTGGGTAAGTTAAAATCTTAATATATAAGAAAAATCTTATATTTTTTCTTCTTCTTACACCCACCACAACAGCAGCACCAGCAGCAGATACTTCAAAAATTTGCACAAAACTCCAACAGCAACAAGAACTGGCATCATTTTGGCGATATTTTTGCCAAACTCGAATTGGCAACAATATTTTATTAAATAAGTGACGCAATATGTGGCGAACAAATGCTGGGTTTGAAAATGCAAAAATTAACTTTGTTGAATGCAAGCTTAGTACATAAACTATTTTTGGCCTGACTTCAGTTTTGAAAAGTTGCTTTAAAAATATTCATTTTAAAACAGCGACAAAGTGTACGTAAAAAAGTTGTTTTTGCCATAGTAATTGTGTCAAGCAGCATTAACGACTACTACTAAAACAACTTACATGTAATTTTTAAATATTCAAAGTATGCTTAATTTGTAAAAGAAAAAAAACAAATAGTTTTGCTTCAGCCGAGTTGTTTTATTTCAACTCAACCTCTACATCTGCTCAGCAGCAGCAGCAACAACTGCAAACCTTGGTGGCCTAACCGCACCAATAACAACAGCGCCAGCGTCACCAACCGCACCAACTATAGCTTTCGGTGGCTTCGTGTAGCGATACTACAAGCAACGGCAACTGCCACCTACTTCTGCACCAGTAGCTACGTTTCGCCTACGTCACTACCATGTCAACGGCCAGGAGCCCTCCAACACCATCAACAGCAGCTAACAGCATATAACCTCAACAGCAGCTAACTACTACAACAGCAGTGTAGGCAACTGCTCTCCGGCGTGGCTGATGCATCAGCAACTTGTGTGTTTCTCAACAGCAACATAAACGAAAGCACTCGCTTAATGCTGCAACTACAGCAACAACGTGCACCTCACTGCAGGAGCAACCCCATCTCAGGACCACTATCATCCTCTCGGTTACCCAGATCATCACCATCATTCGCTTTAAAAACCACAGCCGCGACAACAACATACAACTGCAGCACCGAGTACAAACAACAACTGAAGGCGTAAAATTAACGAAAAAAGAAAAGCAAAAGAGAAATATGGGATATTTTCTAACATTCCTGTAAGTGAATCTCTCCCTGTTTATGTAGTTTATCAATATATAGAATTTATATACATATTCATATAGCTTCATATCAAAATATAATAATCTGCTTATTATTTAAAGAAAAAAAAACAACAAGTACTCAATATACTTTAAAATCGGTTCAATAAGTAATTGAATATTTAGATTTTTATTCAAAACGGTCAATGCAAGTTTTTTTTCTCAATATTATTACCAAAATCAAGTGTCTTATATACTTTTGACACATACATATATTTATACAGTTATATGACTGTCAGTTTGCTTTAAAATTTTATAGCTATACACGGTTACCATTCTACAAAAAAAATTTAAGCTGGTAATGTTATTCAAAGTAGTAATCTAAATTAAAAGATATCTTAAGAAAAAAAATAAAAAAAAAACTACGCCCAATTTCAACACCAATAGGCAACTAAAACAAAGCTAAAACTAAAGTAATTAAGCGCAATCTTAACATAAAATAAAACTTACTTAAATGAAACTTTAATTATTAATAAATAATCAAATATATCGACATATACTTATATAAGAATAACTCAAATTTAAAATATTAGTTTTCAAAATACACTAAGTTCAAAATAATTCTAACTTAAAAATAAATTTCCTTTTTCAAAATGCATTAAGTTGAAATTGTTTCAAACTTAAAAATAAATTTTCTTTTTCAAAATACACTAAGTTGAAAATATTTTCCAAATTTCAAATTTAACTTGAAATTCATATTTTTTAACATACGCTAAGTTGAATATGATTTAAATTAAAAAATAAATTTTCTTGATGCGATCTACACTAAGTTGAATATTATTCAAACTTAAATTTATTTTTTTTATACAAGAAGTTGGAAATAATTTCCAACTTAAAATTAATATTTTTCAACATACACTTAAGTTGAAAAGGATTCAAACTAAAAAAAAAATATTTTTTTTATTGACATGCACAAAAACGAAAATGAATTAAACTTAAACTACCTTATTTTGCTTAAAATGATTTAAGTTTAAAAATAAGATTTTTCAACATTCACTTAGTTAAAAATAATTCTAAAAAAACCTTAGTTTTCCCCACGCACTAAGTATAAAATAATACAGACTTTAAAATCTAATTTTTTTTACTTACACTAAAAAAAAAAATAAAAATGAGTCAAACCTACAAACATTTTTTTTCTTTCGACTTACACAAAAATAATAAAAAGAAAAAGAAATGATTCAAGCTTAAATATTTAATTTTTTTGGTCTTCGTCATACCCTAAGAGGAACATTATTCCAAACTTGTTTTTTTTTTCTCGCTGAAAATTTTTTACTTACCTTTAACTTGCCATGGCAATTTAATGTTATGAAATTAAGTTGACTTTCGATAATCATACAATGTAATGAAAACTAAAATGTAGAACCATTTTAAAGCAGTATTTAAACAATTCTCAACTTTTGTCAAAATATATATAAAATCCCTTGAAATGGGTAATATGTTAATCCACTAAATTTGTAAAAAATTCTTTGGACCGTTGAAAGGTAAGGACATGGTAAGAGACTGCTGCACTTAGGTGCACTACTCGGGTTACTGAAGTCACTTCTCCGTTCATTAACAGGCAGGGCGGGTATAGACTATGAGGGGAATGAACACCTTCCTCCCTCATACTATACGGTGCATAGAGGCTACGAGTCGATTCGCGTTTTGTTTTGCTTTTTTTTTCTCTCTCCCACCCGTTTCCTGTTTCCGCTCATTTGAATTTTAATTCAAATGTTCCTTTTCCGTTTCCTGTTACCGTCTACATACATTTAACTTGTGCAGATCGCATCCCACGACTTCCTGACGAAGCAACCCCATGACCATTTTCCCTGAGCTAAGCTGAAGCATAGTTAGGTATGCAGACGCCCGCTAAGTCAGGAAGTACCTTGGCATCCGGTTTGCGGATGTCATGACGCTACGAGGTGGATGTTCGGTTCTGTCACAATAGGTAAGTCAATAATCTTTTGAAATTTTTTTATGCAGCGACGTTGCTGCAACATTGGTGTCTCCGCATGGAATCCTTGGTTTAGTGCGCGGCTCTGTTGCGTCACCTATGACCTGCTTCTACTGCGCTGCATCTTGCGTAGCTGGTGCGCAGCTTGTGCCAGTGGGGCTGCAACGTCGGCACAGTTAGCACAGGTGCTGCTGTGATATCTGCTGACGCGGGTTTTGCCGCGGTCTCAGTTGACGCGGGTGATCATGCAACGTCCTGCTCTGCTGCAGACTGTTGACGCAGGTCTCGCTGTAAGCATTATTAATTAATTTGCCAGCTTCAGATTTCAATTTTTTTTTTATTTGACGTCATGCCGTATGGCCTTTTCTTATGACGTAACAGACTTTCGTCTTTCATTGGGATCTTTCGTGTGGGTGATGCCACGTTAGGTTTCTTTCGTGTGGATGAAGCCACATAAAATCTCAGTTTTTTATGTGGATGTCGCTACAGGTCTCAGTTTTTCGTGTAGTTAATGCCACAGGTTCCAGTTGTTAACGCAGGTGGTGCTGCTCATAAATCTCAGTTTTTGTGTGGGTGTCACCACTGGTCTCATTTTTTCGTGTGGTTGATGCCACAGGTTCCAGTTGTAAACGCAGGTGGTGCTGCGCATAAAAAAATCTACGTCACACTTGTTCGTCGTCAGTCTGAAATAGTTTCAGTTGACTGAAGTGTGCAGTTTTCGTTCGGGTTTCACCTTGGCGCTTAACGCGCACTATCACTGGTGATATAAAATCCATTATTTTGTATGGCCCATCGAATTTTGACGCCAATTTTTCCGCAAAAATTATCAATTGCCTTTGAAAGGTGGTGTTGTTTGATAAGCACAACTTCTCCAATCTTCGGCCTCCAGTTTCGTCTTCGCAGATTGTAATGGCGGGCTTGATCCTGTGCCGCTCTTTCTAGATTTCGACGTACAATCTCGATAATCTCTTTAAGTTTAATTCTTTGTTCTGATGCAGTTTGTGGTTCTTGTCCTGTGCCAAATGTACTTTCGTCGTAGAGTGTTTTTGGCAACCTTAACTCTCTTCCTCGTATTAGAAAGGCTGGGCTGTAGCCTGTGGTTTCTGAGACTCTCGTGTTCATCGCCAGCGCAATTTCCGGCGGTAACTCGTCCTAAACTTTTTGGTCCGCACCGGTGAATTGGGCTATCATCGTCTGTATTGTCCTGTTTGCTCTTTCCGTCTGGTTTTCCTGGGGTGTGTACGGTGCAGTGAATTGGTGCTTCACACCTAGCTCTGTTAAAAACTTTTTGAATGCTCGACTCGTGAATTGAGCGCCATTGTCCATTACAAGGACCTTTGGGACGCCAAATCGTGCTGAAATACGATCCCGAATGCGCGTTGCCTTACGGAGAGGGATCACTTCAATCCATTTCGAGAATTTGTCGAATAATACCAGGAGCATTGTGTTGCCATGCTTCGATCGGGGTAGCGGTCCTACGAAATCAGCGCACAAGATTTACTACGGTTCCTCCGCAATTTGGGTAAGCATTTTACCAGCGAGACTCTGTTGGTTTGGCTTGTAGCGTTGGCATGATTCGCAGCGACGCACATATCGACCGATATCACGGAACATGCCTGGTCAATAGTACCTATTGGATGTTCTCGCAATCGTTTTCCGTATTCCTAAATGGCCGGCGTACGGGCTATCATAGTTCTCTTTGAGTACTCTTTCTCTTGAAAAGGTGAAACACAATCTTCATCACTTTCTTTCTCTTGAAACACAATCTTCATCACTTGCTTGACTTGCTATATACCGGTACATTTGCCCATCTTCGACGCCATAGTCTGGGAACTTCTCAGGGTTATCCAAAACTTATTGCATCTTCTTGTGTATCCAGTTGCATGTTTCTTCTTGCGTTTCATTCATATCTGTTTTCCGCAACGTCTCTAATGGCTGTCGTGATAAGGCGTCGGCGTCTACGTTGAGTTTTCCTTTGCGATACTGGATATCAAAAGTATGTTGCTGCAGTTCCAACGCCCATCTGGCGATATGACCGGATGGACTCTCGATCGAGTTCAACCATTTCAACGACAAATGGTCTGTTATTACCGTGAATTTTTAACCCTCGAGATAGGGCCGCATCTTCCGGATTGCCCACACTACACTCTGGTCGAAATCAGTGATCTAGCATAAGAAAATCAAAAGTTTCGACGTTCAAAATCTACTGAAATTTGATTTCCAGCCGATAACTAACTGCTCATTTAGTAAATCGATAATTTCCAAATTGATAAATTTGCTTTAATTGATCAACTGTGAGCTTTCAAACACAACCTATGTTAAAACAGCTGTGACAAAAACATTTTGCCGCCTTTTTACATGTGTGCAGATTGTACTAAAAAATTGTGAAGAATCTTATTCCAAAATTGTTTGTTTTGGTTTTTGTAACAGTCAAAGGTATGTAGTTAGTAGAATTCAACAACATTGTTAACTCCTTTTTTGAGACCGAACTTGAATATCTGTAAAGCAAAACTTATTTCGGAGGTATTTCGAGGTAAAAAGACTGTTATTTTATGTTAATATGTTTTGTCTACTTTGTGAAATGTCTAACATCTGCTGCGTTGACTCGCGTCTTCTGACTCTGTTTTAATTTTTAGGCAGCATGTCGGTCTCCAAACGCTCCCTTTTTTCAGTATGGTACGGTGACGCTAAAAAAAATTGTCAGCACTGATGGAGTCTGTTTTTTCGAATGTTATTGAGAAATCAAACTGCACTGAGGAGAAGTACAATTTAATTATTAAACAAATGACAAATTTTTGCACAGGGGTGACTGCAAAGTGGCGAGCATGCCATAGGAATTGTAAACGGTTCGAGGATAAATACAAAGTTTGTTTGGCTAAGACTTAGTTCTTGTATGTTCTTCTGAAAATGCTCAAAAAAGAGCAGGTAGAAAACAAAAGGAAATTGCTGATTGCCACGTAAAATATCAGAACACCAAAGTTTCGAAACTTTTCGCAGGCAATACATGCAATGAACTAATGACAGCGACTCGCGTCAGCTTATACAAAGCTGGAAAATGGAGTGCATCGCAAGTTGTTTCAATGCTAGGCACTGATTCCGATGCGTCTACAAAAATAAAAAGAAGTCTTGAATTAAATCAACATCTCCCTATCAAGTATACGCCAGAGGAAGCGTTGGCTCTGTATATTGATGGAGGGTTTACCAAAAATTCATATCAACTCATGCAATCTGGTGCAAAAGCTCGCAATAGTGATATATACCCAACATACGATATTATGCTAGCCGCCAAAAAGAGGCGAAAAATGTTGTGCTGAAGTTTTCTTGCAAGAACTACTGGATCACACAATTAAAAGAATTATTGAAGCCCACCCGGAGGCATTCAGCCAAAAATCTGTTAATGAAAAGAATTATGAACATCCAACTGTCATTTATAAATGGGGATGCAATGGGAGTTCAGGGCACGCAACGTATTGGCAAAGATTTACCAATTCTGAGTACAATATGGTAGATGAACATTTTTTTGCAGTTTGTATTGTGCCACTACAAGTACAATGGCGTAGCAGCATACTCTGGAAAAATCCGCGGCCTTCTTTAACTCGGTATTGCAGACCTCTCAAAATAATGTTTGCAAAAGAGTCCGCAGATTTGATTCGTGCCGAGATTGAAAAAATTAAATTACAAATTATAAAACTTGAGCCTGTGAAATGTATACTGTTTTCAAGTTCAACACAACTTGCATCTTACAATGATTGATGGCAAAGTGTTTAGCGTAATTGCAGAGACTTCCTCGCAAACATGCCGAATTTGTAAGGCATCGCCGAAAATTATGAATGACCTTGATCACATTATGAGCTTGCCGAGTAACGAAGATTTGCTTCAATTCGGACTGTCGACCTTACATGCATGGATTTGCTGTTTCGAGTGTATATTACATGTAGGATATAGACTACCAATCAAAAAGTGGCAGGTCCGTGGCTTGGACAAGATAGTAGTCATCCAAAGAAAAGCAGAGATCCAAGATAGATTTAGAGTTGAAATAGCATTATTGGTGGATATACCAATGCAAGGTTCCGGCAACACGAACAGTGCCAATACAACTCGAAGGTTTTTTGAACACCATGAACTGTCTGCTCAAATAGCCGGCGTACATGTAAATCTAATTCAAAAACTAGGTGTGATTTTACGCTCTATGGCCTCCGGATACGCGGTAAATATTTGCAGATTTCGTGAGTACGCCTTAAAAACCGCAAAGATATTTGTAAATGAATATCCATGGTTCTACATGCCTAGCTCGGTTCATAAGATATTGATTCACGGAGCTGATATAATTAAATGTGTACCACTTCCTATTGGTATAATGTCGGAAGAGGCCTTGGAAGCTAGGAACAAAGATTTCAGAAATTTTCGACTGAAGCATACACGTAAAACTTCGCGAATAAATACAATGGACGATCTTATGAACTCTTTATTAATTTCTTCAGATCCTTTAATAACAAGTTTATCCAAAAACCCGTCTCGTCATTCCAATAAAAACATTTTTTTGGATAGGGAGATGAAATATCTGCTTTTAGATGCTTCTAAAGTATCAGAAAACTCCGATTCAGACTGGAGCACTGACGCTGAATAATTTAATAATTAAAAAAAAAATTAAAAAAATTAAAAAAAAAATTAAAATTGGGTGTCTTATTAGGTTACTGTTCCAGTATACCACACTATGCTTAGTGTAGAGTATTTTCCGTTATTGTTATTCTTTCTATTACAACATTTGTTGTTTGAGTTACACATTCTTTTACAGCAAGCATGACTAAGATTTGTATACGAAAATTGAGCTGTGTAAAGTACTGAGTAAGCTTTTCTTACATTTGGAAAATAGTGACGCCCCAAAATATTTCATGTAACCAACAGAATGTAAGCACTCAATATCTTTAAGTTATTTTCTTTAGAACTCAATATTTTGTAGAAAACTATTTTTGTAAAAAACTCAAAACTTTGGTCGCGAGCCCCTATAAAAGCATGTGCTCGCTAAATAAACAGAGGAATTGAAGTTAAGCATACTTACGACATTGTTGCCATTGTTTTTCTTTCGGTTTTAAAGAGCGGCCTTGTGGCCTAATATTGTGGCGTGACTCGCCTTAAAGTCACAAGTTAGGGAACTCTAATAAAGAAAGGACAATCTTTTACATGGCGATCCTGCATACGATGATCCTGCGGATAAGTAATAGCAAATATTGGAAAAGATCCTGCCAACATTGATCCTGACATGCCAACTGAAGAGGAGATAAACGGAATCTTTAGTAAATGGGAGAAACTGGTGAACCAGCTACGGGAAGAGTACATACCAGAGGCAACAACAATATCGAGCCCACCACCATACATACCTACACCGATAACAGCCGGCCCAAAAAGGCTTTCGTGTAGAATATCGGCAAAGGACTTCAGGAAAACTGAGGAGGCTAAGAGAAGAAACAGCTAAGCCGTTAAAACAAAAAACCAGAGGTGGCAAAGCAGTTAAGAGGAGGCAGAGAATTGCTGAGCTGTATAGGATAATAGCGTTGGCTTCTGACAGCAATAAGAAAAATTTAATACAAGAATTAAAACAATTGAAGTATTGTGTGAACGATTGTGCTCCCAAAAGCAAAGCAGAACGTAATGACGACCAACAACAACAACAACAACAATAACAACAACTGTAACAACAACAATGGCAACAACAACGAGAAAAATATACAAGCAAACCAGGCAGACAACACACTGATGACTATAGGAGCAACGATTGCAGTAATGTTAATTATTTTTTATATAGCTTATAAGGTACACAATTATTATAAGAATTATATAAATAAGAAATTTAATTCAACCAATAATGTTTAACGAAAAACTTACTACAAATGGAAAGAGCTAAAGAAGTCGTAGAATCTATAGAAAGAATTTTCAAAAATATAAAAAAGAGCTCAAACAGAAAGTATACACGCTCAGAAATCTTGGATTAAATTCTAATACAAACTGTATTGTATATATGACCACACCAGAATTGTATTACAATCTAATACACTACATATATTACAATTGATTTTTATTCTCTCATTGGAATTAATTTCAATACATACTGTATTAAAATATTTTTGACAAAAAAAAAAATTAACGAAACATGTGGGATTCAAACCCACTACGTTAAGGTTATTAAGTATTTGGCTCTACCAACTGCTCTATGAAGCCACATGTATAAAGAAATGATAAACATGCATAAGAGCCGAACCAAGCCGAACGCTGTTTTTAAAGACTGATCCAAACTGTATTAAAAAGTATTCCAGGTTTTATTAAAAAATGCATGATTCCAACGATTGGATTAAATTCTAATACAAAAAGTATAAAAAATGCATGATTCCAACGATTGGATTAAATTCTAATACAAAAAGTATTAAAAAATGCATGATTCCAACGATTGGATTAGAATTTAATCCAAGATTTCTGAGCGTGTAGACAAGAAACTATAGAATCAAAGTTAGAAGAATTAAAAGAATATAAAAATAGATTTATATAACTTACACAACAAATTGAGTTTAAAGAGCAAGCAGATTTTAGCTTAGTTAAAAAACAATTTGAGGAAAAATATATATTAGCAGAGACTTTATTACGTGAGCAGTTAGACAGCGTAAACGTGGTTGCAAAAGAACCAAAGATGACGGAACTAAACATAGACCTTTCCATAAAGGCAATACCTTTATTCAGTGGTAATTATAGAGAATTAGAAGCTTTCCTAAAAACTACAAAACTGTTATATGATGGACTTAATACGGACTCAAAAACAAAATTAATAGATTTGATAATTAGTATCAAACTAAGCGGTAACGTAAAATCAGCAGTTTTTCAATTTCAACACCAACTACATATGATGATTTAAAAAATGTATTCATTTCATCATAAAAGAACCCTTTAACAATTCCACAAATACATACAACATTAACTGGTTTGACACAAAGACGTCAACCAATAAGTGTTTTCAAAGATAAAATTCTGTCACTCTGTGAATGGTTTGAATACTTTACAAATCTCGGAATTAGGTGCAAATGCAACTACTCCTGAAAAAACAGTTATAACGGAAATGAACGAAAAATATGCACTGACAATTTTTAAAAATGGTTTAGAGGAAAATATAAAACAAACAGTTTTCGTGGCACAACCAAATTCTCTTATTGAGGCAGTAAATTTGTCACTTGAAATTGAAAAAACGCAAAAAAACTCTGTTATGCATTTCAGTTCACAAAATAACAGAAGCAATTATTTCAATAATATTCCAAACGGACGCAGAAATTTTAACAACAGCAACAGACGTTATGACACCAACAGCAGTCGACAGTTTTACAACAACAACAGACAAAATGATAACAACGACAGGCGGTACAATTACAACAGAAATCAAAACAATTTTAGAGGCAATAACCGTAACACTTTTTTTGTAAACAGAAACCAAAATAGCAATCGCAACACAAATTCTGGATACAGAAACTGCAATAACACTAATGACCGAAATTTTAACAACAACAGCGCATACAGAAATCCAAGACGCAACAAACGTACAATAAATAGCGAAGTAACTGAATATAACAATGAGGAAACACAACTGACTTACCAACATGAAAACGTGAGAGGCTCGGAATATGTAAATATTCCAGAAAGCCAAAGCAGAAACTAAAACTATACTAAATATCGGATAGAACAACGAACTACATTTCAATAAACTGCAATAATGCAACAAGAAACCTGACCTTTCTCATCGACACTGGCGCAGATATTTCGCTGTGCAAGACAGAAAAATTGAACGGAGACAATTTTTATTATCCAGATGACAAGTGTAAACTAACTGGGATAACAAAAGATGAAATATTTTCTTTAGGAACAATTGACTTAGATTTAAAATTCTCCAACATAAATATCAAACAAATTTTCCATATAGTAGATTCAAATTTTCCAATTAGCACTGATGGAATTTAAGGCAGAGATTTTTTTGTCTAAAAATATATGCAAAATTGACTACGAAACTTTTACTTTTACAATTTTAAGTAATAATGAAGACATAATTATTCCGATGTATTCGAATGACAATATAAATTATTCTTATAATATTGCAAACATCAAAATACCAGCCAGATCAGAAATAATACATCCAATAAATATAAATTTAACAGAAGATAGCATAGTATTAAATAAAGAAATAGCAAGTGGAGTATATGTTGGAAACGTTATCATACCAGCTAATGGCATAAGTCATGTAAAATTATTAAACATAAATGACACACAAGAAACTTTAAAAAATATAAATTTTGATATTCAACCTTTAAAGAATTATGAAATTGTTAAAATATCTGGAGAAAGCAGAAATAATGAAAAGAGATTAGAAAAACTTTTACAAACTTTAAATATCGATGGCTATGATTTAAATGCAAAGAATTCATTATTACCAATTTTCAAGAATTTTCAGAACGTATTTCATCTTGACAAAGAACCATTAACAACAAATAATTTTTATACTCAATATATTAATACAGAAGACAACACACCCGTGTACATAAAGAATTACAGACTTCCTCATTCACAACTTGATGAAATAGATAATCAGGTACAAAAACTTTTGAACGATGACATAATAGAACACTCAATAAGTCCGTACAATTCACCACTTTTAATAGTGCCCAAAAAGAGTGAATCGAACGAAAGTAAATGGCGTTTGGTTGTAGATTTTAGACAACTCAATAAGAAAATAGTTAACGATAAATTTCCTTTAACAACACTAGACGATGTTTTAGATAAGCTCGGCAGAGCAAAATATTTTTCGACGCTGGACATGACAAGTTCTTTTCACCAAATAGAGTTAGACAATAGTTCCAGACCATTAACAGCATTTTCAACACCAGATGGTCATTATCAATTCAAAAGATTACGTTTTGGATTGAAAATTTAATCAAACAGTTTTCAAAGGATGTTGACCATTGCACTTAGTGGTTTAGACGCTAATGCATTTTTATATGTTGATGACATTATTGTTTTTGGTTGTAGTTTAAACCATCACAAGAGCAATCTCATTAAAGTTTTAAAAAGACTTGATAAATTTAACCTAAAGTTAAATGCAAGCAAGTGTAATTTTCTAAAATCAGAAGTTGTCTATTTAGGACATTTGATCACGCAAGAGGGAATAAAAATCGATCCTGCAAAATATGGTATAATTGAACAATATCCAGTACCAACAAATGCTGATGAAGTGAGACGTTTCGTAGCATTTTGTAATTACTACAGGAGATTCATTCCAAACTTTACAGATAAAGCTAAAGTTCTAAAAAATTTATTAAAAAAGAAGGAACCTTTTAACTGGACACAAGAATGTCAGAATTCATTTCTAAATTTAAAGCAAAAACTTATAAGTCCTCAAATTCTAAAATATCCTGATTTTGATAAACCTTTCATATTAACCACAGATGCATCAGATTATGCTTTAGGAGCAGTACTTTCACAAGGTGAAATTGGTGAAGATCTACCTATTTCATACGCTAGCAAATCCCTTTTAAAACACGATTTAAATAAAGCGGTGATAGAAAAGGAGCTTTTAGCGATACACTGGGGATTAAATTTCTTTAGACCTTACTTATATGGAAATAAATTTATTGTAGTAACAGACCATAGACCACTAGTATCTTTATTTTCCCATAGGAACCCTTCCTCAAAAATGACTAGAATACGATTGGACTTAAGCGATTATGATTTCAAAATAGTCTACAAACAAGGTAAAATGAATGCCAACGCGGACGCACTGTCACGTATAAAACTCGACTCTGACATTTTAAAAAATATGATTCCCAATGAAAGAAATATTGGCGCCAAGAGAACACTAGTAATTACAAGGGGTATGAAAAATAATGAAAACACGCGCGAAAAACCTACTGAAAATGAGAACTGTAGTAACCTATCGGAGCCTGATCAACTTCATATATGAGTCTGCACGTCCATTTATGATATTAAGAACGTAGTAGGAATAGAATTTTTAATCGATACTAAGCATGCATGCAAGAAGAAATATACTTATATAGAAAAAATAAAGAATAAAGTAGTTGTGAGATGTAGCGAAAATCTAGCAGAATTAGTTTTGATTCTAGAGAAGTTAACGTCTAAAATGAACACAATGAAAATTTACGATCTCGCGTTAAAGAATAACGATAACATATTTAGTTTGGTACCAAAAGAAGTTTTTAAAAATTTATATAATGAGCTGCAGCAGAAATATTTTAAAGACCATGGCAAGAGTATTAAAATATTAAAATACGAACCCCCTAAACAAATTAGAGAAGAGGTAATTAAATATAAATTAATTGACGAATATCATAATTCAATTCACGGCGGTCATTTAGGGATAACAAAAGTAATAAACAAATTAAAGCAAAGGTACATTTGGAAAAATATGAGGCAAATGGTAAAATCATTTATAAACAAATGCGAAGTATGTCAAAAATGTAATCAAACGAAACATATTAAGGAACACTTAACAATTACAGACACACCAAACACAAGTTTTGAAAAAGTGTCAATTGATACTGTCGGTCCATTAAGAATTTCAAATGGTTTTAGGTATATTCTAACGATGCAATGTGACCTAACAAAATTCGTTGTAGCACACCCAGTGCCGACAAAAGATGCAAGAACCATTGCAACAACGCTAGTCGAGCAACTCATATTAAAATATGGTTGTTTTAAAGTATTGAAATCTGATAGATGGACGGAGTTTATAAATGAACTCATGAAAAAAGTATGTGAACTGTTACAAATTAAACAAATATTTTCAGCCCCGTATCATCATGAAACCATAGGAGCATTAGAAAGAAACCATAGGGTACTTAAAGAATACCTTTTAACAATGACAAACGACTCTGAGTGGGACAAATGGATTCCTTATTTTACATTTACGTATAATACAACCCCACATATTGACAACAATTATTTACCTTATGAGTTAGTATTTGGCAAATTACCTTATTTGCCAAGTGAGATAACAAATAGTTGAACCATAAATTATAACTTGGATGACTATGCAGTAGAGTTAAAAAATAGACTAAGATTATCACAGCAAAAAGCTAAAGAACTAATAGATATAGTGAAGAATAAGAGAAAATCAGTATTTGATAAGAATAGTAATCCTTCAAACTTTAATGTAGGAGATTTAGTTTTAGTAAAAGTAGAAAATAGAAAAAAAATGTTTCACCATATATTGGCCCATTCAAAATAATTAAAAGATAAGGAGTTAATTCAATAATTGATAAGAATGGAAAACTTAAAGAATTACATAATAATAACTTAAAAAAGTTTAATACCGTTTAGAATTATTAATATTTGTATTTTAATTATTATCCACTAAACATAATCATAAATATATTAATTTTTAATACATATTAAGATAAATACTATAACGGTAGATTTAATGAAAATCATTTATTTTCACTTAAACCATATTCATTTGTTTAATTTAACAAAAATTATTTCCATCTTAAGGGTAAGGGTGTAGTATACCACACTATGCTTAGTGTAGAGTATTTTCCGTTATTGTTATTCTTTCTATTACAACATTTGTTGTTTGAGTTACACATTCTTTCACAGCAAGCATGACTAAGATTTGTATACGAAAATTGAGCTGTGTAAAGTACTGAGTAAGCTTTTCTTACATTTGGAAAATATGTGACGCCCCAAAATATTTCATGTAACCAATAGAATGTAAGCACTCAATATCTTTAAGTTATTTTCTTTAGAACTCAATATTTTGTAGAAAACTATTTTTGTAAAAAACTCAAAACTTTGGTCGCGAGCCCCTATAAAAGCATGTGCTCGCTAAATAAAGGCAAGAATTGAAGTTAAGCATACTTACACTATCGCGCACTATCGCGAGGCATTCTTTTTCTGTTGGTGAATAGTTACATTCCGCCTTGTTCAGGTGTCAGCTAGCATATGCAATCACCCTCTCCTCGTCTCCTCGTCACCATTCTTGAGATCGAGGCTGCTTATATATTTTGCATCACGCAGCCGATCTAGGTGAATTCTTGGTATCGGGTAAGCGTCCGGAATGGATTTTGCATTCAATTACCGGTAGTCTACGCTCAGTCACCATTCTCCTGTTTTCTTCTTTACTAGCACTATCGGAGCTTTTCTATCAATTCGTTGATTTCTTGGTTTATTATCGCTTGCATTGCAAGGTTTTTTGGAAAGTATCTTTGTTTAATCGATCTATCATCCTGCATAACAATTTTATGTGTGGTGATATTAGACAGACCCTTTAGTTTTTCAAACTTATCCAGTTCTTTCTTCAAGAAACTGTCTACTAACTCCGCCTCCGTTGGTTCTTCTTGAACCAGCGTGCATAATGGGGAATCGCTAGCACCTGTTGTCGCCTTGTTATTTTTCAACGTGATGGTGTGGCCACCACATGAAAAGATTGCCTGAATTTTAAGTAGAAAGTCCATTCCCAAAATAACATCGTCTCCTAACAAACCAGTGCTGCGCGCACGGTTCGTACAGAACTGTCCGCCATATATACCATGATATTTTCTTCTCTTTTCTCTGCCACGTGTGCCATTTTCTCTGCTAGTTTTTCACTTATGAAACTCCTGGTTGCCCCTGTATCCACAGTGGCCTCTACAACTTCTTCTCCTAGGGAAATATTTGCAAAAATGTGCGTCTTGTCGTTCTGCAGACTTTCTACGGGATGCAAGGGGCCGTGACTGCGTTCCCCGATAGGCCTCGCCTCTATCGGGTGTTCCGTCCGTTTTCCGACTGCCGGCAACAGCAGTCATTTGTCCGTAGACCACGCTTTCCAAACTCCCAGCAGAACATTACCCATGGGTTCCGACATTCGTACCGCCTGTGACCATCTCTGCCACATCGTCTACATGCCATCTGGGGGTTAATAGGTGCCTCCGGAGCTTGCGCGACCATGCGATGACGTTCGCATGAATGCATTCGAAGTCTTCGGTCAGTGCTATAAGCTCGTCTAGGCTTACAAAGTCCTCCCTCTTAATATAGAGTTGGTACTCTTGCCGACTATTGCCAAAAGTTCTTTCGATTCTTTGGCCTTCGTCGTAGCTTGAATGTCGCATTAAATTCTGCAATTCCAAAACGTAATCCTTGAAGGATTCTCCAGTGCGCTGATGTCTTTGCCTGATATCATCACCTAACCTCTCGAGATATCTTGCCGGTAAGAAAAAATGTAAAAAGTCTTCTTTGAAGCTCCTCCACTCTATCCACATGCGATTATTATTCCAAAACCATGTAAGAGCTCGGTCTCGCAGCAACTTGGGCATTGTTCGGGGAAGGTAGTGTTTTCCCAGATCGTACACCTCTGCCAGTTCTTCCAAGCGCTCGATAAATGCGTGTGGGTCTCTCCCACCGTCATATTTCAAAGACCACTTTCTTACCGGGTCAATCACTGCCGGTATGGATTGTGGCTTCCCTGCAACCCAGTTGGTGGCGGTACTCCGGCCAGCCTTTCGTTATACGCAGTATAGGCGAAATCTCTATTTGCGCAGTCAGATCCTGATGGTGCCATGATCAGCGGTGGTGCCGCCGGAGGCACATTGAGTGGACATGGGCAGCAACTCTGGTGTTCTTCGCTTCTAGCCTTTGCTCAATTTTTGGCTTTTGCTCCGGTTCCACTGCAAATGCCGAAAACCTCTTCCTAAGGTCCTCCAAGGTTCCTTCTCCGCTTAGATTAAACTCTTTCGCGTACGCTAGCAAGTCATCGCGTCGCAGTTGATAGATCCATGTTGTTCGTACCATGTTTTCTAATATTTTCTTGTTTCTGCGTTGTTTTCCTGATGTTTTCTCGTTTTTGCGTTGTTTTCTTGATGAAGTCCTGTTCGGGCGCCACTTGTAACGAACCTCTTGTTGTAATCTTCAGGCTGAGGTATGCTCAGCGGGCTCCAAGGTTCTTGTACAAGAAATAACACTTTTATTTTATTTTCGATTTAAATTAATTATTTTATTATTTTTTTGTTCTTTATTATTAGAGTACATTTTTATTTTCACTCTTCACTGTCTGCCTGTTTCCTCAGCTTCCCGTCGTTTTCCCTCGTTGTGTTGTCGCTGCTGCACTCAACAGGCGGGCCTACGAGCCTCGGACGCTGTTGCGGGATGAATACTTAGAGTACGCGGGCTTACAAGCCACGGACTTTACACTCTTTCACTAGAGCAGGAGGGCTTACAAGCCGCTGACACTGCTAAAAAAATGGTAGAAGAAGGTGGGCCTACAAGCCTACGACACTACTTTGCTGCTTTTCTGCAAGTGGGCCTACAAGCCACCGACTGCTGATGCGGGTATAAACAGGTGGGCCTACAACCCACTGACTCTGTTTGCTGATTTTATGCAGGTGGGCCTAGAAGCCAACGACTCTGCTGATGCTTATTTAAAACAGGTGAGCCTACAAGCCAACGACTCTGTTTTGCTAATTTTCTAGCTGACTTGCGCACCGTATCCACTTCTTCACTGTCACTGAGTTTTCTTGTTGACTGGGTTCACTGTTCAATGAGCTCACTGTTCACTGTGTTAATGTTCTTTCCGAGTTCACTTGCGTGAGTGTCGCGATTGACTGTCCAGATCTCTGCGCTGGCTGCCTTTTATAGTCTCCCATTGACTGCCATTCTTCGCCTTGTTGGGTTTAGCTCGTAAACAACATCCCGTAACTTTGTATCGTTGTTGACCGCTGCTTGCATTTTTGGTTGTCAACAAGCATTTTGCTCGTCAACAACGTACCGCAATGTGTGCATTTTGTTGTTGCCCTTGTTGTTTAGTTCGTCAACAAGTTGTGCCATCTGCCTTGTAATACTATCGATATTGCGGTATTCCTGTTCTTAAGAAAATTAAAAGAGAGAGAGAGAGCCTATAATTTAAGTTCATGTTGTTTTTTTCTTCATGTGAATATAAGTGTGTGTGTGTGTGTGTGTGTGTATAAAAAAAGTAATTAAACAAATTTTGGTTGTGGCGGTGTTAATCGAGCCACCACTCCGGCGCTGTGACGATACATTTCAACGCCGTTGAAATTGGGCGTCACACCATAACGAAACAACATATTTAATACTTTCAAATATTTTGAACTTAACTTTTAAAGATTTGGCACTAAACACAATTTATAATTACTCACCCTGTATCGGACCTTCAGTTCGAGCAGTTACATACTAACATAGCTACATACGTATTTCACCTAGCTACTAAATAATGTTGAAACAGATAAACAACATATTTAAGATTCCCCTCAAAATGTCACTTATACTGACTTACCGTAAAGCGACACTATGTGTCACACGTATACTGTGTATACTTAGAATTAAACAATAACTTAAACAGCTGCTCGCTAACACAACTGAGCTCAGGTCTAGCCATCTCGTTTAAGTTAAAATTAAATATAATTGTATGCGTCGCATGACGTTGGTGCTAGCCACCACTTAGTCTAAGTTGAGAGTTTGAAATAGAGAGTCGAACGAGAGATATCAAAGGAAGCAGACATCTTTTACTTGGAGCTGTAAATAGTCAAAAGTATTCTTTTAACCTGTCAGGAAACAGGTCGGACGGATAACTGACACCAAGACGGTAAGGCAATCCAATCACACCCAATCCTAATCTTGACCATTGAGCTGACCAGAACATCGAATTTGAAGGTTGCGTCCTGCAAACCTCTGCGATTTCTGTCACGCACACATCTGGCTCTATACAAGAGCATCTCCTAAAGATATCCTAACCTGACCTTTGTGCTGTAGCAGAGCTTCGAATTTGAAGGTTCGTCCTACAAATCTCTGCGAACTCTGTCACACACATACCCTCCATATCCTAATCCTAGCCCGTGCGCTGGAACAAAGCTTCGAATTTGAAGGTTGCGTCCTGTAAAGCTCTGCGAACTTTGTTTCACACACACACACCTAAACCTAACCTTAGCCCGTGCGCTGGAACAAAGCTTCGAATTTGAAGGTTGCGTCCCGCAAATCTCTGCAAACTTTGTTTGACACACACACATCCTCAATCCTGATCCTGCCCATTGCGCTGAACAGAACTTCGAACTTGAAGGTTGCGTCCTGCGAATTCTGTCACGCACCCTCCCATCTCTATACGAAAATACCTCACTCGAAACCCTGTGCAAACTGCACACTCGCACAACCCCCACCATTTCCAATCGAACCCCTCTCCTTTGACCGAATAGGACGAGGACAGCTCAACGCGACCAGACCGTCCACCAACCTCATCGCCAGTCACCAAGTGGGCCTTAGCCCACACCTGCGATCCGCACCCAATAGTGCTCCCTTAAAAAAGGAGTGCGAGCGGATCCCCATCAAAAACCTCCAACCACAATTCTTGGAAAGAATCCCCGACAGCCGCTGAGCATTACCCTGGCTAGAAAGCTAAGTAGCGCCGGAGGTTCGTTACAAGTGGTGCCCGAGCAGGGACTCTGTAAGCACACACTACGCGAGCAGAGTCCAAAAAGAAAACCCAGGACCACGAAACGAAAGCCACAGACGTGATCCTCATCAACCGTCTCAAGACGGACACTAAAAGACGCTTCTGAAGAAGACGCAGCAAACTCAACGCTCCACAACTTCATCAGAAATATTTCGTCGAACTCGTGTGACACCCGAGTATAATCAACTGTAACTGTGAAACCTAAACAAGAGCGTTGAGCGGCGCGTTGCTAGCCGCTTGGCGTTAACGCTGAATTGTCATCCCTAAATAAGAGCGGCGGATTATGTCAAATGTTGTCAAAAAGTGTTTGGCATCTAGTAAATAAATTTCACTTATATTCTGTAATTAGTACAAAATGAAATTAAATACAATCTAATTTAACTTATTAACTAATTTCTTACCTCCATTTGTGCAAGTAAATATTTATCGTCAACATATTTCAATATTTTTCACAGAAACGACAAATTTTTCTTTGTTTTGTGTATCAAACTTCACTTCCTAACGCTCTGTCAAAATTGGATTTTCCAACCGCTCAGCGTTGCCGTCGCGTTATTATGGTTTGTTTCATACAATTTATATTAGCATGATGATTTTGTGACAGGTAAACAACGCTGCCGCTCTTGTTTAGGTTTCACAGTAACAAAGAAAAGCCATCATCACACAACGTTTTTAATCAACTTTAACGAAACCCAAAAAAAAGAAAAGATATCGGGATACTTCAAGCCATCATACAGCGTTCATAATCAACTTTAACAAAAAAAATTAAAATAAAAGATAGCGGGATTCTACAAACCATCACACAACATTATTAATCAACTTTAACAAAAATTAAAAAAAAAAAAATTGCGGGATGCTACAAACCATCACACATTATTAATCAACTTTAAAAAAATTAAAATAAAAGACAGCGGGATGCTACAAACCATCACACAACATTATTTATCAACTTTAACAAAAATTAAAATAAAAGATAGCGGAATGCTACAAACCATCACACAACATTATTAATCTACTTTAAAAAAAAATTAAAATAAAAGATACCGGGATGCCACAAACTATCACACAACATTTAAAATCAGCTTTAACGAAAATTAAAATAAAAGATAGCGGGATGCCACAACTCATCACAAAACATGCGAAATAATCAACTCTAACAAAACAACAAATAAATAAAAGGTAGCGGGATGCTACAACTACTGAATTAACATATCAGCAAACTCGCGTGGCATACTCAAGAAAATCAAATTCTACAAATCAACATAAATCAAATATAGCGAGACACTACATTTCATCACACAAGCGAACTGCTACAGCGGGCATAACCAAACTCCATCAACTCGTAACCACAGTCAACGACTCTATGGACGTCACACCAAAACCATCAAACTCGTTGCTTGAGCCAACGAGTATAATCATCATAACTGGAATCAACTGTGTCACTGCCATAACATGATCCGAACTTCCTGAATCCACCATCTTCGAAAGGACGAGCTTAACTCGTATAATAAGGAGTTAAACTTGGACGACACTGGCACCGTCGAGGAACAACGCAAAAAATTTAAAACGTTCGTACATGAAGGTGCGTACCCAGACGGAGTTGTAACCCGGCTCCAAGAACTTGAAGCCAAACATACGAGAGTCACATCTCCCGAATCGGGATAACCATTGACACTCTAGCAGACGCCAAACGATCGAGGGCACCTGCACCTGAGCAAATCACCATTCTCGTAGCACCTCAGTATGAAGGTCCGATCTACCGATCGGCCCAGCCCGCCGTTATCCCCATCGGCCCCATCGGATTTGTTTACATTTCATTTCATTTCACATACATTTCATACCACGCACTATGCTTGAGTAAAGCGCCAATTTGGTACCGGAACAATAAGAAACCATGGGACGAATGGTCACAGTTCAAAGCAGACTTTCTGTAATTTTTCCTGTCACCACGGTACATTGAACAATTGGAGGACGATGTGCGACGACGCTTTCAACGACCGCAGGAGAAATTTAAAGATTACCTCCTAGCCGTCCAAAACATGATGCAGCACCTTGATTATACGCCAGGACAGCAGTTGGAACGAGTATACCGAAGCATGCGTACTTAGTATCAACTCTACATCCGTCGCAGAGATTTCGCAACTCTAGGGCAACTCACCACTCTAGCCGAAGAATTTGAAGGAATCGGTAATAAGCGTTCTCAATAACCAGCAAGTGTTCAACCACCAGCGAACCAACGACCGCCATATTTTTACGCAGCCCGGCCACGAGAAAAGCAGAACCAGCCACCAAGGCAACAGCAGGACACCACGGTCAGTCAATTATCCATACAGCCCCACTCAGACAAATCATGGTAAGCTAGAACCACCCACGAAACCTCTCTCTATAGCTTCAGAGTCTTACCCACCCTGGTAAATCGTGGTAACCAACGGAGATCGACGAAACCACCAATATCACGACGAAACCGAGCACTGGAGAGTTGTAATTACCCACAACTTCTCCCAACTCCCGAGAAGCAGCCGATGTCATATTGTAATTGCTGTTGCGACGACAGCAGTCATTTGTCCGTAGGCCACGCCTTCCAAACTCCCAGCAGAACATTACCCATGGGTTGCGACATTCGTACCGCCTGTGACCATCTCTGCCACATCGTCTGCATGCCGTCTGGGGGTTAATAGATGCCTCCGGCGCTTGCGTAACCATGCGATGACGTTCTTATTTCCACAGTAATCCACAGTAAACCACAGTAATCCGAACCAATTCCAAGGCCATCAGCACCCCGCATAGATCCCGAAGTTCCTCAACTCAATGCAAAAGCTCCCATGGATGCCTTCCACACACGCATGCAGAAACTGGAAGAAGCCCGACAACAAGTCAGGTTAAAAAATCAACAGGCAAACAAACAGATGCTCTACAGCAACCAGCGATCAACGAAAACAACGCTCGCTACACCCAAACCAGCAGCCACAGGGACGCAGACCAAGCCTATCACCAACGAGCTGACAAACCATAGCAGCACCATCGCAAAAATCGCCGGGCACAGTGCTAGCAACGCCAGAATTCAAGGAACCAGATGAGCCAATAGTAAAACACACGCCAGCACTTCAGCAACCAGAAGTTTCAGCTACGCAACTCGAGCCAAATGAAATTATCTGCAAAAAGAAGAGATGTCACTAGAGAAGGATATTGCAGTTACTGCAGATACGCCACCAGTGGCAGACCAGCTTAGCAAAGTTGAAGAAGCACCAGCCGAATCTGCTATCACTAAAAACATCGAACCTGCAATCACTCCAACTACTAGCGACCAGCCTACAGAGTCCAATCGTCGAGACAACTTACGCTGCTAATCCCACACAAGCGGTGCACAAATATATAGAAACAACTACCAAAGATATAGAACCAACAGAGGCCATCGAATCAACGATCTCAACCACATCTTCAAAAGATAAACAGCAAAACGATGATGACATCGTGGACAGGCCGATACTTCAGATAGAGCTTCACACGCCACCCTATGGCCAACCATCGCAGCACACACGCCCACCCGAAATTCAAGCGTGCGTAGTCCGAAGTAATGACGAATCGCTTATACCAATCGTACAGGAGAACCTTGAAGGCCCACTAGCACCAGACATGCAGTAAACATGCGACAAGCTATCAGCGCCATCCAAGCTATCAGATCCGGAAGGGTCACCAGAACCACGTAAATCGCACAAACGCGAAGGGCCACCAGCACCCGACAAACAAATGAATCATGTGGGACCACAGGCTCCAGATATACAGAAGAAATACATACGGTCAACAGCATCAAGTTTTCTACCGCATCGTAGAAGACCACCAGCGCCACTCGGCAATAACATCGAAATATCTACGAGTCTGCTACCGATATTCATGCTCTTATTGCTAGCTCTACCACTCCCGCATGCAGCTTTTATGCCATATGTCTCATATGCCACAGGAAAATTCTGGAAAACACGGCCACCTGACCCAGACGACGACTGGTCAACTACACCACTCAAATTTGTCACTTCTTCAACAGAATCCATGAATCAACAACGGCCTAGGACCAAGATTTACGCACACAGCCGGTTATGGGACCAAGGAATCACGGCACACAGTACACATCAGCGAAATAAAGATGTTCTTCTCCGACAACGAATCCCGCTACACCACATCCTAAATCTACATGTTTTGCTACCACGGCCCTAACCCGCGCCAACAACTGGAAGCCACCGCGGCCCTAATCCACGTCAACAACTGGAAGCTACCGAGGCCCTAATTGGCGTCAACAACTGGAAGTCACCGCAGCCCTTACCCGCGTCAACAACTGGAAGCCATCACGGCCCTAATCCGCGTCAACAACTGGAAGCTACCGAGGCCCTAATCCGCGTCAACAACTGGAAATCACCGCAGCCCTAACCTGCGTCAACAACTGGAAGTCACCGCGGCCCAAACCCGCGTCAACAACTGGAAGTCACCGCAGCCCTAACCTGCGTCAACAACTGGAAGTCACCGCGGCCCAAACCCGCGTCAACAACTGAAAGTCAATGCGGCCCTAATCCGCTCGGATTTTTTAGTGCCCCTGCTCGGGCGCCATTTGTAACGAATCCTTTCTCTTCCGTTACTAGTTTGCTGAGGTGAGCTCAGTGAGTAAACCAAGGGTTCTTACAAAACAATTTATCTCCTAACGATTCCAATATTTAAATGAGAAAGCCGGAGTTTTTAGTTTTCAACTGTAATAAAAATCTGTTTTTATTGTTACTTTCATCAGTATTTTCTTATATGAGTTTAATAATTATTTACTTAATTAAACTGTATCATATGTATATATATGTTATGTATATATTATAAATTAATATATATCTTATGTTTAATATTTTCTGACTTCTATACTGAACGGTGGGTACACGTTCCTATGACTTCTATGCTGAACGGTGGGTACACGTTCCTATGACTTCTATACTGAACGGTGGGTACACGTTCCTATGACTTCTATGCTGAACGGTGGGTACACGTTCCAATGATTTCTATGCTGAACGGTGGGTACACGTTCCTATGATTTATATGCTGAACGGTGGAGACACGTTCCTATGACTTCTATGCTGAACGGTGGAAACACGTTCCTATAACTACTAGCTGAACGGTGGAAACACGTTCCTATGGCTTCCTACTACGTTTGAAAGGTGGAAACACTTTCACTAGCTAGTCTCGACATGTGCACGCAGCCGCGCTTGCACACAGACTGATTTTGGTATGCCAGCGAGTTGCCTAATATATGTTCTCGCTGTGTTCTGTTTCGCCGTTGATGTATTTTGTTTTCCCTGCCTGAGTGTGTGTGACTGTGTACATGCCTTTGCCTGTTTGTATGTGTGTATTTATTATTTACATGCAATAACAATAGAGTTCAGCTACTACAGCTTTTTCGCACTTTCTCCGCATTAGATCATCTTAAGAACCAGCCCAAATAACATTAAAACATCTCAATAAGGCCATTCACAGTTCGAATACGCTGGTCTGCCATTTGTTCGATCTGCTATTTGTTCGCCAATTTACGAAAGCGTATTTTGCTTCGTTGTTGTTTTGCATACAAATGCAAATACGCAGGCACGCGTAAATAAAAGCAGCCCTTGGACGTGTTTTTTGTACCTCGTATTTTTATGCTCTGTCTACAGCCGCATAATCACATACATCACAGGGTTGCACAATCTTTTTATACGACAGTCACATGGCGAGGTGCTCACAGTTTGAACAATAACAAATGCTATAAATACGATTTGTTAAAAGTACGCTCAAACCGTGAATAGCCCTAATGATATCGATAAGAGTGGTCCAAAACAATCCAAAGTGAGAAAAATGTACCCACCATAATATGGGTTGGGCTCAGGGACAACACAAGACATAACAACTAACCATGCGTTTACATAGATCTAATCATAAATTAGTTTTCAATCTACTTTTGAGTTGACCTTTCGATAAGTTAACATCAAAAAAGCTACAGTTGTTAACAAAGGTACTCATGCGATGTAAAGGAGCAGTAGCCATATAATTTGTTCTACTAAAAGGTAAGTAAATTAAATTGTTAGCATTTCTACTGCTTCTACGGTTAGTGTTAAAATTTATAAGAGTTAGGAGTTCTGGTGAATCGAATACACCAGTTATGAGTTGGTGTAAATAGACGATATCTGCAGACTTCCTTCTCTCATTCAAAGATTGCATTTTTAATAGTTTTAAACGATCCTCATAAGGAGGAAGGTTTAAAGTGTCAGTTGCACTTAAGCCCCTTAGAGCAAACCGAACAAAACGTTTTTGGATTCTCTCTATACGTTCAACATGTACATTGTAACTTGGGGACCAAACTTGACTTGCATACTCTAAGTGAGGTCGCACAATTGCATAATACAGCGTTGTAGTTGTGATCATACTATTAAATTCTTTGGCCCAGCGTTTCATAAACCCGAGCATAGAAGATGCTTTTTTACAAATGTAATCAATATGAACGTTAAACTATAGCTTAGAATCCATGCATATACCCAGATCTTTGACAGCATCTACACGACTTAATGCAGTATCTTTTATCTTATAATCAAAAATTAAATTATTTCTTTTTCGCGAAAAGGTCATAGTTTAGCATTTATCTGGATTTAGAAACATATTGTTTTTAGAACACCAAATTTCAAAAGATTTCAAATCAGACTGAAGCAGATCTGAATTGTCTTTAGCATCTATTGTTCTGTATATTTTCATGTCATCTGCATAGATAAGTAGATGAGAGTGTTTGATGATGTGGGTTACATCATTAATGGCTAAAATAAACAGAAGTGGACCAAGGTGGCTACCTTGAGGAACACCTGATTCAGCAATAAATTCAGCTGACAATACGCCTCGAAATCGTATTTGATAAGATCGCTCTGTCAGATACGATTGAATCCAGCTTACAAAAAATTGTGGAAAACCCATTAACTTTAGTTTAAATAGAATTAAGTTGAAGGGCAGTTTATCAAATGCTTTACTAAAATCAGTGTAAATACAGTCGACCTGGTTACCTGAATAAAATGAATTTAAGCAAAACGTTGTAAAATCGAGGAGATTAGACACAGTGGATCTGCCAGTAACAAATCCATGCTGATGAGTTGTCATGACCTTCCCACAGTGAATTTTCACACGATCATACACGAGGCGCTCAAAAAGTTTTGGAATCGACGAGAGTTTCGCGATAGGCCTGTAGTTGTTTATATCGTTCTTACAACCTTTTTTATAGATAGGACCTATAAAAGATTTTTATAGATAGGACCTTTTAAAAAGTGGAAAAATACTTTCGCTAATTGATTTATTGAATAACATGGACAGTGGTTGACTTAGAACGGAACCACATCGTGTTAACACTGCGGCAGGAATTCCGTCAGGTCCAGCATTAAAATCCTCATCGATCAATCCAATATACTTTAAAATATCCTCTGAAGTAAAGGATATAGAATCCAACGAAACCCTGGGTGTAGAGTTCATATATTCAAAGTACTCTTCATCAGGATTAAAAGAGTCTGAACAAAATGACTCTTTAAAGAGATTGGCAAATAGACCACAAATTACGACAGGATCGTCAGTAAATCCGTCAGAGGTTTTAAATGATGAAGGGAATCCATCAGATTTTTTTTTTGTGTTTATGAAACCCCAGAATTTCTTCGGATCAGACAATATTCTCAGCTTAGTACTGTCTAAATAATTTTGATATAAGGTAGCTGAGCAATTTTCAAAGTTCAGAAACAAACGCTTGTAGATTTCTAGGTCATTCAAGTCTAAGCTACAGACATATTTTTTCCATGCCCTATTCCTGCTGTTGCGAAGAATCTTTAACTCTTTTGTGTACCAGGGGTAAGCACAATTTTTCGTAAATTTGAGGCTATATGGCACGGACAGAGAAAACATAGCAAAGATTTCCATATAAAAAAATTAATTGAATCATCAAAAGTGTTATTATTAACATATTCTAAAATAACATGAAGTTTACTTTGAAGTAAATGAATGAACTTCAAAAAGTCAGCTTTTTTAAAATTGAATTCATAGACTTTATCTATTGAGTTAGACTTTACTATATTATCCCTGTCTGATTTGTACCAATTTATTTACTTATTTATTATTACTACAATGTATTTATAATAATTTGTTATATTTAATACATTTTATATCAATACTGTTTTTAATATTTACATTATATATTAAATTTAGTTAAATTTATTAAACATTCACAATTCATTTAAATTTCATTTCCTTGTTGTACAATTTGTGCCCCATAAATGATATGTATAAAGGAAATGAAATGTAAATGAATTGTGAATGTTTAGACGCAATGTTTTCTATTTCTGTGCATTCCTCAACTCAAGGCCAAAACAGCTTAAAACATTTTAAAAGTAGAACTCCAGCATTTATTTTATTATAGAATTTTATAGTTGGTTGGATTTCTGTTAAAAATCATTAAAAATTTAAACACAGAACTCCAATCCAAAAATATAAGGCTCTCATTTTTGTACTCACAATTAGAAATTAATTTTAAATTACTGTTATGTAGCTACATGAGTAACGATTTCATAAAATGAAGCAACTATTTACAAAATTTTAATATTAATGACCAAAGACATTTTTTTAGACTTGAGTATGTTTAGTGAGGATTGACACCAAAGCAGAAACATATCACCACTCAGAAAATTGTTCTTATTTTCAAAGATTATATATATAATTTTTAAAACAAGATTTGAAAAATTAGAATATCATCTTCACAAGTTATGTTTTCTTTTTGCCATTTCTTTTTTGCCATAAATTAATAATTTGCATCATCTTTTAGAATACGACCCAGCCGTTATTTTGACTCAGTAGAATCTTTTTCAGATTTTAAATATTACTTTTTAAAATTGTTATGGCGTTGCCTGTATTTTGGAAAAAAGTGAGTGTCATGAAGAATGGATTGGTAGAAATTTGTTACAATATAATGATTTTACCAATTTTTAAATAGTCTAATGTGACTTCCATATAGCTCAGTAGCTGATAAATAGCTGATTAAAACTTCGCTCAGAACAAAATTTGAATATAAAACACTAAACAACATAATGCTCTCTAAAGAGTTGTGCGTCGAACTCAATGAATCTCATTATATTTGGTCTGCAAAGTAACAATTTTAATGTTTTTTTTTTTTTGTTAACAGCGTATAACTTAATAATATTTTTGTTAAAATTCATATGTACACAAATAAACACTAGTGAATTATTGTACTAACTGTTATATTAGGTCTGTTCGCGTACTCTTCTGGTAAAAATATTAAAAACGTCAAAAGTAATAAAATTGAGAGAGAATTATTTTCAACTTTAAAAAGTAAACGAACGCTTTCTGGTAAAATAATGAAAAATGTCAAATATGTCTTAGAAAATCTAAATAAAGCTCAGCTGCTACACACACACAGCTACCATTTGACAGTTTTCATCTTTTTATAAGATTAAATTCTTCTTGTAAAAACTTTAAAAAACTTGAACGGAGAGAAAATTTGTGATTTCCTCTCTATTACCCAATTCTCTCAGTAAACAAACGCTTTTCAGGCACTTTCTAGTAAAAACTTTTAAAATATTTCATTTGCATTCGACTACGCGAAATTAAGAAAAGAATTGGTACATTTTTTTACCGTTTGGTACATTTTTTCGGAGAATTTGGTACACAAAAAATAAGTAAGTGGCAGCCAGGGTTGCATCGGCAGAAAATGAAAAGTACTCTACAAATAAAATATATATGAAAAATAAAAAAGGTCAAAACAGATAATGAAAATGTGGGGATTTCCTAAACACAGATACAAGTTTGACAAGCTAAAAGTCACTCAAAAATTTAGAAAACATACTTGTGTAGTACAACGAATTATCCTTCTTATAATTCCCTATTCTTCCTTCCTATATAACATTCATCCTTACTTAACGTAGAACAGAGCATACCTATAAAAAATTCATAGCAATATCAAATTTTTTTATCGTGATATTATTCCATCCGTTAAGCTTTTCTATTAGTTTCGCAAACTTTTTAAACTTTCTATGCAAAGATTTTTTATTAAGCAATAATCTTTTAAATGTGTTAAAGAAAAAATTGTTGGTTTTTCATGCCCTGACGAAGGATCACGAAGTGAGCCGAAATATCGAAAAATAGGATAATAAAAAAGCAATAAGCTAATAAAAAACAGTTTATCTTTTTATACAGCCACAGCCCAATTTATAATAGCAACAAACGACAGAAGGCCGAAACAACAACAACATTTTTCATTGTTATATAGATACATATATAAAAATAAATTAAGTCTGTCACTCCATGCCACACTATAACAAAAAATAAATGAATTTTTCCATTCATTAAATGTTAACCATTTCAAACACATAAATAGATATGGTTTATAAATATATTTACGGTTTTCTTGTTTTTTCGTTATATCAAAAAAGTTCCGTTCAGTTTAGTATAACAACTATACTTGAATCCAATTATATAAGCAAATGTTTGAAAAGGTTTTAGTTTTAGTAAAGCATCGATAACATTTTTAAAACTATTTTAGCTGTCAATCTTTTATTTTGTTTTCTTTAGTTTGCTTTTATCTGAATCAAGCATATTTCACATATTCTCGAAATTTTTATAAACAAACTTATGAAATTTTAATTGCTCAATTATAATTGCAACCTAATTTCCTGTTGCTTCTTATTTGCCTTAGGAATTATTTTTTGTATGATGACGTTAAGCAAATCAGAAAATTTGCTCTACACTTGCTGGCTGACGTGAAACCCTTCTTATAATTATAGAAAAACAGAACTTAAAGTATCTGTGGTGGAGTCTAAAGTGACGCCATCCCTCACTCTGCAGCTCTTCAAGCTACCCTGTGACAGTCTGTCGCTATGTTATATAAACCACACATAGTCCCACACAAGTGGTCATATATTAAGCTGCCGCAGCACTTATATTTCAGCAGGCATTCGAGCTGTTTATTTTAGCTCAAACGAGCTTTGTCTTTCTCGCCCTCTGACGCTTTGTCATGAACTACAAATCGTCAAGCATAGCGATCATCCTTATGTCGCTGAGTAACGGCTCACTGTGGCGGTCATATTACCGTTATAACTTTGTTGTACGCTTAACGATCGTTGACTGCCTGTTGGACTAGCTACCCAACACGCAGGCCATCGAGTCGCCAGCAAGTAGCTTGTATGTGCATCGTCTGCATATTCTTATCACACTGTCCGTCGCGTCATTAGCGCTGATGACGAGTCGGACGTTTGTAAATGCCAGCGTCATTGACCGTTGGCATTTATTGCATTGTTTGCCGTTTTATAAACAATGGATAAAATCGTTTTAGTAGTGGCGGCTATGTGTGTGTTTGCGACGCTATACTTAGCATTGCAGCGTTTGTTTAATATGCTTTGGTGGCATGGGCTCTGGTCCATGCTACCTTAAAGTAGTAGAGTTTTTCTTGCGCACGCGAATAGTCTGCAGCAAAGTTGCTGCAATACGAATCATTACAGAGTTATAAATATTTAAATTGTGTTAAGTTGTTTTAGTTCATTTTAGTGTAAATAAAACCATTAAGCTAAAAATCAAATATTTCATTTTTTTTATTTTTTTGGAAAAGTAACCACAAACTGGTGACCCGACGTAATTGAACTTTGTTAAAAAAAGAATCGCGTTATTAAAATTTTAAAAGAAAAACTCTGCGATAAAAAATTGACTAAGGGCCAATTTTTCAGTGCGAGTTTAAACTCTAGTCAAATTAAACTGAGGTTTACTCACCAAAATTGGACACTTAAATTCAGTTTAGGCAAAAAAGAAACACATTATATGACAATTTAAGTCAATTTAACTTCAAGAAATGCTGAAATATCTAGTTAAACCGAGTTTAATCGTCCAATTTTGGTGAGTTAACCTCACTTTAATTTGACTAGAGTTTAAACTCGTACTGAAAAATTGGCCCTAAGTACTATTTTGTTAGAAAAAAAACGAGGGAAAATGGCCGAATATAAAAACGAAGCTCAAAGCGAAGTTGCTCGCCAAGTTGAGGAAGCCGCAGCAGGTGGTTCGGGCACCGCTGTCCCACCGGCCCCCGAGTTAACTGAGGCCACCGTTTCCGCGAATAGTAGGGTCGCGGTCCAGACACCACATTTCTGGCACGACTCGCCAGACCTATAATTCCTCCAAATCGAAGCGCAGTTCGAAAAACTGCGAATAGAAATTGACAGCGAGAGTTTCTACACGGTATTTGGCACTCTTGAAAAAAGTGTGTCGCGCCAAGTGAGTGACATTGTGCGAGAACCGCCAGTAACAGACCGGTATGACTGCATTAAAAATAAATTAATGCAGGTTTTTAGCGCAAGTTAGGAGAAGCTCCGTCAGCTTCTTTCTGAATGCGAATTGGGCGACCGCCGCCCATCGCAACTATTAAATGCAATGCGTGATCTGGGCGGCAAGAATTTGAGCGATAAAATGCTCGAAAATCTGTGAACCGCTCGTCTACCTCCGCAAGTGCAAGGGCTACTGCAGACAGTAAACGTGGAACTTGCCCAAAGTGCCACGCTGGCGCACAAAATAATGGAAACGGGTGCCTACCGGCCCAGATAAGTAGCAGCAACAGTGACATCTGCGGCCATGCCAACCGCAAGCGATAACCTGCTTAGACGTTTGCATCGATTGGAAGATGCTTTATACGAGCGCGATCACCCGCGCCGATTGCAGCCGTCCCAGCACATTCTTCGCGAGCAGCGTCCACGTGAGGATAGTTTACTACCAGATGAGTTCTTGTCGGACAATCCACTGCAGGACCTCCTAGAGCGCGACTGTGACTATTTGTGCCTACCTCAAGGTAGCGGCAGGGGCAACCGCTATGGCCAGTCAACAAACCTGCCACCGATCCGACCACGCTTCTCCGCTCCTCCGCAACAGATGCACCACAGCACAGCGTCACATGACAACTTTACACGCCCACAAACTCCTCAGAGACCACATCATCGCCACAGGGGCGGTAGAGGGCAACACCCTGTATGCTATCATCATCGTAAATTTGGCCCGCATGCCTCCACCTGTCGCCCGCCCTGCGCATACAAAGCAAAAAACTCGTAAACAAGCCACCTTCCTCAGACGACTCAGATGGCGACTTCGACTTAAATCGTCTGTACGTGACTGACGCCGCAACTTGCAGGCGGTTCTTCATTGATACGGGAGCAGATGTGTCAGTCATTCCACCGAGTGAGGCAGAACGTTTCAAAGCTCCGCCGGAGTTTAAATTATTTGCAGCCAACGGAACTCAAATTGCAACTTTCGGCACTAAGAGAGTATCTCTGGATATAAGCCTTCCTAGGAGGTTTACAGGGATTTCATAATAGCGGACGTTAAATCCCCGCTCATCGGAGCCGACTTTTTGCAGAAATTCGGCCTGCTTGTCGACATGCAGAATAATTCATTGGTCGACCGTGGAACCAGTCATCACATTTCGGGCGTGGCGGTTAAGAATGGTAAGTCTACTGTTTTTACCTTCAATTTTAATGACCCTTTTGCCAACATACTCGCGCAATTCAAAGACATTACTGTCATTTGCCAGGAGGTTACGGCACCTCGGTCAGGTGTTACGCATCACATCGTGACCAACGGCCCACCCACGCATGCGCGCATCCAACGTCTGGCACTAGACAAGCTTGAGGTCACAAAAACTGAGTTCCAATTCCTAATAGAGAATGGTATCTGCGAACCTTCGGACAGCAACTGGGCTAGCCCGCTGCACATGGTCAAGAAAAAAGACGGTTCCTGGCGTCCTTGCGGTGATTACCGAGCACTCAACGAGAGAACGCTGCCCGACCACTACCCAATTCCATATGTGCAAGATTTTTCGCACATACTGCACGGAAAAAAAATGTTTTCCACCATTGATCTGCAAAGAGAGTATCACCAGATTCCGGTAAAACCGGCTGATATACCTAAAACGGCCTTTACAATGCCCTTCGGTTTATACTTACTTACTTACTTAGTTGGCGCTACAACCGTATGTCGGTCTTGGCCTCATCTAAGAATTTGCGCCAACCATTTCTGTCTTTCGCTTGCTGGCGCCAGTTGGAAATTCCAAGCTTCGTCAGGTTGTCCTCTACTTGGTCTTTTCAACAAAGATGCGGTCGTCCTCTTCTGCGTTGACCGCCGCTGGATACCGAATCGAAATTTTTCTTCACTGGAGCATCGTCTTTCATGCGCTGTACATGACCAAGCCAGCGAAGCCGCTCCATTTTAATGCGCTTGACTATGTCGATGTCAGCGTACAGCTCATACAGTTCATCATTCCATCGTATTCGGTACTCGCCATTGACGCAGATTGGTCCGTAGATCTTACGAAGAATCTTTCTCTCGAATGCTCCTAAAGTCTTTTCATCTAAACTGCTCAGCGTCCAGGTTTGTGATCCTTAAAGTAGGCCGGGCATGATGAACGATTTATAGAGCTTGATTTTCGTTCGTCGAAAAAGGGCTCTGCTTCTCAATTGCCTACTGAGCCCAAAGTAACACCTGTTGGCAAGAGTTATTCTTCGTTTGATCTCAATGCTGATGTCGTTGGTTGAATTAATGCTGGATCCCAGATAAACGAAGTTCTTCACAACCTCGAAGGAGGTATTGTCAACGGTAACGTGGGTCCCAAGACGCTGGGACTGTTTGTTTGTTGACACTAAGTATTTCGTCTTATCTGCATTCACTGCCAGACCCACTTGACTTGACTCTCTTTCTAATCTGGAAAATGCTGCAATGACTTCACGCGTATTATGGCCAATGATATCTATATCATCAGCATACGCAAGCCACTACATGTATATTGTGCCACTACGTCTCAGATCAGCAGCTCGGATGATCTTTTCCATCATTAGGTTGAAAAAGTCGCACGATAAGGAATCACCTTGTCTGAAACCTCGTTTGGTAATAAATGGTGGGGAGAGGTCCTTCCCGATTTTAACTGCGCTGCTGGTGTTGCTCAGTGTCATCCTGCAAAGTCGTATTAGTTTTGCAGGAATACCAAATTCAGACATGGTGGGTACAGGTGCTTCCTTATTGGGCTGTCGAAGGCGGCTTTGTAGTCGAAAAAAAGATGGTGGGTGTCGACTTGTTTTTCTTGAGTCTTCTCCAAGATTTGTCGTAGCGAGAAAATCTGGTCGATGGTGGACTTTCCAGGTCTGAAGCCACACTGATAAGGTCCGATCAGTTCGTTTACAATGGGCTTCAATTTTTCACATAAAACGCTTGGTAGGACCTTATATGCGATATTAAGAAGGCTTATCGCATCTGTGCTACGGTATTTGGCACAGATAAAAGGATCGCATTTCTTGTGGATTGGGCAGTGCACACTGAGATTCCAATCGTTCGGAATGCATTCTTCCGACCATATTCTGCATAGAAGCTCGTGAATGCATTTAAGTAGAGCTTCGCCTCTGTTCTTAAACAGCTCAGCAGGTAAGCCATCAGCTCCCACGGCTTTGTTATTTTTAAGCCGAGCTATAGCTGTCAGAACTTCATCATAGTCGGGCAGCGGAACCTCAACGCTGTCATCCAAAATTGGGGTTTCCGGAATATCATCTCTATTGGCGGGATTGTTGTCAGCGTCGCCATTTGGAAGCTTAGAGAAGTGTTCCCTCCATAACGTCAGTGTACTCTGGACATCTGTCACTAGATTCCCGTTTTCATCCTTGCAGGAAGAGGCCCCGGTTTTAAAACCATCGGCAAGGCGTCTTATTTTTCCGAAAAATTTTCGGGCCTCATTCCTGTCACCATACATCTCAATCTTCTCTTGCTAGCGCTTTTCTGCCTCTCTTTTTTTCCGCCTGAAAATATGTCTCTCTTCCCTCCTCTTTTCTTTAAATCGCTCCTTAGCAGTGTGCGTTACAACCGACTGCAGGGTGGCTTTGTGGGCGGCGTCTTTCTCTGCAGTGGCGTCGCGACACTCCTGGTCGTACCACTGGTTTCGGCGAGGGCGTTGGTAGCCAACTACCTCTTCAGCAGCCTCACGCATGGAGTTGGAAATGTGTGTCCACTGCGCTCATATATCATCGATTGGAGGAGTGCTTTGAAGCAGGAGTGAGAGTCGAGTGGCGAAAGCATCGGCTGTCTGTTTCGATTGCAGCTTGTCGAAGTCTAGCTTTCTCTGTGTAGGGTTGCGTGTATTCTTAGCTGCGCACAGACGTGTACGGATCTTGGCTGCAACAAGATAGTGATCCGCGTCAATGTTTGCACCACGGATCGTGCGTACATCCAATACACTGGAAGAGTGCCTTCCGTCGATCAAAACGTGATCAATTTGATTCTTGGTTTTTTTATCACGGGCTTGAATCTAGTGCTTCTTACGACCATGTTTCGTGCTGCGGCGAAGTCAATCAGCCTCATTCCGTTATCGGAGGTGTTGTCGTGGAGGCTGAACTTTCCGACTGTTGGACTAAAAATATTTTCCTTGCCCACCTTAGCGTTGAAGTCACCAAGCACGATTTTTACGTCGTGACGGGGGCAGCGCTCGTTAGCATTTTCAAGGCGCTCGTAGAAAATTTCCTTGATCTCATCGTCCTTGTCTTCAGTCGGGGCGTGCGCACATATAAGGCTTATATTGAAAAATCTAACCTTGATGCGGATTATGGCAAGTCATTCGTTCACAGGTGTGAATCGCAGGACGTGGGGCCGTAGTCTCTTGCCAACTACAAATCCGCATCCAAACTCGTGCTTCTCCGCATGGCCACTGTAGTAGATACCACAGGGTGCATGCCGAATGCAACCCTGTCCCTTCCATCGCATTTTTTGGATAGCAGTGATATCAGCTTTGTATCTTTCCAAGACATCAGTCAGTTGGATAGAGGCACCTTCCCAATTAAGGGTTCGGACATTCCAGGTGCATATCCGTAAATCATTATCAGTTTTTCGTTTGCGGTAGTCGTCATCAGATTTGGGGATCATTTTTCTTCTATTCTTATTTGTTTTCATTGAAATTGGTTTTTACGGGTGGGCTTCAAACCCGACGCACAACCTATTTTAAGCCTAGGGAGGCCCGCCGCTCAGATTAGCCGCCAAACTAACGGTTGTCAGTTTTGACGTTGCCCAGGAAACACCACGTAGAGGTTTGAGTCGACTTGAAGCGATTTCACAAAGATTATGCTGGCCTCGCCAGGTTGAGACAGTCATACATGTTACATTGTTACATCGCCCCCAGATTTTTAAGCTACATGAAATTTTAATTAAGCAAAGCAAAGTGTCCCTATTAAACATTCATAAGTATAACGGGATGTTAGTTTTGACAATTTTGTAAAAGCAAAGTAACAAGCCAATTTTTATAAAATTATTCCAAGAACATTTTACGAACTTCAAACGTATGGGGATATATGTTCCCGCCAATGAACACCATAAACAAAGCGAACTATTTTGTTAAAAATTACTTAAATTTTTTTGATCTTGTAAGAGACAGTACCAGATTAAATCGCAAGACCGTAAGTTAAGTTGGACATCATAAGCATGTGAGCTATTTTATACTTGATGTGGAGAGGTAGAAACAAGTTAGTGCTATATAGTTTTCTTAATGTAAAATTAATTCTGCCACTCAGGCTATCTATCTGTGTGTCAAACGATAGCTTATTATCAATAATAACGCCAAGGCATTTTATGCCTCACCAGAAAACAGCATCTGAATATAATGGTGTTCACAATATCATTGATATATAAATTAAACAATAGAGGGCCAAGAACCGACCCTTGCGGAACATGTAATGTTTTGCTTTATTTAAATTAAAAAAAAGGATGCGCGATTTAATATAAAAATTAGGTCCTGCCTATAAATCTTGCCGGCGAAGTTCGCCACTGGCTCTAATTATAATATATTATTATATTTTTATAAGCCGTCACTAGAAAGTGCAATCAGGCTTTATTTTTTTAATGAATTAGTCGGCAGCTTTTGTAAGCTCAAAACTGATTGATTTATTTTCAAATATGTTCATCCTTTTATAATAAGCATAACGGTATTTTGTCTTAAAACTAGTTAACAATTGTTTGTGTAGTTTAGAATGTAAATAGAATCATATGTTCTTTAATTAGTGTAAGAGTAATAGTAGAATATCGTAATACATATTTGTAATTAAGTATTAATAGTTTAATATGTGTGAGTGAGTAGACTTATATTAATAGAAAACGTAAACAAAATCATATGTTAACATATTTGTGTAGGAGTAAAAAGTATAATATAATATCATATGTTTTGTATTCAGCCATATGTGTACATGTGTGCGAATGAGATAGATAGTAGTGCTTAGAATGAACATATGTTCTTATTGTTTGAATGCATGTTCTCGAAAATTATTACAGTAGAGGTTTTTATATTATTACTTATTTTAAGAAAAGTATTTATAGCTTGTTTTATAATGAAATACATTGATGTAATTTAAATAATATGTATAGGTATACTACACCCTTACCCTTAAGAAAAAAAATTTTTATTTTGAAATTTATGAAAAATTAAAATTTTTTGTGTTTTAACTCATACAATATTTAAATATAATTCATATATTTACAAGATTTAAATTTTTAAATAAAAAGATATAATTTTTACAAATATTTCTTCAACATATTGTTATGATATTCTTTAAGTGTTCCATTTAAATTTACTATTGAATTTACTCCTTTTTTATTTACAATTATGAATGGACCAATATAAGGAGATTGATTTTTTCTTCTATTCATCCTTTTTATCAAAACTTTATCTCCAATATTTAAATTTAACGGATTTATATATTTATCTTTTTTTATTCTATTCATTTTTGCAATATTTATTAATTCATTTGCTTTTTTTAAAGAATATTTTAATCTATGTTTCAGTTCTTGTGCGTAATTGTCTGTATTATATACTATTGATTTGAAACGATTATCATTTGGAAGATTTGCAAGTTTTCCAAAAATCAGCTCAAACGGTGTATAATTTGTATCAACATGAGGTGTTGTGTTATACGAAAAAGTGAAGTATGGGATCCATTGGTCCCATTCCTCATTTTTACAAAAGTTTAACAAATATTCATTTAATACTCGATGGTTTCTTTCAATCGAGCCTAGAGTCTCATGGTGATATGGAGTGCTAAAAATTTGTTTAATATCATATTTCTGACATTAATTCATTGAGGAATTCTGTACCTCTATCCGATTTTAAAATTTTAAAGTGACCGTATATTAAAATTACGTTTTCAACAAGTGTTTTAGCAACAGTTTTCGCGTCTTTTGTCTCCATTGGACATGCTATTACATACTTTGTTAAGTCACACTGCATCGTTAATATATATCTGTAATTGTTGGATAAGCGTAGGGGACCTACTGTGTCGATAGAAACTACTTCAAAGCTGGTACTTGGTGTGTCTGTCATTGTTAAATTTTCTTTTGTATGTTTAGTTTATTTATTAATTTTGCAATTGTTACAATTGAGAATGAAATTTTTTATCATTTTGCTCATATTTTTCCATATGTATTTTTGTTTTAGTTTCATTATTGTTTTTCTTATACCGAGATGTCCTCCATGTGTCGAATTGTGGTATTCTTCGATTAATTTGTTTTGTTTTATTTTGTCGACTATTCTTTGTGGTTCATTATAAATTAAAATTTTTAAGTTTTCGTTTGTTCTTTTTATGTTATTAAAAATATCTTTGAACTTATCCATTTCAACGGTTTTAAATATTTCATCATTTCTCTTTAGCGCTAATTCTTCTATTCTTGCATTATACATTTTTGATGAAAGCTTCTCCAAAGTCAGCGGTGTGAACAGTGGATTATCACTACATCGTATAATTACTTCCTCATCATGTATTTCAATTTTGGTATTTTTAAACTTTCTTTCTGTAATGAACCTTAATTTTTTAATTTTTTTTATATCTGTTATGGATGTACAATCCCAAACAAAAAGTTTTGCGGGCTTTTCGCTGGCAGGACATTCTCTTTTGTTTAAATCAGTGTTTTTTGTATGTTTATCTGTGTTCATACTTCTTGTAATTGCTAGTATATTTTGTTTGCTATCTTCCATTCCGGTTGGAATCATAGCTTTTAGGGAATCACTATTTAAAATTACTCTTGACAATGCGTCTGCATTGGTATTCATTTTACCCTTTTTATAAATAATATTGAAATCATAATCGCTAAGATCTAATCTTATGCGTGTCATTTTAGAAGAAGGATTTTTATGAGAGAAAAGAGACACTAGCGGGCGGTGGTCTGTTAGAACCGAAAATTTTCTACCGTAGAGGTAGGGTCTGAAAAAATTGATTGCCCAATGTATAGCTAAGAGCTCTTTCTCAATAATTGGCTTGTTTATGTCATGTTTTGCAAGAGATTTGCTTGCGTACGAAATTGGTAAGTCTGCGCCTACTTCGCCTTGCGATAGGACTGCACCAAGAGCGTAATTTGAAGCATCTGTGGTGAGTATGAAGGGTTTATTGAAATCCGGATATTGCAGTATCGGTGGGTTTAAAAGTTTTGTTTTTAGCTCTTCAAAAGAGTTCTGGCAATTTTCATTCCAGTCAAATTTTGTGTTCTTCTTTAATAATGAGTTTAAATTTTTAGCAATATCTGCAAATCTTGGAATAAATCGACGGTAGTAGTTGCAGAAAGCAACAAATCTTCGTACTTCGTCCGCGTTTTTTGGTATTGGATATTCTTTTATAATTTTATTTTTAGACGGGTCAGTTTTTATACCATTGGCCGTTATAAGATGACCAAGGTAAATAACTTCTGGCTTTAAAAAACAACATTTATGTGAATTTAATTTTATATTATATTTTCTTAATCTATCAAAGACTTTTATTAAATTGTCGTTATGATGTCCTAAACTACAACCGAAAACAATTATATCGTCTACATAAATAAAAGCTTCTGTATCTAAACCACTTAATGCGATAGTCAGCATTCTTTGGAAGCTGTTGGATGATATCTTCAATCCAAATGGTAAACGCTTAAATTGGAAATGTCCATTTCCAGTTGAAAAAGAAGTTAACGGTCTTGAGTCTTTGTCTAAGTTAATTTGGTGGAAAGAGCTGGTCATGTCCAAAGTCGAAAAGTATTTAGCTCTTCCCAGTCGGTCGAGAACGTCTTCTATTTTTGTAAGTGGGAATTTATCGTTTACAATTTTTTCATTTAATTTGCGAAAGTCTACTACAAGTCGCCATTTTTTGCTGTCATCTGTTGACTTTTTGGGAACTACTAGTAATGGTGAGTTGTAGGGGCTTACTGAATGTTCGATTATGTTGTCTGATAAAAGTTGGTCAACCTGTTCATTTATCTCTGTTAACTGTGTTTGTGGAAGTCTGTAATTTTTAATGTATACCGGGGTCGAATCTGTTGTTTGTATTGTCTGCGTGTAAAAATTATTTGTACTTAAGTGTTCTCCAGGGAGATGAAAAATGTCACTGTATTTTTGTATAATGTTTATTATTGATGTCTTGGCATCTGGGTCGTTACAACCAATGTCTAAAGTTTTTAGTAACGTATCTAGTCTATTTTTGTCAGTCTTATTATTGATTTTACAGGCAAATATATTGTAGTTTTCTAGTGGTTGAGTTTCAAAATCAAGATTTTTCAATATTACATTGTTACTATTCGTATTTAGAATCTTAACGTGAGCATTGCCATTTGCTGGTATCAAGCTATTACCTAAAAATACTCCGTTTTCTATCTCTTTATTTAAAATAATACTATCTTCGTTGACTTTAATATTTATTGGAACTATAGATTCTGAACGAGCAGGAATCACGATATTTGTTGTACTACAACTATTTAAAATTATTGGTAAAATTATTTCTTTATCATTTATGATTAATGTTAAAGTATATGTTTCAAAGTCAATTTTTGCCAAATACTTCTCTAAAAAATCGCGTCCTATAATGCCATCAGTGGCAATTGGAAAATTGTTTTCTACTATATAAAATTTATGTTGGATATCTTCATCGTCCACTATTAAATTCAAATTTTGTGTACCAATGCATTCAATTTCTTCATTTGTAATACCCGTTATTGTCGAAATATTCTGTGTGTTTATGTGATCTATATTTATTATTTTACATATGGAGATATCCGCTCCAGTGTCAATGAGGAATTTCAAATCGTCGTTTGTATTTTCGCATTCTAATGTGATGTAAAAAGAAAGATTTTTATTAAGTTTGCAAATTAATTTTGGCCCCTGTGGGTAACAATCTCTGCTACCCGGCCATAGCGGTTTCCCTGCAAGTTGTTGCTTCTGAAATTATTATTATTAAAATTTCTATTGTTATTATTGGAAATTCTATTAAAATTTCGGTTGGGATTACTATTATTATTTACAAAGTTATGGTTTCCATTAAAATTTCTATTATTATTACTGTTTGCAAAATTGTTGTTTCTGTTAAAGTTTCTATTTGTATTATTTGTATAGTTGGTATTGTATCTTGTATTCATAAAATTGTTATTATTTCTATTATTGTTTTGTGGAATGTAGCTATTTCTAACGTCGTTGAATCTATTGTAATTTTCTCTGTAAGTATTTCTGTTTCTAACTTGGAAAATATTAGATTTATTTGTCTTTAAACTTTGTTCTGCAGTGATGCATCGTTCTACCGCTTCATTGTATGTTTTAGGTGCATTTGCCAACAAAATAGTTTGGTATTCCAAATTAACACCTTTCATGAAAACATTCAATGCCATGCTTTCATTAACCTTGTAAATTGCATCTTTTGCGTCTTGCGTCGGATTAGTTAAAGATTTAATTTCGAAAGTTATTAACTGTTCAGAAAGTTCTGAAATTTTTTCTCTGAATTCAGAAATACTTTTATTGTTTTGTTTAATTGTACCGATTTCACTTAAAACTTGTTGTAACGTTTTCGGATTGGGGTAAGCATTTTCCAATGAATTTTTTAAATCAGTAAATGTTGAAGGTCTATTAGTTCTACCTATTATACTACGCACTTGAGCAGTAAGTTTGAAATTATATACATATTTAATGAAAAGAGCTTTATCTTCATCTTTTAAAATATCGTGAAGCAATTCTGCTTGCGATATAAAATCTTCCAAATTGATAAACTGTCCTTTGAAAATTTGTAGGTTTTTTCCCACAACATTGATATCAAAACTAGCCATATTGTTTTCTTCTTTTTTTTCTGGTTTTTGTTTAATTGGTAAATTTTTCAAAATTGTATTTAAATCTTGATAGAGGTTATTAAATTTTTCTTTTAAAATCTCATGATTTTCATCTATCGATTGTTCAATATTTACTTTGTTTTTTAGACATTCTATTGTTTTTAATTTTTCTTCAATATACTGTTCAGTATATTCTCTATTTTTACTTTTGTTTATATTTAGTTTTAATTTTTCTAAAAATATTATATTTTCTTGAAGATTTTCCATTTAATCTTGAATACCCGTATTGTTTAGTACTTTATACTTAAAATTTTTAATATCTCTGAACACCCTGTGCTACATTCAGCTTTTCGTTAAAAGTTGAACGTGCAGGTGGCGCAACAAGTGTTCGTCAAGTTTTAACGAAAGAAGAAATGTCAAAAAGAAAACAATATACATAGCTAAAATAAAATGTCGGTCGTTTGTTTACGTTCGGTTTCTAATTCGTTTGTAAAAAAAATTGATAATTGTGATAAAGGTATGGCTAATTTTGAAAAAAAACATTTGTTTGATGTGCTTTAACTACTAGTTGTGCATATTATTTCACATAAAAATATAAATTCCGTGTCGACCTAATTATAGTTTTCGTTTAATGTTTTTACTTGATGTGTATCAAGTTCCGTGTATGTGTGCGTGTGTGTAATATATGAAATTTGCAAAAATAAAGAAATATAACCATTTGCCTTAGACTGATAAAATTAATTATTACTAGGCAATTTATTTGCGCGAGTGGCTGAAAAAAAATGTAAAAAAAAGGATTCATAGAAAAAAAAAACGCATGTTTAAAGTTATAAATGTTATTTTAAAATAATCAATTCAATGTAATAAATTCATTTTCTAAATAAAGTAAAAATAAAGTTCACATTGTAAATAAAGTAAAAATAAAATAATTGAAAAAATGAGCAAATATTGTGTTCAATTTGAAAAAATAAGTGCAAAAGTGTGTAAAAAAAATCATTGGTTTAATTTTATCCTGCACTGGCCTTCCATCTCTCTCTCAAGTGCGTCAATTTTTAACCATATTTCGCTGGCTATTTTCCATTCCGGTGGAGGGTCACTATTGACAATTCTACGCAAGCTTGCCAGCCGTCGTCGTTCCCTGACCAAACGCCCTCCGCGTTTTGGCTTATTTGTGTGTATCACAGGAATGGCTGTTCTGTTTGCTTCTTTTATTTGTTCCTGGCGACGTGCGTACTCCGCGATTGTTATTTTTTTTGGTCCTTGCTGTGACAGAATATTTGCCGGTATGTAGGTAGGTACGTCCTTTCGTGCACCTTGAGGAATATATTCCGGGATGTCGCGATTTGCGTTTTGCAAATTTATTTTCGCGTTATTTGGCAGGATCGCCATGTAATGTTTTGCGTTATTTAAATTAAAAAAAAGGATGCGCGATTTAATATAAAAATTAGGTCCTGCCTATAAATCTTGCCGGCGAAGTTCGCCACTGGCTCTAATTATAATATATTATTATATTTTTATAAGCCGTCACTAGAAAGTGCAATCAGGCTTTATTTTTTTAATGAATTAGTCGGCAGCTTTTGTAAGCTCAAAACTGATTGATTTATTTTCAAATATGTTCATCCTTTTATAATAAGCATAACGGTATTTTGTCTTAAAACTAGTTAACAATTGTTTGTGTAGTTTAGAATGTAAATAGAATCATATGTTCTTTAATTAGTGTAAGAGTAATAGTAGAATATCGTAATACATATTTGTAATTAAGTATTAATAGTTTAATATGTGTGAGTGAGTAGACTTATATTAATAGAAAACGTAAACAAAATCATATGTTAACATATTTGTGTAGGAGTAAAAAGTATAATATAATATCATATGTTTTGTATTCAGCCATATGTGTACATGTGTGCGAATGAGATAGATAGTAGTGCTTAGAATGAACATATGTTCTTATTGTTTGAATGCATGTTCTCGAAAATTATTACAGTAGAGGTTTTTATATTATTACTTATTTTAAGAAAAGTATTTATAGCTTGTTTTATAATGAAATACATTGATGTAATTTAAATAATATGTATAGGTATACTACAAACACCTGAGATAATATTGAGACAGTCAAATTCAACTCCTTTGTTGGACATAAATTGTTTGCGACCACACAGATACGAAGAATTTTAGTTTATGAACTAGATTTACATGGTTCACAGTGTCAAAGGCTTTGGAAAGGTCGAGGGACACCAGAATAGAAGTTTTATGTTTATTTATATTTTCTCTAACGCAATCAGTAAGACCTAGCAAAAGAGTTGTGGTGCTGTAGCCATTTTGAAAATCCGACTGACAATCATCAATCAACTTAAAACGTTTCGTATAATTCATAATCTGGTTTTTGATAATATTTTCTAAAATTTTGGATAAAGCTGGCAGAATAAATATCGGTCGTAGATTATCGAGTGAACTATTGAAGGCACCTTTTGGTATTGGAACTACTCTTGCAATTTTCCAGGATGATGGAAACTTTGAACTGGTAAGAATACAATTTGTAAAGAATAATAAATTATGTTTAATATAGGGAAATATTAACTTAATGAATTTGATAGGAATTTTATCATACCCAATAGAATTTGATTTAACGTTTAAAACAGCTTTAGCAAGTTCAGATTCCGAAATATTATTAAAAGAGAAACAGTCTTCCACGTCTTGTTACAAATCAAAGTCTAACTGGGGGTTTGTATTACTATTTTGATTATTAATAAAAGATTGGTTTATAGTGTTCACATTATACCCTACAATTTCTGAAGTTGAACCAGTACAACCATTATTTCTCAACATGTTCCATACTTGTCTGCTATCCATACCCTCAAATGCTCTCCGTCCAAAATTTCTCTTCGTCTTGCGAATTATCGATTTTGCTCTATTTCTATATTTACAGAAAATTTTCCAATTTATTTCAGACTTATTCAACAAATAAGCTTTGAAAGCAAGATCTCGTATAGATTTGGCAAAGCGTATATCCTTTGAATCTAATACAGTGTTGTTATAGTGCTTAACTTTGTATCTCGTAAGTGGAACAAGACAAAAAGCATCAGTTATCGCTGAGTTAAGCACTGAAAGTTGCAGATCAACATCATTTGAACATGTTCGAAAAATCAAATGTAGACAGTAGAGATATAAGAGTATCATGATTAGTGTTTTTGTAATTTCGAAATTCAACATATTCTTCAGTGCGAGGTATTGGAAAATTTAGAGAAATAAAAATTAAGACATGATGAGATATCCCCGGAGAAAGCATTTGATCCGATAGCTCAACAAGAGATAAATCACATACAAGAAAAAAATCAATAAGCGATGTAGATTTGTAGTGAGAATCATAATGGGTGGGGCGTGAATTATGTACACAAGACAGGTTATATCTATGACCAAGACAACGTAGATATTTTGAGTTGCGATTATTGAATAAATTATAATTAAAATCACCCATTATAACAACATACTCATATCTTACAAAGAGATCGCTCAGTAAATGTTCAAAAGAAACAATATCCTCATAAGGTAGATAAACAACTCCAAGTAAGATTTTTGTCACGCCGTGTAGGATCTCTACAAATAAAGCTTCACAATTACCGTATTTAATTGATTTAAAAATGACTTTATACTTAATTTTTTTTGAGATGAAAAATTCCACACCTCCCATTGGACGGTCACTTCCACAGAAGTCATAGCCTGGAACATTAATAGCTTGATTAGAAACGTAGGATTTAAGCCACGTCTCAGAGACACCCACAATATCAAGAAAGCAACCGCTTAGTATACATTTAATTTCATCAAATTTAGAGGACTGAAAAGATGGTTTTATACTTTGAACATTAATTTGGCCAATATTAAGATTTAATTGAAGATTTTGTAGCTTGGAACAAAGATTTGTCGCTTGGAACATAGAACACTGAATTGTCGCTGGCAATGAGGATAGAAAAACCGCAGTAAATAAGTGCATAACATAATAAAACTTACTTAAATTATTTAATTAAACAATTTTTAAAAGAAAATTAAACAAATTCACGATTAGTAGTTGATCAATAAAATATTCATACTTCAGTGGTCGATCCAACAACAGTTATAAGAAGAAATTTAGAGTTAAAGTTGCTTAGTGTAACATTTTACATAATAATTATTATGCATTAAGCCACATATCGATGGCTTAGTATAGAGAAGGCACAGCTACATTTTTATCACTTTTCAGGAGAAGGAAAAAACTGAATAAAATATGAAAGAAAAACTTTTTAAATGTCGTTTTTAATAAAATAGTCTATAAGCTTGCAATCATAGCGCACTAATTTTTTAAGGAAGGTTTATTTGAAAATGATCTACAATAATATATTAAAACGCAATTTCGGAGAAAAACGAGTTAAGCCTTTTCTAATTTAAGTCATCGATATCTAATCTGAATTCTATTTTACAAAAAGAACTGTAGGATACCATTCAATTAAGGAAATGATTAAATAAAGATAATATAACTCCGTTACTTTTGAATTAAGATATATAATATGAATCCATTTTACAAAATAGAAAGTAGGATATCATTTAATTAAGGAACTGGTTAAATAAAGATCCTATGAATATGTTTACTATGGAATTAAGACATATGTATGCATATATATTGCAAAACAAAAAAATCCAGTAAGATAGGTATATAACTTCATATCACCTCGATTTTATTTAAGATAAACCCGTTGTACTTGCATCCGTGTCAATCATAGCGTAGCACTGTTGCATGTCCATAACTTTCTCGCTGCCGTCTAGAAAAGTGATTTTTGCTTTTGGGTGATCCATGTTTAGTAAATTGAATTTTTTGATTTTATGATCTTTCAAGATCTTTTTGCAGACATAGTTGAGCTTGTTAGCATCCATAGTATAGTGGTCATTCAGAAAAACCCTGGAACTTATATCACCACCCAGCAGGTCGCACAGCTTCAAGCTTCTAGTTTTGAAGTATTTACTCATGATTTCATCACGTGCACGCACATTGTTAAACTTCACTAAAACAGTATTTTTCCTATGTATATAGCAGCAGAACTGGATGTCATTTTCCTTTGCTGGAATGCCGAAGAAATTGAATAGGGCCATGACCGGGTCATAAATATTCGGCAACCCTGAGGGTAGTCCACTTATGATTATACCCGCTCGATTTAGTCTGCGCTGTAGTACATTTTTTTTCATCTCAAGGTCTTTAATTTTGTTGCTCATAGCATTATCTACTATTTTTATTAAGTTATGACAATGCTCAACGTCTGACTGCAGGGAATTATCTAATATTTATCAAATAGACAGCAGAAAGTTAAGTTTATAAAGGTAACTTTAGTTCTTCATTGCACGTTAAATTAGGTGTACCACAAGGCTCGGTGCTAGGTCCTATTCTGTTTTTAATCTTTATTAATTCACTTTTTTCTCAGAAGTTCAAAAGTAGTGCAAATGCTTTTGCTGATGACATGGCCTGTACGTTTACGAGTAACTCACCATTAAACCTTGCTATAGATTAAAATCATGATCTGGCAGTTTTAAGTCACTGGTTTAAAGTCCATCGATTGGTACTTAGCAATAAAACAAAAATTATGTTTTTTAGTGCTTTAGGTAAAGAAGTTGCTTTTCCACAATTTTACTTTCATGATGGCAATTGTAAAAAGTTCATGTCTAGTAAAAATATCTGTTCTTCATCTGATGTTTTTCTGAGGCTTTTTGTTGCTCTTATAAGTGTTTTAGTATTGAACCTGTTAATTCTTTTAAATACCTAGGATTAATGTTGGATAACAAGATGAGTTGGTCGGAACATACTCGAGCTCTAAAAAATTATCTAATGGCTGCCACTAGACATTTATTTTTGTTAAGACCTTATTGTTGTTCTTAACTTCTAAAGTCAATTTACTATGGTATTTTTTAATCCAAATTGGAATACGGTTTAGCTTGCTGGGGCGGCGCTTATGCTAACAAAATTACTCCTCTTTTTATATTTCAAAAACATGCAATACGTCTGATTCGCAATAGATCTCGCCGTGATAGAAGTCTGATTCTTTTTAGAACATTGAACATCTTTCCATTAAAGCATTTATACTGCTTCAAGGTGTTAAAGATATTTTTTATCAAATCTGGGTATCTACTAAGTAGATACTCAATAAGCTATAACTTAAGAATTAATCTTCAGAATCTTGTCACTGTACCACAGTTTTCACTTCAATTATTTCTGCAGTTTTATACTTCAGTAGCTCCCAGACTCTTTAACAGCTTACCTAATAGCATAAGATGTATTCGTAATAAATGTATGTTTCTTCGTAATGTTAAAACTTGGCTTTTCAGTTTTAATTACAATGATGTTGATTATTTGTTCAGTGTTGGTTAGTAGTTAATCCTTTTTTGTTTTTTGAGCTTCTCCACGTTTTTTTTTTTCTCATTATATATTTATTATTATTATATTTATTACACTTCTTTTTTTTTGTGATTATTTATATTATATATTTATTCTTTGAAACCACTTCACTTCACGTTATAATAATAATACGATTATGTTTAATTATTCAATTATTTATTTATGTAACTGCAATCATCTCTAGTTCCTTGTGAACTATAAATTTGTTCGTTAAGTTTATTGGAATGTTTTTAGTTTGCTGCGTTTGACTAGCTATATTTTAGTCGTTGCTTATTTTTTCACATTTCTTTGATTAATTGCATGAACAGCTAATTTTGACAACTTCCCATCGCCACTCGTAAGAAAAAAGCCAGTCTACGCTACTTCCTTGTCAGTAATTGTACCATGCTAGTACGGAAAATGTAGTACATCGTACGAAGAATAAAAACGTGTCCAAAATGGTACGAAAGTACGTACTTGTGCAATCTTATGGCAACCGTGGCTGTAATATATGGGCATATTCAAATCAAAAAATTAACAAATCAAAACATTAGAAAATCAAAATGGCGGATAAAATAATAGAAAATTACGTATTCTCGCAACTCGTAACATTTTTGAATTCATCGCGATGTTGCCAAAAAATATGCGGAAGTTTTCGAACATCCGAACACTTGTATTTTGAAAAGTATTCATCTCTTTTCGGACTTTCGTTACGACTCTGCATATGTAATGGTATTAAAACTGTAGTGTCCTTTAAAAATTGTTGCATTCACTTTGCTAAATCTCCTTCATACATTCATCTTCAAGTAAAATCGAAACAAGAGCTTTTTGTATTTTTCAAACAATCGAATTTCATTGGAAGTCAGCGTGAATTACAAATTTCCCCCAATTATTTTAACTTTTGCAATGTTAAGCCTTTGGTTCAACCTCATCGCTTTTCACTGGGCCCACTCAAACAGTCCATGGCTCGCATTAATATTGGAGGGCAACAGAGTTTTCAAAATCAATGTCATTTGCTACATGCTAAAAACGATTTACTTCGAGCCATAGAAAAAAATCGTATAGTAATTGTTGATGGGGTTCCCACGTTAGAGAAGTCTCTTGCTATACCTATGTTTATTATCGAAAAGAGTGCAGAAAGCCATTCTCATTGTAAAATTATATGTGTCGAGCACGAACAGATTATAGCTGTCTATAATAGTGAAAAACTGTCTGATTTCTTGAGTGAAAAAGTTGGAGATACGATCGCTTATCAAGTTCATCTTCAGAGTCGTATAAGCGAAACTTCTAATTTAATTTATACGACTGCTAGTTTTTTATTGCGAGTGTTAATGGGCCAAACGCTGATAGATTGCTTTCAGCATATTTCGCACGTTATTGTAAATGATATTCATCTGCACGATGCTTTGAATGACGTTCTTCTATGTGAACTTAAAGAAGGTCTAAAATTTCACCATGACCTGAAAATAATTTTGCTTTCGAACTCTGAACAAAACGAAGCGTTCTTGTCATACTTTGGTGAAGGTGAAGAGCTAAGAGTTGACAACCACCTCCCTCAGTTCATAGATATTATCTATCTAGAAGAGATTATAAACATTATAGAAAAAGAGCGTCTATGTTACCCGGGTTCGTATGCATATAATACATCTTCCACAGTACCACATGTTATTGAACCGAATCATAAGCTAGCTGATAATACTTTGGAAGATTATTATAATTCTGGCAGCTTCCAGTCTCTAGAAAAGTTTCTGTATTTAGTTCGAAATGAGTATATTTGTATAGACTATAAACACTCTGTCCATGGGTACACTGCTTTAAAAATTGCTGCAAAATTTAACTACAAAACTCACACTGACAAATTGCTTAAATTATGCACCGATCCTTTTCAACTAAACAGAAAGTTTAAGCAAACTAAATCGCCAAACGATCCTGTTGGAAGTGAAAAACTAAAAAACCTGCCAGTGACCTCTGAAAAATATTGTCAATTTCTGGATTACTCACTTGTTGTTGATATAATTAGAATGCTTACATCAAAAATGGAATGGGAAACTGGTAATATATTTTGGCATAAGTGCAGTTTACAGCCCATGCGTAAATAATTTTTTCTTCATTTTTATTAAACATATATGGGTCTCCTAAGTCCAAAACTGCAAAAATAAAGGAATAATTTCCCTTTACAGCCCACGCCCCCTTTTTTCAAAATGAGTATTAAGAGCCCCTTAATCCAAATCTGCAAAAAAGTCGGATTCAAGTAGTTTAGGAGATAAAAATCGTGAAAGTTTGAAAAAAGTGGCTTTTTTTGTATACAAAAATCTTTACTTTTTAGGAATAAGTGAAGTTCTAAGAATGCATTAGACAGATAAAATTGTGTATTTAGAGCCCCTTAATACAAATGTGCCAAAAATGTCGCATCTTAAGTGGTTTAAGAGATAAAAATAGTGAAATTTTTAAAAATTGACTTTTTTTTCCGAATACAAAAAACTTTTTACTTTTTATGCATAATTGAAGTTCTAAAAATATATTAGACGTAAAATTCGTAAAGAATTTGTGATTATGAAAACATGAAGGCTCCAAATAGTTAGTTATACCTTAGTTACTTAGTAAATATTTGCAAAATTGTATAATTTTATCAATTTATGTAAAATTCACAAACATCGCAATCGGCACCCATGAAAACACCTTGGTCAATATTTCAGTTTTTCTCATTTGGAGCCTTCATGCTTTCATAATCTTCCAGTTGTAATTTTTTTCGCACTTACACGAATTTTATGTCTAATGCATTTTTAGAACTTCCCTTAAGCATAAAAAGTAAAAAGTTTTTTGTATTCGGAAAGTCACTTTTTGAAACTTTCACTATTTTTACCTCTTAAAAAACTTGAGATGCGACTTCTTTTGCACATTTGTATTAAGAGGCTCTAAATACACAATTTTATCTGTCTAATGCATTCTTAGAACTTCACTTATTCCTAAAAAGTAAAGATTTTTGTATACGAAAAAGCCACTTTTTCCAAACTTTCACGATTTTTATCTCCTAAACCACTTGCGACAGACTTTTGATGTTCGAAAAAAGGGGCGTGGGCTGTAAAGTGCAATTATTCCTATATTTTAGTATTTACTGGAATCCTTACAAAAGTTTATAAATACTTTGTCTCGTAGTGCTGTAAACTAGAGCTTTAAGGAGTTGGGGGCAGTCAGAAATATGAAATAACGAGTATTTTAAATTATTTTTTTTTGTCAGTTATATAATTTAATTTATAAGACCAATAATGCTAAGTAAATGTATTTTGTTTAACGAATTTTTGGAGAGTGCGAATTCTGAAAAACTCCATCGTTAAGGAACAAATGAAGAATAACGAAATCTCGAATTTTACAATTTTTGAAGTGAAAACTTTAGGCGTGTTGAACGATTTTGGTAGAGGGTAAATCATTGGTTTGCATCATCGTATTTTTCCAAAGAAATCGTCAACAATACAGACAGCACAGATAACAAGATAGGAAAATTGTATGTATTTGTGCATAAAAAAATCAACAGTGATCGTCACTCTTGTTCTTAATCGGCCGCTAGCTCACAAAGAAATCACTTGGCAACTCCTAAAATTAATGCATATAATCTGTTTGTTAGTATATAAATACTTAAGTTAGGTTGCAATAAGATGTTTGCAACCAAAACTTATTATTAATTAGGTTTATATTGGTATATATATGCCTTTAAAGTTTGGCAATTTCTTCAGTTGTTGTATTTGTCAACATTTTTGAAAAATTTGCTTTTACTCAAACAGCTGCTATTCATGGTGAGATTTAAAAATGGATCGATCTTCTTCTTTTTCTGCTTTTTTCTGCTGGAACTTCGTTTGCAAACAAGAAAAATAATGTATGGATTGAGTGTTTTAACATTTTAATCTTTAAGTTGTGATAAAGGATTATGTTGTAGTGTACTTACATATGCACACACTTTACAATTCAAACGACCACCCAAAAAGACCTTCACTTTAATGATCTACAATTGTCTAACATGTGGCAATAGTAAAAAGATAAAACAGCAACATAATATGTTGACAATTTTCCCAATTTTTAAACACATAAAAAACCTAAAAGTAAACACAATAAATTGCAGCGAGAATTCTGACGAAATGCATTTAGCACCCTTTCAGCTTGTACCGCTAGACGCCGCACAAACTGAAGTACGATCGAGAGTGTTGTGTTACAAGTGCATTGCACAGAAAAACACAACACAGCAACAACAGGCGATGTTTTGAACAAGTGCCTTTGACACTTTAAAATCAAGGCCATGAATTTGAGCCAACCAATTTGAAAATGTTAAAATTGAGGAGAAAATAATAAAGGTTATTAAACTATAAGTGATTGGTCAATAATCGATACTTAAAAATATATTTAAAAAATATTGGAATTAAAGGAGGAGTCTTGGAAATAGTAGCTGCGTTCCTTTCGCCTTCATATAATCGCGATAACAAATTTTCTCAAAGGAACGACGAGTAGAGGGCACTACCGTTGCAGTCAAAATTAAATTCAAACAAGCAATCATGATACAATAACTATTTGGTGTCATGAGATCGTGTGTCGTTCAAAACTGTTGTGAACTGTTATGGTAGCGATACCTTAGTGAACGATGTTTTTCTCTGAATGTGTTTTACTCTAAACGTCAGAAAAATTATAAATTATTTAATATTATTATTAATATTATGGAATTATACAAATAATTAAAGTGCAATAGTTGACTCCGCTGAATGCGTCCAATGAGTGTGACACACGCGGTTTGTTTTGTTTTCTTTTGTTTAACATTCGATGGTCGCAGCTCGTGAGGAAATAGGTAGCTGTCATGACTACCTAATAGTCATTGTATCAAACAAACAAATAATTAAAAAAAATGAAATGACAGCTCTTAAAAATATACAGGTGCGACACCTGTGTTTAAAATTTTTCAAAGGCTATATCACAATTTTATATGGATAGCAAAAATAATCCTATTTGTTATAGGATTACTATTTTTGTTTTTGTTTTGCATATAAAAAAAATAATCTGTATTATTTTGAAGCGAATGGAACGCAGCTAGTGGTAAAATATTTTAAAGAAAAATCCGTGTAAAAATAGTTTATAAGCCATATACTTTGGAAATAAAAATCAGAATTTATCTGAGAGTAAAACTTGGCACACCAGCCGAAATTATAATCTTTTAAATTTTCAAACCAAGCTTGGCTATCTAGCCAGACAATCTTGAGCGTTGGTGCGCTCTCAAGAAATACCAAAGTAACATTTCGATTAGGCATCGAAATGTTTCTTTGAATCACTGAATCCAATAGTATAGTAACACCTCCACACGGCGATCCTGCCGATTCGATCCTGCAAATACTAAAGTCTGAATCTGAATAATATATCCTGTTACCAATCCTGTCAACTTTTCTGGACTTCAACCAACTTACTTTATCATCAATTTCTAAATAAAATTAAGCGTTTTCAATGTCAACACAAGAAGAAATAAACCAAATTTTCGCAAAATGGGAAAAGTTCTTACTCCCTACTGACAAAAACGAAGTCGAAGAATACGAGCCTGCACAAGTAACCGTAGAGTATCCAAAATACGTCCCAACTAGTTTGAACAACGCCGGCCCAAAACAGATTACTATAGAAGAATATAGAAAAAGGACACAAAAGTATAAACCAGAAAAAGAGAAACCTACACCACCATCATTTCCAACAAGAAGACCACGATCAGGAAAGGTTGTGAAAGCAAAAAAACGGGTAGCAGAGTTATTCAACGTTATAAGGATAACAAAAGATAAAAAATTAAGATTAGAACTATTAGCAAAAGTAAAAACTGAACAAGCAATTTATAAAAAAAAAAAATAAAAATTTATTTCATGATATATAAGAAATTAGCAATGTTCAATAACGAAAATAGAGAAAAAATCATAATAAATGAACACATCGACAATAATATAGGGTCGATTGTTACAACAAAACACATACAACAAATAGGTTGGACTGTCATAATAACCATAGGAGTAATAATAATATTGTTTTTTATAATATAATACCAAGATAACAAGATAAATAAATATTGCAAAACATACATTAGAAAACATAATATAAGGGCTATAGTAAATAATTAAAGCTCAAAAAGAAAATTTTAAAAATGGAGAAAGCAACCCTATGCAAATACTAAGGCTGTTACGGTATTTTATTTAGCAAACATTGCACAGCATGTACTAAAAAAATAGTTGACATAGGAAAAATAATTTATTTTTCATATAAAAATAAAAATTGGCATCAACAATGTTTCAGATGCAACATTTGTAATATTAATTTAAGTAGATTTGATTTTAAAGAAGACTGTTCAATGCTATTTTGTAGAAATTGCTATTAGAATATAAATATATTGTAAATATTAATAAAAATAAAGTTTGAAAAAAAAATTAAATTAAAATATATACGAATTAATGGAAGAACTAAGAGAAATTTTTAATGAGGTATTAAAAATAAAACAAAATATAAAGAAATCAGCAAATAGAAAGTACAAAAGTGAAACAATCGACTTAAAGATAAAGTTTTTAGACCATTATAGATTACACTTTAATAAAACAGCTGAATCTTTGAATAAACTAGAGTCATATGAATTGAATGATCAATTCCAGAAATTACTAAATGAAACGAAAAATCTTTTATTAAATCACACACTAGATACCAATAACAAATTAACAATGACGGAACTTAATATCGAACTGATCTTGAAAACCATTCCGACGTTCAGCGGAAATTACAAAGAATTAAACGCATTTTTAACTTTAGTAGAACTTATAGACAGCACTTACACTACTACAGAAAATAAAAAAAAATAATAAATATTGTAATTAATGTGAAACTAGCCAATAATGTAAAAACGACATTAGGACACACAGCAAGCATAGACACATTCGATAAACTTAAACTAGCTCTCACAAGTTCATTTAAAAGCAACTTAACAACTACACAAATACACACAAAACTATCTACACTGACCCAACGAAACGGCACAGTATCAAATTTTAAAGACAGACTACTAAATTTAACATCAGAATTAAATAATATACAAATCAATGAATTACCTCCCGATAGTAACGTTCAACAAAGAGATCTAATCATGAAAATAAATGAATCATATGCATTGACAATTTTTAAAAATGGACTGAATGATGACCTTAAGAACACAATTTTTGCAGCTCAACCAAAAACATTAATTGACGCCACAAATCTAGCCTCAGAACTCGAAAAGAATGTAAGCACAAATAATCAATTAATGTATTTTAGAACAAACAATAGACAACACAATAACAACTTTAACAACTCATACAGAGAACACCGACACAATATATCAAATAACTACAACAACAGACAACAACATAATCGAAACAACAGTAGCTACAACACAAGATCACAATATAACAGAAATAATAACAACAACAACAATCGACAACAAAATAACAGAAATGGAAATACACATTTCGTTCATTGAGTACCTTATTCAAATAACCAGAATCAGCATAATAGCAACAACAATAACAGAAACAATAATTTCCAAAATAGCAACAATAACAATAGAAGAACATCAAATTACAGAAACCAAAACAGAAACAACAGAATGTATGTCATGAACGACAACATTCAGGGAAACGGGGAATGCTCGGAGATTAACATAAAGGATCTTCCGGGACAGCAAAACTAAAAATATATAATATATCGGATAAAAACACAAATTATATTATAGCAAAATGTAAAAATTCAAAACAAAACTTTAAATTTTTAATTGACACAGGAGCAGACATTTCGATCTGTAAACTCGAAAATATAGCTCAAGAAACAATAATAAACAAAGACATTAAAAGTAAACTAACAGGAATAACAAAAGAAGAAACTTTAACACTAGGATCGTACAACTAAAACTAGATTTTCAATGTGACATTGTAGAACATTTTTTCCATGCGGTAGAACAAGACTTCCCAATTTACACAGATGGAATTATAGGACGAGACTTTTTAACTAAATATATATGTAAAATTGACTATGAAACACAAACACTAACAATAATACTAGGCAATACTGACGTAGTAACACCTTTATACATCAATAAAAATGCATTCAATATTATTCAAATAACACCCAGAACAGAAATTATAACTCCAATAAATTTAGATATAGATCAGGATAGTGTAATATTAAATGAAGAAATTCAGACAGGAGTATTCATAGCAAATTCTATAGTTCCATCAAAAGGTATATTTCATTTAAAAATACTAAACACAACAGAAACAGAAATAAAAATAAGTAATATACAACCAAAATTAATACCACTAGCAAATTATTTCTATTTTAAACATAACAAACAAAAAGATGAAATTAGATTCCAAAAAGTTTTGAAAGAACTAGACATAGGGACAAAACATCCACTTATAAATATATTCAGACAATATCAAAATATATTTAATTTAAAAGAGGAACAATTATCAATAAACAATTTCTATACACAGAAGTTATCAACAATAAATGATACACCAACATACATAAAAAATTATAGATTACCGTACACTCAAAACAAAGAAATTCATGAACAAGTTCAAGAACTAACAAATAACGATATAATCGAACCATCCACAAGCCCATACAATTCACCACTTCTACTTATACCAAAGAAAAGCACTGACGACACAAAGAAATGGCGTTTAGTAGTCGACTTAAGATAAATAAATGAGAAAATAGTAAATGATAAATTTCCATTGACAAGAATAGAAGATGTCTTAGATAAATAAACTCGGTAGAGCAAAGTACTTTTCCACACTCGACATGACGAGTTCTTTTCACCAGATTCCTTTAGAAAAAAATTCAAGACCTCTCACAGCTTTTTCAACCAACGATGGTCATTACCAATTCAAAAGATTACCATTTGGATTAAAAATCTCTTCAAACAGTTTTCAACGTATGTTGACCTTAGCTCTCACAGGTTTAAGCTCAGAAGCATTTTTATATGTAGACGACATAATAGTTTTTGGATGCAGTCTCCAACACCACAATAGCAATCTTACAAAAGTTTTTGAAAGATTATCAAATTATAATCTAAAATTTAACGCAAATAAGTGCAAATTTTTACAACCAGAAGTAGTTTATCTAGGCTATTTAAAAAACGGTATTAAAACTGACCCAGCAAAATACCATACAATAAAAAACTATCCTATTCCCTCTAATGCATACGAAGAACGTATATTTGTTGCTTTTTGCAATTACTATAGAAGATTTATACAAAACTTTGCTGAAATAGCACAATGTTTAAATGCATTACTAAAGAAAACCCAAACTTTTAATTGGACTAAACAATGCCAAACAGCTTTTGAACTCTTGAAACAAAAATTAATAGAACCACCTATTTTACAATATCCTGACTTTTCAGACCTTTTATTCTCACGACTGATGCTTCAAATTTTTCGTTAAGAGCAGTACTATCACAAGGCGAAATAGGACAAGACTTACCTATATCCTACGCAAGCAGAACTTTACAAAAACACGACATAAATAAACCAATAATAGAAAAGGAACTTTTAGCTATACACTGGGGTATAAATTTCTTTAAACCTTACCTATACGGAAACAGATTCATGGTTGTAACGGATCATAGACCTTTAGTTTCATTATTTAGTCACAAGAATCCATCATCAAAAATGACCAGAATCAGACTCGACCTATCTGATTATGATTTTACAATAGTATTTAAACAAGGTAAAATAAATACAAATGCTGACGCGCTATCGCGAATAAAGATAGATTCAGATATTTTAAAAACAATGATACCAACAGAAGAAGCGAGCAATATAAAAAAAGCCATGGTAATAACAAGCAGAAATAAAAAGAAGCAAGAAGAACTTGCAAATGATGAAAATGCATCTCAGCAGGAGCGTCATGAACTCTTTATATGGGATTGCACATCAATTAGCAATATAAGAAACGTACGTAAATTAAAATTTGAAATCAGCGATAAAAATATGAATATGAATAAAAATGATACTAGTATCCAAATAACAAATGATGTGCAAATGATAACAAATGATATGTAGCGATAAATCGACGAATCCAGATTCGACTTCGATGAAGCTATCATCAAGAATAAATATAAATAATTAAGATATGCATGCAAGATCTAATGGTAATTCAGCGACTCTAGAGCCGATCCTGAAGAAATTAGTATCTAAAATGAACAAATTAAATATTAAAAAACTAGCGCTAGATGAGGAAGATCAAATATTTGAAATTATGCATAAAGAAGAATACAAGAAAATATATAATATGCTGCAGCAGAAGAGTAATAAAAATAATAAAGAACCGCTAAAAATTATAATATTTCAACCCCCTAAAAGGATTACAGACAAATCCATGCAACACAAAATAATTCAACAATACCATGACACACCACAAGGAGGACACGTAGGTATTAGAAAGACTATCCTTAAACTAAAACAACGCTATGTGTGGAAACATATGCGCCAGATGGTGAAAAATTACATAAATAAATGTGAATATTGCGCTCGTAACAAACAAACAAGACACATAAAAGAAAAAATGACAATTACCGACACTCCAAATACAAGTTTCGAAACAATAGCAATTGACACGGTCGGACCATTAAAAATTTCAAACGGGTATAGATACATACTGACTATGCAATGTGAACTGACAAAGTTCGTTATTGCACACCCAATAGAATCAAAAGATGCAAAAACAATATCCCAAACACTAGTAGAACAGTTCATTTTAAAATACGGATTTTTCCAAAAATTAAAATCTGACAGAGGTACAGAGTTCGCGAATGAACTATTAAAAAACGTTTGCGACCTACTTAAAATAACACAAGTTTTCTCAGCACCTTATCATCACGAAACGATAGGAGCTCTCGAAAGAAATCATAGAGTACTTAATGAATATCTTCTTTCTTTCGCTGATGATTATGAATGGGATAAATGGATTAGTTATTACACATTCGCATATAATACAACGCCACATACTGATACAGCCTACTCACCATATGAACTGATTTTTGGTAAATTACCAAACATTTCGAATGATTTAACTAAAGAAAATGAACCAGGGGACGAATTGTCCGTTCCGTGCACGAAACGGCAATCGTACGAATAAAAATTACGTGACTCGGTTTACGAACGAACGAATTGGGATTATTTCATAAGAAGGGTTACTGAACGTAATTTATGTGTCTATGCTAAGGTCGACAAATGAATGTAATAGATTGTAATTTCAAAATTCTATTTTAAATGTCATTAAATGACAGAAAACTGACTTTTAATAAATAACCAAAAAATTAACAAACGAACAAGCAAACCAAATTTAATAAATCAAAGCAATGGACCCGATGTTATTATTTTATTTGTCAAGCTCAGAAGACTCCGAGGAAGATGAAAAAACAAAGAGGAGATTTTTAGGAGATG